>VYXF01005943.1:1202418-1322854 GCA_013397295.1 Polioptila caerulea | reverse complement strand
GACTTCAGTTTTTGATAATTGTCTAACAACTCCATCGACAGACTAGTGAAGTGCACCTTGNCCAAGTGCACCTTAGATAGTGAACAGTGAGGTGGATTGAAAAACAGAACTGCCAGGTTCAAAGGGTTGTGATACTTTTTCTGGTGAGTGACAACTTCACTGGACTGCCATTCCTTCTCAGGGATGGATGATGGTTTATCCACTTCATCTGTCAGTTCCCTGAGTACCTGTGGATACATCTCGTCAGGTCCTGTGGATCTTGGCTGTTTCAGGTTCCTTAGATGGGCTTGAACTTTATTTTGTCTTATGTGTGGAATTGGCCATATACTGCTAGCTTTGCATATCATGTATGTCTCTGTGGCTAAGTACACCTAGCAGTGGATATATACTATGTCTAGTTATGGTGTTCATACTTTGAAGTGTATTTTAGAGGGCAGAATTATTGTGAGGGGCACCCATGCCCCAAAGCATGTGATGAACGGCCTGTAACTGCAGATCTTTGTTATTCCATGCTCCATCAAAGGACTCTATCTGCAGGAGATGTGCCAGATGTCCTCAAAGTAAGAACAGTATGTGGACACTATTCATTTACAGATTTACAGCACACAGACAGCTTCAGCACCTGGATGTCTCTGAGCTGTCAGCAGGAGGCATCCCAGCCAACTTCTGTCACCCTTCCTCCTCCCCACAAACCCAAGGAGATGTTTCACAGTCAGGAACAGGCCAAAGGACAGCAAACTCTGATCTTGCCTGCTGATACATTTTTCATAGAGAGGTTCAGTGGAGATATTGCATAATTCCCATTATCTTACTCCACTAGTTCCCTTGACTAGTATTCTGCTTGTTCCCTAGACGCCAAGCCTGCTTAGTTTATGCCACCAGACCACTAAAATGATGGTTGCATGCAATATCTTTTCCTCCTGTCTGCAGTTTTCATACAGTCTTGGATGATGCCAGAGATTAAAGAAACTGAGAAACCACCCTCCCACCTAAGAGCTCTAGCAGACTCATATTCTTTCTGGTCAGGCAAAGGGGACAGAAATACTCCTCTTTTGATAAATAATAGCTTTGCCTTTTTGATGTGATTTCTGGAGGTCACTCAACTGAAGTCTATCACCTCATTTCCAGTTCAGCTTTAAGACAAAGATTAAAAGCAGTTTAATATTTGTTTGATGTTTATTTGTTTGACATCTGTTTGATGATTTCTCCCCTTTTAAGCCAAATGGATACCTGGCTATTGACACAGGCCAAATATAGTTTGGGGAAATTCAATGACAAAGTATAACGTGTCAGATGGTAAAAAGACACAGGCATTCCTTGCCCTTCCATTTTTCCAGACATGACTTGTTTCTGGAGGAGGGAAGAATGTGGTGTAAGGACTGATCTGTTGACTGTATACTGCATTGGAACATAGGAGAGCAGGGAGTCCTTATGAAGTAAAAATAGAGTTGTTAATTTTTTTTCTAATTGATTTTGGATTACACTGAGGTTTCTAACAACACTGGTACAACACTTAAGAGAAAATATATGTACCTGAATTGGTATTTGTAAGCATGAGTGGCAACACTAATACTTCCCTGTTGCCCATATAAGACTGGTTCCACGTGTATTTTAATGGAACAATACCAACTCCTTAATCACAAGGAATGCTTCAAACTACCTCTAAATCTGTGGTATAAAGTAATAAGCGTGAACATTGCATCCAAATGCTGAAGCTGCCAGTCCTGTATTGACTCAGTGCATTATACAAGGCTGATGCAATCTCAGCTGACATAGCTGTGTGCACCTGAGGTCTGGTTTCAAGCCCTTGTGGTGCCCAGGAAACGGCCCAGCTCTCCTGATGTGAGGGATTTCCCTGAATTACCAACCTTTCCTGGGGTTAAACTGGTAGATTGTGCGAGCACGAGGGTGAGCTGAGCAGATCTCACCAATCTGCTAGACCAGGGTGGGATATTTGCAATCAGTGGATCACTAGCTTGGTGACTCTTTTTCACTTCATGTGCACAGCAAAAAAATCTGGCTGTTGCTTTCAAATACCAAATATACAGCATTCATACAGGGTTAGNATCTGGCTGTTGCTTTCAAATACCTGGTCGTAGTCTCTCTTCCATTATACAGCATTCATACAGGGTTAATCTGACACAAAAGGGTCAAAGGTTTTTATCTTTGGTAGATTCCCTGGCAACACACGTTGTGGATGATTTTCCTAAACTACTCTTCTAAAATTAGTAATTTAAATTTTAATGTTTATCCTGTTTTGATGCTTGAAAAAGCTAATACATGCCAGTCCACAAGAAAAAGAATATTCCCAGAAGAGTAGTTTCTCTCCAAGATATTGAGAAGCCAAAAACTACCTGCAACTCTGTGGAGAAATTAACAAAAAAGATCTGTAGATTTGACTGAACTGTTAAACTGCTAAGAATTCTTTATAAAGGGCCTTAAGTAACTTCTGTCCTACTGTGAAATCTTTTGAAAGTTCTTAAATAGCTTTTTCTAGTTATTAAGCCAGCACCAGAAATGGCATAATGCTATTAATTTTAGTAAACCATTTCTTAATTTTCCTGAAAAATTGAAAGAACAAAATTTGGATACACTGCTTCAGAGATTCCTGATTATTTTAAAATAAGCTTTATATCAATTTACCAATAATTGTACAGTGAAGATTAGTGATGTCTAAAAATCCTTCTCTGCTTGAAATATGCTTTGCCTCTTGATGAATAAATTTTAATATATCTCACATGCTTTGGAAAATAATATCTGCTGGTAAGATGGAACAGAACATAGAAAAGTGCTCCTCTCTGCTTCTGTACCTGAATAACTGTTAGAAAAAAAAAAATATATATTTGTCCACAACAATCACAGAGCTACCAAAAAAAGGATGTTTTTAAAGAACAAATGGCTTTCAGTTTGAGAAAGATATTTTTTTGTATCTCACTGGACAGGGTCATATGGGATTTTCTGTAGAAACTCAGCCAGCCCTTCTCCAGGTCACCAAATAGAAAGCAGAAGAGATGCTTTTGTGAAGCTTTAAGCATGGCTTTCTTCAGGACTGGAACAGCCCGTTGGACAGCTGGGACATAACAAAGTGTGAGTTCTCTGACTTCCTCCAACATTGTACAAAATCAGATGTCAGACTGGCTATTGTAGCAATCAATTGCCAGACTGGAATGTATCAATCCTACCCAGATTTTATCCTCAATACATACACTGAGCCAGAGTTTGCAGATGACAGTCTCCATGGGATGAGTGCAGGGAAAGTTCCAACTCCCTGGAAATTCTAGAAGCTGTATCTGATCCTTGTATGCTAAACAATAAATTGATATCAGTATAATTGTCAAATATTCTATAGTATGCTTCCACAGAGAAAGCAAAGTGTCTGTGTCCTCTTTCAGAATGCAGTAAGACTGTAAAATCAGATCCCATACTTAGAGCTTTTTTTCATAATTATATAGAGGTTCTTCAGCCTTTTTTATAGAGTCTAGATTATGTTAAACACAAGGGTGGAAGACTCTTTGATCTTTTAGGGATGGAAACAAGTCAGAATGACTTCTAGAAGAGAAACTAGTCCAAGAAACTACTCTGTCGGTGTATTCTGACCAATGTCTGGAGTAGACCATCATAAGCCATTCAAGCTCACCCTTTATTTAAACATAGAAAAGAGAAAAATCAAAGGCCTTGAAAGAAACTCTTAAGGACCCTGAATAGTCATGGGGTAGTAATGTGCAGTCACAGATTGACCTCTGCCTGTGGAGACAGACAAAAAACAAAGAGAAGGGAAATCACCAAGACTGGTGACTGGGAGCAGACAAAATTCAATGTTGGCAAAAGACACATCTTTAGATTGTGCAAACTGAAAAGTTCATGCACATTACAAGGCTCTGGATGAAGTGATTACTTGTAGCTATAAATATGTATATATTTATATGTAAGTAGACATATATGCATGCACACACTGTTTCATTTTAACTTTCAATCCATCAGAGTATTCTGCAGTTTTCATGATGTGATTGCTCTATCCAAAGATCAGTCTTAATTCTGATTATCATCTTGCTACTGTTTCTCATTCCTATAAAGTTCTTAGTCCTTCTAGTTGGGAGAAGTCTTAGACTTAACTGTAATTACATTTCCCCCAAATACAAAATCATGAGGAAAACATCATAGTCTTCCAAAGTTGAACATGCATATTTTTCTAATTTTCTGCAGGTTTAATAAATAAGTATCATATAAATATTGTGTACTTTTTTTTAATTTTTCCCATTGCAATGTCCATTAACATGAGAATAAAGTGAACGCATTATCTTCCTTCCTTGATATATCTCTCATGAGCTCACTGGAGCTACATGAAGAATCATTTTGTCTTCTATCTCCTTTGAAGTACATANTATAAATATTGTGTACTTTTTTTTTATTTTTCCCATTCCATTAACAGTAAACAAAAATATTTTATAGATTTAGCTTTATTTTTCATAGGATTGCAATGTCCATTAACATGAGAATAAAGCGAACGCATTATCTTCCTTCCTTGATATATCTCTTATGAGCTCACTGGAGCTACATGAAGAATCATTTTGTCTTCTATCTCCTTTGAAGTACATATAAACACTCCTCTCCTCTCCTCTCCTCTCCTCTCCTCTCCTCTCCTCTCCTCTCCTCTCCTCTCCTCTCCTCTCCTCTCCTCGAGTCGAGTCGAGTCGAGTCTCCCAAAAAGAACAGCCTGTTCTATTCACAAATGTGAAAACAAATATAGTTTTTACCATCCAGGGAAATTGCAATATGGTTGTTTCAGATGTTTGAGATGAGATCATTTCAAGAAGATGTTGAAGGATCCTTTTTTCCCTGACCTAAATAACAGACTTAGGAGGAAAAGTGTTAAGTGGATTGTATAAAATAAGTACTTTAGAAATTTTCCTTGGAAGACAGATGCTACAGCCCTAATATGGGACAATTTTGGTGTTCCTTTCTCTTTTCCTGTTTTCTGAGGTCACTCGCCATCTGCTTGAACTATTTGGTTGCGTGGCTTTACAAGTCAGCTCATTTCTCAGTTCAGGAGGAAAAAGTATCTTTGGAAGTTACCAGAGCAACCAGCTCTGAATTACAGAACAATGTCTAGGCAAGAGAGATAGGCTTTATTTATATTCTTTCTATTTTTAGAAAACATTGTGTCTTGTAAACCGTGGATCTATTTTCTCTCATTAATTATGTGAAATTATCAATTAATTTTAACTACCATGAAAAAAAAGACAGACAAGTGAGACCATTGGTACCAAAAAAAAGCAGCATCCAGAATATCCAAACATACTCTCTGTGGAAGGGGTAAGACTGCAATTTGCATTAATTAAACAGGTATCTATGGCTGCCTTGTCAGCTAGTCTCAATCCTCCCTCTTTTGGCTGACATTTTCAGTATATTGCTCTTTTCACCTCCGTACCTCTTCCCAGCTCATCACTTTTGCTGTACAGCCCCCCCCTCGACTGCACCCCTACCCTTTCTCCCTGACCCAGGTGTTTCCTGGTCCCTCCACCATCTCAGGGTTCTTACTCAGGTTCCAGCTACTTGTCTGTTCCTTTTCTCAGTTATCCTCCCTGGGTTCAACATGGGAAATCTTCTCCCTATCCCTATTCCTTCCTTTCTTCCCACAGCAGAAAAATACACTTTCACCCTTATTCCATCTAACTTATTCACTTGAGTTGCCTTTTCCCCAAAGCCTATTTGTATCTGAACTGACAATTAAAATCCAATTTTCCAGACAATTTTTAAATTTCATTTCTTCCTAATCTCTCTTTTCATTCATGATTCACCCCTTGCCCTCTACTTCTCTTTCCATTTTCATTATCCCTACTCTACCTGTGTCAGTCTAGTCTCTCCTCCTTCTGGGCTTTTTTTAAATACGTAAAAAAGTCTAAAAAAGGAGACATATTTCCTGTAAGTAATAGTCTCAGATAGTTTCAGTGAGAAGAGACAGCTGAAGATGTGTAGTCCATCAAAATATGGTCGAAAGAAAAAGAGATAAAGGAAATAAACCCACAAGATTCTGGACATATGTTTAGTTTGTGTATATATTTTTATCGAGTTTGAATGATATTTCTGTTAAAAAAAGAAAAATGTGCACAAAATAGAACAAAGTTCATAACTTAAGGATGTGAAAAATCTGGCAAACAACTAATCATGTCTAAGTCTGGCCAGTATGAATTTTCATCTTTTCCCAAAGCAGCAATTTGAAGACCTGTGGTACTAAAGTCATAGGTAGTAAGTGGGAAAAGACAGTTTAACCAAGCACTCTTTGCTTTATCTTATATATGTGTGAAGTCTTATATTGTTTGTTATGGTAAATGTTCTCTCTTTTTCAGTGCATAAGTGTGAAAAACTGGAGCATATTATAGGTAGTATAATAATATAGTATATAGTATAATATAATATAGTATATAGTATAATAATAGAGTATTTTTGCCACCTGGCACCAAATTGAACAGCAGCATTTTTCATGCATCTGAATAATTCCCCAATTTAGGCAATGAACACCTTAAAATGTCCAGCTAAACTACAGAAGAATAGTATCAAATATTAGAAATGTGTAAATTTGGCCAGAAAATATTCTCAGTTTCAGTGCCTTCCACATTATTTTGCTATTTCTCTTGTCTTGAATTCTTAAATGATAGGTGAGTTCTGAGCTTTCCCTGTCCACCCCATTCCAGCACAATAAGATGTCATGAAGGAAAATATATTGCGCATGCTTTTGAAAATCCTAGTGAAATATCTTGGAGGAGAAGAGGCTAAAATAGCAGAGAAATACACATGAAAAGAGAAAAGGAACTCCAATGTCAGATTCCTCAGAGGGAGACAATTTGTCCTCTGTCCTTTCCCAAGAAGCATCTTGCCCTAGAAGCCAAACAGAGGGTGCTGTGGATCTCTGAATCCTCATAAAGAAACCCACATGTTGTGAATGAGCTTTCCATGGCTCTTCAGTCTTGGTTAGAGTGGTCTCTGTGATGAGGGAACAGCCTGGTCCATGCATGCCACAACACATGGCAACAGGTATGAAAATGACAAGGATGTTTTGTCAGGAAACTGTGCACAAGAGTTTGTCACACAGTGTCTGCTATAAACATCAGGTGATATTTTGATAAAGAGACATGATGATGTGGTGTGATCTAGCACAACATGAGGATAGGCTGGAATGCATGGGACAAATCCTACAGCAGTCAACCCTGCTCTCACAGCAGAACTCACCACCCTGCTGAGCCTGGGTTTGCACCCCAGCACTTTCTGCACTGGAGTCTGATTTTATCCCCTTCTCACCCACAGTAGTTTTCTCTGAGAGAAGATCTGGTAATTATTTTACATTTTATTTTCTTATTTACTGATGTATTTCCTTTAATTTCTTGCTTTTTCCACTTCTAGAGGAATAGTGACTACGTGTTGCCTGCTGATTGCGATTCACTCTCTGAATTGCAATGAATTATGATTGGTGACTGGCATTTTTAAAAGATGACACTAGTTCATGAAAAACAGTGAATTACTTCCGACTCTGTCTCACTGTAAGTGACACTTAATGTTAAACTTCATGAAATGTTTAGTTGTTATGTAAAGAATTATAAATGAATTTGTTGTCATCTGACCACTCAGAAAAAAAATTATTATTACACCATGAAAAAACTATGTCTAGAACTCAGTATGCTCAATTAAGAGGGCATTAGATCAACTACGTTTGTTTTGTCTGATTTCCTCTAAATACTTTTTCCATAAATTTGAAGTTTGCGTTTTCAAAATCATGTTTTCCATCATCATCTTTCTTTTATATATATTCATACAGTGGGTGTCCTTTTAATTTCAATATCATATTTTGACAAGCAATTTCAAGGGAACCATATTTTATAAGTGATTTTTGCAAACAAGTGATATGAAACAATGTTCTATAGTTTGGCTGTGTTAGAAATTATTTGTCAAAATACTCCTTCAGCCAAATCTAAGGTTTTATTTTAAGGTGATGCTGAAATAGTTAAGCAAACAAATAGGCCCTTGTTCTAAGAAATGCATCTACTCATTGGCAGAGCATTACTAATTATCTGTGATATATTAATTGCACTTATTTATCAGCCAGCTCTATTGAAATTCCTAGCAGGATGCCATTCTATTTTAAAGGCATATGTGAGTTATAGCAACCCTTGATTTATTAGTCTTTTACAATCCAGAAGTCCTATTTGTTTTTGATGAAACAAAGCTGTAATCCACCCATACTTTGTCATTTTATTGGCTTTCATTGGATGCCTTGTGTCTTCGATGCAATGTTATCATTAACTTTATTAATGAATCAGATCAACCTATAGCTTGGAATAGTCATCTCAAATTTGAATGGATGACTTCTTTCATTTCTGCAAATAAAAATTACTGTAACAGTAACAAACACAGGAGGCTGTAAATAAACAGTATAAATACTAAACAGTATTGTTTGTAGTTTTGCAAGTAAAATGGCTCTGCTGAAAACTTTGTCAGTTTATGGGTATTCAGAAGTTTAAAACACTTTGTGTGTGTGTGTGTTTTGAGGAAAAGTATCTATATCTGACTTTCATCCAAATATCTTGATTTATTACCACTTTTAATAAGCTGCATCAAAAAAACAACTTGAAATGAATAACTTAAGAAAATATGGTTCTCACTCAATCTCTAAAATATCCTTGGGAATTCCAAGGGACAGAAAATCAGATTAAAAATTCCTTTACAGATCATATGAGCTATTGCTTATTAAAGCACCAATTAATTACTTCTCTGTTGATAAATCACTTCTGACACATGTAATTAAAGCAGAAGATTCAATCATTAACTTCAATCACTGTGAAAGTACACTTAAAAGGAGCAAATTGTGATGCACAAAGGGTAATAGCCTAATGGTACATTGCTTTTATATATATAGATATAGATATAGATATATAGATATAGAAAAATATATTTTACAGGAAAATGTTTATAAAAAATGTAATTGTATATATCTGATTTTTCATACTTCTAAAATCTTAAATCACTGAAACAACATGAAAGAAAAAAATGTTTGAAAATGTTGGGGTTTTTTTTTAAAAAAAAGCTTTAGAGGGATAACTGTTTGACATGGTATGGTAGATATATATAGCACACATCTCTGATGTTCCTCAGGTGTGAACAATCTGGTGTCTGACATTGTTAGTCATTGTACAATCATGGAGAGAAGGGCAGTGTCTGACTCAGAGGAAGGTCTGTGACATTAATAACTGCATCCCTGTGTGACTGCCCCATACCGCAAGGAAAAAAATACTGCACTTAACTCAGAGACAGACCAGTTCCACTTAGCCTGGCTAAATGCCTGCTAATGAAAAAACATGCAGGGATTTTCAGTGATGTGACTGCCTTGCCTTTCATGCACTGACTAACCCTGGCAAAGTGGTTCTGCTCTGAACTGGATGGTGGGAACCAACTGTGTGTGTTTTCCAACCCAGATTTCAACCATATTCGCACATTTCTCTAGTTCATTTCCATCTGAATACTGTGCCATTGGCTACCACCAGGCTCAACAGCTATCCCTTGCCTATGAGCAGGGGTCAGGTAGACCATTTCCCTGACTATTCCCTCTGGGATTTGCATAAGGAAAGAATAGCAGCCTCCTGTGTTGTTTGCACAGTCCTGCATTTTCTGACTTGTAGATGTCCGTGTTGTTGAACTCCACCCTGAGGAACAGAACCTGCCTCTGGGAAACTTCTCCAAGTGGTTCATGGAAAAGCTTCATCCATTCTTTTTACATGAGGGACTCTGTACTAGACTTCCATCAGACTGTCCCCAGTGTTTCTTTGCCTCCTCTTGTGGACTCTCAGGTTCTCAGCAAGGAAAGGAGGACATACATTTTTCTCCTTTGTTAACATCTGATAACAGAGGAAGGGAGAGAAATCTGAAGGATTAGTGGTCAGGCCGGATTAATATCTATTCTCTGAGAGTTTTGATGTGTTTCAGAGGTGTTTTCCTATTAAATTAGGAATAGCATATATATAAAGGGGATTTACAAGAAAGATGGGGACAGACCTTTTATCAAGGCCTGTTGCTATAGGACAAAGGGCAATGGTTTTAAACTGAAGGAGAGTTCATTTAGATTAGATATGAGGAGATTTTTTACAATGAGGATGGTGGAAGCCTGGAACAGTTGCCAAGAGAGTAGTTAAGATGCCCTATCCCTGGAAATAGCCAAGGTCAGGCTGGATAGGGCTCAGGATAACCTGATCTAGTCGAAGATGTGCTCATGGCAGGAAAGTTGGACTAGATGACCTTTAAAGGTCCCTTCTAACCCAAACTATTTTTTAATTCTATGATTCTATGCTGAAAGGAAAGGTTCTAGTTGTCATGATGTTTTGAAGTCTAAACCTATCTCTAAAAGTGTCTGGAGTAAGACAACATTTTGGAAAGGAAAATCTGAAGTTTGGGCACTAAGGGCAGGAGAATTCATCTGAAAAGGTGATGAGAAAACTGTTAAAAAATCTTCTGTGGGCTGAGAAAGAAGAAGCTGGAAACAAATTTAATTTTTAGTGCTCAGCTTTCTTGTTGATAACTGGAAAATCATTGTAGGGAACAACCAGCAGTGAGGCCAGGTCACCCAAGAACTGTAGTGGGAGTGTCTGGTGGCAGGAGGTCAGACTGGAGGGTCCACAGCAACTTGCTGGAATCCTTGCTGCTCCCCCAACGATCCCAGAGTTACATTCTACTGCAGGAGGAAAAAAAGCAATTGTCCAATTGCTAATTTATAGTCTCTGTTGTCTATAAAATGAACGCATTTTAAGACAGACAACCAACTCTGTGACAGATGCCCAACTTTTAAATGCCAAAATTAGGTGAAATGAATGTCACCCATAAAGGTGAAATATTTGTCAAAGACTATAGAGAAAACAGGAAATAAAAAGCAGCACATTAATCTAACACAGGTTGTAATGTAGAGGGTGATTGGGAAGAGTACAGCTCCAGCTTCATTTATGGAAATGAAGTTGCATCCTCTTACACAAAAATGATTATAGCTCCCACTGTCCTAGATTAAACAACCCCCAGGTCTCATTTACCTAATGTGCCCAAAGTTCAAATTCACCCAGACTTTCTTGACATTTGAATAGCAATTTGAGGCTTCAATTCCTTCTGTCCTTCTTCATTCACAGTAGCTAAATTCTAATTAGATTTTTTAATGCAAGCAGCAGGCCAGTGACTCTCTTGCCTGAAGGACTTTTCCTTTCGTTTTTTTTGTTGGTTTTGGTTTCTTGCTTATTTGGTTTTTTTTGTTTTGTTTGTTTTTAAGAGGGAGTGACGAGATCTCAAAAAAGCTTAAAACTTCTGAGTAAAGGTGTGAGAAGAAGAGTGTGTTGCTTGTATATGATTGTCAGCAATTGGTAACATGGTCCCATCAGACATTTTATTCTGGTAGGCCTGTGTACCTGTCACTACTCAAACAGTTTGAAAGCGATGCATATAATTATTTTCTTGAGAGAATGAAAAAAATATTCTTACTATTCTATAGGTATTCTTATTAACACAGTTTCTTAGGGTAAATGGCAAGCACCTGGCAGGACATGTAAGAAAACCACATTACAACAATTAACTTTTGTTTTGGGATTGTCTAGAAAAGCGATTAATGCAAAATACATTTCATTGTTACATTTTTCTGCATTTTGGTAGAATGCTATGGAATAAGATACATGGTTTGGGTAACCAACGAGGAGAAGAAGTTACTTTAAAAAATACCTTTATTCTTAAATTTTTTTCATCATTTGTAAGTGAGGAACAGTGGAATGATGATGTCAAGTCAGAGAAAATGTCCTTTTAGCCTTGCTCTGTATGTCAAACAGTGGAGGATGATGGGATCACAGGTTAATTCCAGAAGGGAGGGACCTCAGGAGGTCCCTGGTCCAACCTCCTGCTTGCAGCAGTTTCAGATCTGGGGCTAGTCCAAGCTGCTCAGAGCTTCTCCTAGCCAGTGCTTGCAAATACCCAAGGATGAAGGCTGCAAAACCTATGCCTTTGTCTGTCTGTCCTCTCATGGGAAAAGTTTCACCTTATATTGAGGGTGAACCTCTCCTGCTTCAGTTACTGCCCACTGTCCCTTGTCCTCCCACCCTGCACGGCTGCGATGAGCCCAGCTACACAACCTTGATGACCTGCACACAGACACTGGTGCCTGGTGTTAAATTCTCCTCAAATCCACAGCTCTAGGCTGTGAAAGTCCAGCTCCCCCGGCCTCTCCTCAGAGAGATGCTGCTTCAGACACATCTTCATGTCCCAGTAGGAAATAAAAAAGGACGACTTGGAGAAAAAACTTACTATTTCCTCCCCTAGCTTTTGTTGCAGTGCATATTTATTTTAATTTAGATTAACTTGCATAGCCAGTTTCTTACCCACATAATTACCTACCTAGCTTGGCTGTGGTGTCCAAACACGAATATTGGAATATTGTAGGAGATGTTTCAGGAAATCTTGCCAAAGTTGATGTGAATGGCATCCCTGGTCTGTCCTTGTTCCCATCCCCAGCTGTATTACTGTAGAAGAAAATCAGGTTGGTCTAACATGATTTATCCTGGCAAACACATGGTCTTTCAGTCATTTTCCTCTCCTCTCTGTTGTAAAAAATGTGCTTCAAGGAGATAGAAACTTGTGCTAAGGGAAAAATGCAGAGTTGAAGAATGCAGTCATAACTACCTTTGTATGCATTCCCAATTTTCAGTGCATTTCAAGATAGAGACTTACTGAATCAAAATAGGTATCTTTGTATTAGTGAACATCAAAGTTCCAACCTAATTAAACAGGTAGCATCTCCAACAACATATGAAAGTGTCACACTTTAATTTCACGTTCTGTGAAGATGTAGATGCCAGCTTAGGGGTTCAAAGGCTTCTAATCAACAGTTTTCTCTTAATATTCAGTAAATAGAAGGAACAGGCAGATCTGCTTTGGTTTTGTTGGGTTTTTTTTCAACAGACTAAACTTATTTTGAAGTGCTTTCTTGGAAAAGTAAATACAACTCTCATTTCTTATTTTAGATAGAGGCCATATAGAATAAAAGACTTGTATGGAATGAAAAAGTTGTTCCTTCCTCTGCCCAGTGACCTTTGTCTGGATTTATCAACATACTCAGAAATCATAATGATTTTTACTTTCATTTGTTGGTTTTTGGTTATTTTTTTTTCATTTAATTTTTATTACTTCACAAATAGATACAATTTGCCTAGAGAGAGGTCAGGGAGTTGGAAGTGCAGATGGAATGTCTGGCTAAGCATGATAAATGCAGTTACTGAGCAGGTTCCATGGGATCCCCAAACTACACTGTTAGATAATGACTCTCCCTCTCCTAACTGGGATACTCCTATTTTTTTTGTAGAATATCTTCTTTCCAAGGATTTTACAAATACTCTATGCAATCTGCTGAATTCAGCTCCTGTCATTCAAGATGAGATCTGTAATTTGGTCGTAACTACTTGATGACAATTATTAGTGTTGTCTGCCCTAGGGTTGATACACAGAATTTCAGTTGAGATCACATCAGCTTTAGCCACATACCCTTAGACTTGAGAGCATTAACCACAGCCAGTGTCTGTGGGTACTCTACAATAACTTCTTGAATAGACATTAATAAATAGACATAAATAGACTAATAAATAGACATAAAAGCTGTCAACTTCGTTTTTCCAGCTGTAAGAAGGTACCACATACTGAAGTCTGAGTAATTTTTAATATCTTAAGGGGCATAGAAGTGCTTTAATGCATTCTTTTTATATGTATATATATATACTTATCTTTGATTTTTATCTAGGCCTGGTGCTTTGAAATTTGCATGGCAGTTAACAGTACTACCTTTTCACTGTTAACCTTGGTCACTTCCATAAATATTTCTGGGCATGGTCAAGCGCCTCTAGCTGTAAAGAATTCATGGCTGAAACTGTATTTGTGTTTAAAAGTGCCTTGTTTCCTCAAAAAGCTGTATCAGAAGGCAGGAAAAGCAAAATATTTGTGCTTCATGGAAAAATATGAGGTACTGCTATAAAAAGAAAAATGTTTATATGGACATCAAATTATCACATCTGTTTAGGCAGTGGTGTGTGTATGTATGTCTGTAATATGGTTGTACTTAATAAAAATAGAGGATAGTTGAAGTACTGCTTCATTTGTTTCAAAAAGAATCCTTTGTATAGAAAGAACATACATGCATATGGATGAGGGTTTTTTAAAAATACATAAACAGAAAACATCCTGCTGCTGTTTTATTAGGAAAATCAGCAGCTAACCTTGAAGCATCTTATCTGAAATATTTGCACTAAAGTTGCACTTACAAGCACAAGGTTTTCATTTCTAATTCTAGAGTGCAGCCAGCAATATTAGGATTTAAGGAAAATATTGCAGTTTATACAGACATTAGAGGTAAATTTTTAAAGCAGCAGCTAAAAACTCCAATTACTATGTCATATGTACTTGGTTTATTTGATATAAGAATAGAAAAGATAATATACTTGAGGGGAACTGAATGGAATGTAAACCAACTATACCTATTCAAGAAACATTAATTAAGCTGGTGGTTGATGTGCCACATAAGTGGTATCTTAAGGACATCAGTGGCTGTAACTCAGCACACTTCAAAATATTTGTACTTAAGTGCTACATTTTCTTGTGAATTTTCAAATACGATTAACCCACAGGCAATTGCAAACACTTTTGTGACAGGGATGTTACATTTGAATAGAATTTGTGAAAAATTCCAATATGGCAATGCCATTGCTGTAGAAACCACAAACTCTTAACTGCAGAGTAGCAAAAGAGGATTACATTATAATTCACCTTGGGTAGTAAGTTGAATGAAGATTCTATGTTGCTTTGAGTGAAGGAAATAATAAAATTGCAGTTGACTTCCTTGGGGACAGGATGGGGTCCTGTCAGGCTAAGGATGATAAATCAAAATAATATATCAGC
This sequence comes from Polioptila caerulea, assembly GCA_013397295.1. Lineage (NCBI taxonomy): Eukaryota > Metazoa > Chordata > Aves > Passeriformes > Certhiidae > Polioptila > Polioptila caerulea. The sequence continues at coordinate 1,307,905 of VYXF01005943.1, read as the reverse complement.
AGCAGATGGTTGCAACAGATGATTGAATAAGCACTATGTTTAATTTTTATAAAACAACTTTTTTTCAAATGTACAACTTGTCAAGAAATTAAATCTGACTCAGATGAATTCTAAAATTATATGGTATATTTTGATCATGGTATGTAGGGAGCAATTTTACTCGCCAAAACAATCTCTATAGCAATAATATTATAAAACAGTAACATAATGTATACTCATTCAAATTCAGAAAAAAATAATGTTGTGTGTAATGTAAGAAGAATGTAATAGAAATAAGGAGAGAAGGAACAAAGAGAGAATAGGAAGAATTTAAAAATATTAGCCACTTTCCCTCCAGACCCCTTCACTCATACTACAAAGGCATTTAGATATCTATTCCCCATTAAACTGGGGGAGTCCAGCCTCTAAAACTGATGAAGCAATAACATACCTCTGTGGATGTGTCTCCTGCACACAGCTGATAGGGTGTTATATATAAAATGTAGCACTGAAACAGAAGGGGTGTTTTGACTCAACCTGTCAACACGCATTATAGATGGTAAGAACCACAAGCATCCCTATGGCTCCTGCAAACACAGCTGGGATTCCCCAGCCTCAGAGGCGTGAGAAGCACTCTGAGCACACAGGCAGGGAGCTGGACCTGTTCTCTAGGCATACAACAACTGCTCATTCAGTGGACAAATAAGCAATACATCTACAGCTTCCTACCAGCATCCAATAGCTCCAGCCAGGTGTTCTCCAGCTGCTCTGAATGGGCTGCAGGTACCCAGCCCCTTGAAGATGTCAAGAGCTTCCCTTTCCTTCTGAACAAACCTAATAGTTTTTTATTAATACACATCTGTTATTTGCTGTAATCATAGACTCATAGAAGGGTTTGGGTTGGAAGGAACCTTAATAATCACTCTAGTTCAACCCTTCCCACCATGGGCAGGGACATCTTCCACCTGATCAGGTTGCTCAAAGCCCCATCCGACCTGGCCTTGGACACTTCCAGGGATGGGCCGTGGATGCACGGCTTCTCTGGGCAATCTCTTCCAGTGTCTTACCACCCTCCCAGTGAAGAATTTCTTCCTAATGACTTCTTCCATAATGCCTGCTTAGGCTTGCATGGAAGCTGTGTTTTTACTCAGTGAATGAAATAACAAGGCATTGCCTGAGCTCACACAGCTGACACTGCATACCCAGATGGGAAGGCCTCCCTGAGTACATCTCAGGGACTTTGAAAACAAACATGCACTATGGGCATCTCACTCCTGCCCACTCTCAAGTTTCTGAAATATCAGTATTCCCTGATTTGTTTGGGGTGGTGGTGGGGGGTGGATGGAATCAATTTGCTCAAGCCAAACTCATGCCATGGAGAGTGCAAAATATTTAACAGCACACATGGCCATGCAATGTGCTTGAGACCAAGGCCAGACTCTCTTCAGTTTACTTATAAAGACATTGCAAAGTTGCTATAAATCTGTTCAGATATGTTAGGAAAGGAGGGAGCTTTAATCATGGACACAAGTTAATCTAGAAAAATCACATTAGCTAGGAAAGATATTTTTTCAAAGTGCTAAATTCATTTAACACCAGGACTCCAAGAACACATTATAAATTAGAACAAAAAAGAACAGATTTATAATATCTTCCCTAGATAAAGCAAGCCAGACACCAAAAGTTTATTATTGGAGCAGATTTATGCACATAAACGTGATGTCTGAGAATTGCATACTCAGTGCACTCATGGCTGAAAGAAGACATTAACCAAATTTAGTGCAAGAATGAGCTGTGCCTTCTAAGAGGCAGTATAATAAATTATTGGGACAATGCAGGAGCTGTGGTGGGATGGTTTTTGTAACTGGAACACTTGAAAGCAATACCAGAGAGTTTTCTAAAAGAAAGGCCTCAACCAAGGACGGTAAGATGAATACAAGAGCTTCTGGATAAAAATCCTGGATCATGTAAAAGATTGGAGTTCTAGTGGTGGATACAAGGCCACCCCAGCAAGGAGAGGCAGGTCCATCTGGGTACATACTTCAGGGTCAGTTCTTTATCACTAGAAGTTGTACAGGTGACCAGTGATGAATTTGCTGCCCATGGGTAGGTGCCCTGTTTCAGGTTCTTGATGGACAACAACCATTCCATTCTCCTATGATTTATGAACACTTTGACTTTAAGAAATGCTCTTTCAGCTGAAGTATATGAAATCCTGGATAGCATATTGCAGATTTTTGAAAATGCACTGGAGACAGCAGCAGGTCTTAGCATTAAAGACACCATGGTTTTCCCTGCATCCTAGCACTAAGCGATTGTCATGCCTCATTTTGGTAGCAGCTGGATTGAAACAGTCACTGATCTTGGGATTGCTGTTCAACCAGATGTTTGCAATGTCCTTTGGGACCTTTAGGAAGAAAAATGGAATATAATCAACAACTGTTATAAATAGCAATGGACCCAAAGAGGCGCACAGACTCTGCACAGTATGTTCGGTATTCACAGATATCTGTCTCTGCATTTGCTGTGAAGAGCAGCAGCAGAAGTCCGAGAGTGGTCCAGCTTCCTTACAAATCTTTTAAGAGTCCAAGTGCCCTGGAAAATGATGGGAATCTTCAGTCACTTCACAGAATATCTGGATAGGGTCCAGATAGTGTAGGAGAGGAATCTATCAGTTTTTCCTACTTAGCATTATTCTATAAAAGGTATTTGCCAGGAAGGGACAAACCATCTGACCAATTTTCCATATCAATTTCAAGTAAACAGACCTAACATGGTTGCAGAAAAACTATGCAATTACAATGTGCAACATTCCAAGAAAAAATGTAAAGTTAAAATAATAAGTTAAAGAAAATACTCCTGTGACATATATGAGGACCAATTTTGTTTAAAAGAGCTGTGCACTTTGGATGGAAGAACAAAAGCTTAAAATCCACTATCAATACCAGCTAGCTACAGTACAAAGTCATTAATGTTGACTGGTACTCCCTTGGGAGCTGTTGTGACTTCAATATTCCCTTGATAAATTAATTTCTCTAAGATGTTCCCAGGGCTTTTGTACATTCTGCTTGTGGCTGCACTGATAACAAAGTCACATTCCTCAGCTCTAAAAATCCAAGAAATACATTGTGTTGTTTTGTGAGATTTGTCTGGTGTACATCGAAGAGCCAAGAAAGAGGACATGACATGACCTTTAGCATATAGCCTTCTTTTCTGAGGACCTCTTTTCATTTGGATGTTGGAGAAACCCACAGCTCCTTTCAGGAAATGTGTGTGCACAACCCACACCACAAGCATGAGCACTTACTTTGACAACACATGGGAAAGAGGCATCTGAGGGACAGCATATTGTGACCAGTGCTTCTGGGTTTTTAAATGGAAAATAGATGTACGAAGCTCACCTTGGTAAAATACAGATCCCTTATTCTAACAGGACAGCTCCTAGCCTGCTTACGTGCCTAAGACATAACTACTGCCTGTTTTCTCTAAAATTCTTCTATGCAAACTCTTGCTCCTCTCCTGAGCAGAGACTTTGTTGTGTTGAGTTGATCTATGGTCACCCATAGATCATATATATGTGGATGGTAGGTGAATGTTTCTGTCCTCCTCAAATCTCCAACCACTCTCACAAATTGCTACTTCCAATGCAAATGCTTGGTTCAAGTTTGATCAAATCTGAAGCCCCTCATGACAGAATTTGTTCCCTCTGTCACTTCCCAGGGCATTGAACCTGTTCCTGCCAGTCTACACAAGAAGTAGGAGCCTTCCTCTATTTCCAGGTGTCATGTCTCCAACCTCCTCCATCTCTGTCATCCATTCCTGAACCATTACAGCTTCTGGCAATGCTTCCTTTGGTAATGCAGGTTCAGTCTCTTGGCTCTCTAGGGTCTCTGTACAGATCCTGTTAATCCTCCTGGATGCAGCTAAACCTGCTCACCTCCTCTGACAGCTGTTTCAGGTGGCAAGTCAGCTCCTCAGCCACAGCATGTTCCTAGCAGGTAGGACACCATTACTCCCAGTTTTAGAAGCACTAGACACTCCCTGTGGCTCCAGTCTTGTATGGGTGTATCCTCCCTCTGAAGATCCCCAATTCTCCAGAGATAGTTTATTCAGTTGGTGAACTGGACTATGTTCACTGTTGTTAAGCAGCCACTTCCTTTCCTAAGCAGTTTTTGGGATAATTCTACACTTTGTTTTGCACAAGGTGTTGGATCTGTTGATTTGAAAACCACATTCCTGAAGACATGAGTCCTCAAGAAATTCAACAAAGGGAAATAACAAGAACTGCACCTGAGGAAGAATAACCTCAGGCATCTGGGTGGGCTGAAACACTTATATGTCTGAAGCTTATATCAGTCAAAGGAGTACTTTCTATTTAAATTTTTTTTAAAAAAAGCAAACTTAAAAAAAAAAAAAAACAAAAAAACAAGAAAAATAAATCCTGAATAAAGGCAACTGCAAGACTATTAATCATAGTAGGTTGGATGGTCTGAAAAGAACCCCAAATGTCACATCAACATTCCTGATGATATTAAGCTCCAAATGATGTTCTCATGATAGTTGTTGTGCCACAGATAACAAAGTGAGTCAGAAACTTGAAATACATCCAGAAATAAATGGGGGGAGGCAGGAGAGTGTCCAAATAAAAATTTAGATAAGGGTTAGTTTTCTCCCATAAGCTCATTAAACTGGATTTTTTGGCTGCAGTTGTATGACAGCAACTAGACAACATGGAAAGGGACAGTTTCAGTATATTTATCTTCAGTATTGGCCTTAGCTTGTTAGATTTCTGGAGAAAGGAAGACTAGCTCCCAGTTTTAGAAGGTATTTCATCCCCTCATCTAACCTCTGTGAAAATATTTTTCATTTCAGTCTTGTGATCAATGAATGGGGTTTCTCTGTGGTTTTTTTGTTTTGTTTTGGTTTTTTTTAGGTCTGTTCCAGAGGATAGGAAACATTGCTGACTGTGAAGTTATCTCCAGGAGAACCCTCTGCAAGCCTCCTCTGAGTCTATCAATCCCAATACCATGGCTTTGTTTCTAATCCACAGGGAAGGACTGAGTAGGTGAACAATTGGCTTTTACCTTCTCTCAGCTTAAATGGACACCCAGCAGTCTGCAGTGACTCTAAAAGGTGGCAATCAAATCTAAATATCCCCCTCTAATATTCTTACCAAAGCTGTGTTTCACTCTAATGGGGTCTAGAGTAATGAGAGAAATTTGTGCAAAATTTACTCGCATTGCAGGAACAAAAAAAGGGCAATGATAAATATAGTTACAGAGCACCGTGGAATTTGGCCCTTGGTTCCTATTACTGCCCTTTCACATGTAATGGAAAACATCATTTTGTTCCCGTCACCAAGTAGAGTTTTTATCTGAACAAAAATCATAGCAGTTTTGTATAGTTTTGTTTAATGATTAATGTTAAGTGTTCAGGCTCTTTTCTCTTTGTATCTATCTATTAATTGCATCAATTATTGGCCTGTAGATTCTTGCATTTCCTCTCTTTTCACTTTTGGAAGAAACTGGTTCTTATCTTTGACCTTAAATCCTCTAGCATTTCATCAGTACCCCTCTTGTTCTCTGCCAAGTGATCATCTCCACTTACAGCCCTGACTGCAGGTTTTCACAGGTCACAATAAGAAATAGCATTCAAGGCTAGAAAGACTGGCTGGCCAGGTCACCAAAACAGGGGGATAATACTCAAACAACATACAAATGTCACAAGACAATGTATTAAGTTAATCATATTTTAAATTCTGTGGTGCAATCTTATATTTCAACAGAATTACAACTAAAATATATTAAGTGACAGGCAGTTTAGTCTCTGTGAATCATTTCTGTTTATGTGCTTGGAAGGTGTCAAACACACTCCTGGGTCCCCCAATAGATCCTGTCTGCTTACCACATAAAAGAACTGTAACATTTGCAATAATGTTCCAATCTCATAGTAATGGTAAAAAAACACAGTTCTTGCCCAGAAGTACTTGGAATCTTGTCCATTACTTCTTCAAAGTTTGCTTTTATTTTAAAGATAGTAATGATAAGTTATTTCAGAAGCCTGATTTCTCCACTCCTGTTGTTCTAGTCATATATGCCTGGTGACTTCCAAGACTACCATCAAATGCTTATGAGATTCCATCTTCAGGAAGACATGAACTGATGAATTACAAACACCATCTACTTCAACTTCACAGGCAAGAATGTCTAAGGTGCTAGAATTAGTGTCAAATCTAGACAGCTCCAGATTTCATGGGCACCTCCAAACAGAGGAAAAAATAAGTTTAGTTAGTTAGCATCTCATATGCTCAAGCTTCCCAGAAGCAAAATAATTTTGAACATTGGTAGAATGTGGTACATTTCCTGATCTTGGCGTGAGGAAAATATTTCAAGGTAAAATGCTTCGGCCTCAGTTGACAGCTGACAATAGCAGAGCCACAAATCAGTCATGCTGGGATTCAGCTCATTTAGCTTAGGGTGCCTGCAATGGACACATTGGCACATGTGAAAACACATGCTTTTTGCACACTGTAGTGAGAAAGTTGCACTTCAAGAACATGGGCTGCTTCCTGCTCTTTTTCAGGTATCTCCTCAAAGTGGCAATAAATTAAGCTTGTTTTATCCCTAGCCCTGATGACTGTGACTCTGGCAAGTGACTCCAGCAACTGGATAAGATGCATTGGCAGCCCTAGGAGAAGAGAGAGGGATATCTCCTCTAAAAGAGGCAACTCCACTGAGATCTTGGGTCCAGCTGTTAAAATTATTTTTGCAAAACAGCAGAGATGTGGCAGCTAAGGCATTAAAATGCAGATAAGAACTCAGGAAGCTGAGAGTAATTTCTTTTACTTAAAAGGCAAAATATGAAAAAACAACTTTTATTTTCAGATTGTCTTCAAAGGGCAGAACTCAAATGCATTTTTATCAACTGTCAAAAACTACTGACAAATCTGTAAAAAAGAATCGGAAGATTATTCAAGGTAAGTATGTGCATATACAGGGAAATAGGTGAAGTTTCCAATGCTTCTTCTAAAAATTACTTTATTATATTTTCATCTGCTATTTAGAAGTGCTTAAGGTATTTAGAGAAAAGAAAATCTTGTAGCTGTCCTTATACATTTAATAAAGTCACACGTTGCCTTATTGTCATATTTCGTTTGTTCTCCCCCTATCAATTTCCTACCAGCCACTACTCCCTCTTCTTTCCATACATGTAAAAAAAGAATTTCAGGTCCTGCAGTAGTAATTAAGTCATATGGATGAGCAGGTTAGTGCTCATGCCCACATTCTACCCCTATTCACTTTATTGGTGCTTCTGCAACATCACTGCACAGCTCCTGGAGAGAGCAAGCAATACAAGAGTACAGTTCATCATATGCCTGTAACTTGCTCAGCCAAGGAGGTACCTGTGTTTTTCCTAGAGCAGCATTTTCTGACTGAAATGTCCAACTTACAGATGCTGAAGTGGAAGCAGATGAAAAGCAGTCTCAATTTCCAGCTGTCCAACCTGAACACAGCTGTTGGTACTAGGCAAGCAAACATAGTGGGAGCTACACAATAGATATTTAATTGCAAATTTTCCTAAATTAGAGACTCAAGATATAAAAGGCATTCTTGAAAATAATTTTCAATGAGCTTTGATTCTAGATTTTTCATTAATCTAGATTGCAAGTAAAATTTTAGGTAAGCATACTGTCCTTGTTTGCTGGCAGACACATAGTGCCAGTAAGTGCATAGTAGATAATGTCAAATAACAGAATAGCCATCAATACACAGATGTAAAAAACAGAATGTGATGGGGATTTTTCAGCAATAGGTTGAAAACAGGAACAATATGAAAAATCTAAGAGCAAACAATGCTTTCACTGACTGTGACATGTAGAGTAGCCTGGGCAAATGTGGATGTAATGCCTGATAGAAGCATCATTTATTAACATTGTGTTGAGAGAAGGTATTTTCCCTACAAAACCTTCCAAGGGCTATTCAGTGTATAGATGGATTCATCAACTTCCATTAAAAAAATTGCCTAATTATGACAAGAGTTGTTTCCTGACCCTTAAAAGCTACGTGTTTCATTAGCTTGCCTTTCAGGCAAGCAGCTCATGGGGCAGCAGAAGTCATGCAGTTGCAGATAATGGAAAGAGACTGGAGTCACTCGGCAGAGACATGGCTAAATAGCTTTTAAATGAGATTGGAAGAGTGGGCGGGAGGGGGTGTAATAGGGGTCATCTCAGAGAGAACGCCTAGCAGAGCGAGGTGCAGGAATTAGCAGCTCCTGCAAGTCCAGATAAAGAGTTGGAAAGACATTTCTCCTTCAGTGGTTGACTGGAAAACAACCCAGAGAGTGCTGGTGTTGCTTACACACCATTAGTAACTATTCCCTCATTTTCCTCTCTCTTCCTTCTTTTCTACCCTACATGAAGCTATGCGGAAAATGTTGCTGTCATATATGAAAATAGGTAGGAACTAGTGGAATTCTGGTTCTTAAATGTTCACAGAGTTTGGCAGTACTTCTTAAAAATTTAGTACTTGGTATAAGAGTAAGAAATCAATATGGAAAATATTTTGTTTATTTTAAGCTTAATCTTAGTTTTTTAACTTTGCACTGCAGACCCCAGATTTCTTTTTTAGACCACAAAATGTGTAAGAACTGATGTTTGGTCCAGAAGATGCATTTATTCATGCTTGTCTTGGAACATTTAGACAATAACCATGAGAGGATATTCCCATATTTAGTTCATGATTAGGACCTCAAAAGAAAAGATAGCATCTGAATGCCTCAAAAAACAGGCAACTGTGACAGCATGGCAGACACTCTTCCTGTTGGAATGCTTGATGATATGCAAATCCAGCCCCACACTGTACCTATTGCACAGTAATGGAAGATTGTAAATGCCAGAAGAAAAATGTCATTGTGTCACTTTCAGGGTAATTGCTAGGGAGCAAGGCTGATTTCCTTGAAATGTGGAGTCAGAGCTCTTTGATGAATGGATTGAAGAGTTCATTTTTATCTACAGTGCAGAGAATCTGGATGTTTACTCTTCGTTTTCTGTGTGCCCTTTTAGTCCTCCAAAGGAATAATGATGACAACAAAAATCCCTCTTCTGCCTGCATAATTGGAAAGGATAAGATGACTTTGCTAACTTAAATAGCCCTACAAAACTCTGATTTCTCCAAGCACTACCCTCTGGGGGTAAAAGAAAGCTGTTTCCAGAAAAGTAACAAAGTATTTAAAAGTAACTAAGTATTTCTCCTTTCTGTTTCAAAACCAGAATTTTTATAAAACCATTGAAGAGACCCCGTGCAAGGATGAAATAATCCCATATAATTTCCAAATTTGGTGTTATTTTTGATATAATATTTATAGATTCAGCATAAAGATAATAGAACAAAAATGTTCAGAGACTGAGTAAAAATGTTGGGGATAAATTGAAACTCAATGATGTAATCTTCCAGTTTGATAAGCTCAAAGAGTATATAAATAATTGAACATTGTATTCACCTTCTGGCTGCATTACTTTTAAACTTGCATCTGTTACCTTGAAAGGCTAAGACTAATTTTTTACCAGTGAAAAGAAAGCTGAAAAACTGTCACATAACATGAATACATCAGCAGCTGCTACTTGTGTGAAAACACAATCAATTTTGAAACAAAAATAAACCCAAAAAACTTCACAGATCATGTTATAGCTGGCTTTCAGATAAGAACTCACGACTGAAGGTGTTGTCATCTTCTTGGACAGGGCTTACAAGGCCTGACACAAATACAGTCCGTACACTCAGGTTGCTGCCAACTTTGAAAAATCATACCATTTTTGGCGTCCTGTCAGCTCTTATCTGCAAATCCTCTACAAGGTCCAAAATTTACTAAATTATCTACATTACTAATTCTTCTGTCCCATGAAGAACCTTTGGTTACTTCTCCCATGCCAAGGAATGCTTGGGATGCTGAATCAAGGCTGGGTCCTCAGCAGGCAGGCACAGCTCTGCTTCCACCTCTCCTAATGTGGAGACTGTAAGGGCAGGGAAGAGAAAATAATAGTCTGCTCAGACTGCAGAGAAACAGAGAAGACCAAATATGCTGCAGCAGTTAACCTAGACTGGTTTTTCCATTAATAAAGTCTTCTGTGTGTAATGAAAATTGGGGCTGGAGGGGGGGGCAGAACATGAGAATCTAGGGGCAAGATGCTATGATTGAGAGGTTTAGGTCACTCCAAAAAAATCACTGGTGAGGTATAAGCAAACGCAGGTTTAATACAAATTTGAGGATGTTCGATGGCAAGGTTCACTCTATTGCTTACTGTGTAGATAAAGCACGTAAAGAGAAACCAGATTAAAAGTAGTCTACAATGGTTTATGTGGACACCAGGCACAGAGAGGGTAAGGAGGGAAAACAGCAAGGGACTCCCATTGAGTCACAAGCTTTAGTAAAGGACTGGATCAGCAGTTTAGGTCTAAAGGATTCAGCAACACTAAATCATAACAATATCCAATCCACAACATAACAGCAGCACTTAATCAATTTACTAATCTAGCACTCGCCAAATGATTCAATAGAATTTTCTTGGAGTGTCACAGTAATTTAACCATAAATCTAACTTAACCATAAGTTTAACAGAATTTTTAATATTTAACTGCAAATTTAATTATGAATATAAAAATGCAACATTCTTAATGTGCACACACACAGACATAAAGAAGCATATGCAAAGGTATACCTATGAAAAATTCCCTTTGAGTTCAGTGAAATTCTCATGTTGGAAGCCTTTGCATATTCTCAATGGACAGAGTGGATCCTCAGGGGTTGGGGACTTGGGCTCAGGCATCATCATCAGCTTTCAGCAGCAGTTATCTACATATAGCAAACTAGAGATTAGATATATATAGAGAGAGATTTGACGAGCTCTGGGAGGAGGAGTCCACTCAGAGTATAGTGCCTTCAGAGGTTCAGGAGAGGTTAAAGAGCCTCATTTAGCACTGCTCCCTGTAGGGTCTCAAGATGTTGGGCTTTAGTAATCAGTAAATTTCCATCCTGGCCACAATCTGGGTCAGAAATTACTGGGATTTTCTTCAAAAAGCTCAATAACAAAATTATCTTACTTAATATGTTGTTCAGACAGAAAAATAAAGTCTCAAGGCTAATTATTAGAAAAGAAGCTCATTAGGCAACAGAAGTACTGGGAGCAGTGTTTCTGATAAGCTCAACGGGAGATAACTGCCCAGGTTTCATCTCTTAATGAAAGCTGAGTCCTAACGAGCATTCCTGAGAACATAGCATGGTTGGGAGTGGGGAGGTGTGAAGTGTGGTGTGGGGGGTTACATCCCATGAGGCTGTAGAAGTTATATTTCAACTGCTGATTTAGGCAAAGTGATATTTTTGACAGGAAGGAGTTTTGCCTGAATTCCTCATTGAAAACTTACAAAAACTTATGTGATGGGAAGGAAGTTGATATGGTCCAAACTCTTTCTGTAAAAATGTAAAAAGCAGAGCTGTGTTTTGTGGAGTTTGTACCAAAGCACAAACGTATGTGAAAGACACATTATTAACAACAGAAAATCCCACTAAATCCCTCAAGGGAGTGTTGCTTCTTTGCAGAGTGAAGAGTGTACAGAGTCATCCCCACTTACACTACTGACACTCAACCCCTCTTAGAGGCAGGTTGCACAGAATGCTCAAGCCTAACGGGGTTGGGGATTCTCAACACCTTAACCCATGAAGGATATGCACCATGGGCTTGGAAGAAATTTCACCCAAGTCTGCCACAGCATAGAGTAAATGTGTCTTTGCTGCACCGAGCAAGTGTACAGGGCTGTGGGAAGGTCTTCCTATCCTGCTGCTGGTATGGCAGCTTGAGGGCATTATGAGAAGCCCATTCATATTTGGGAGTCATTTTTATACCTTAGGAAGAAGACTCCTGGCTTTTGGTGCTCCTCACTCAGCACACTGGCAATAAGATATGATTCAGTGTTAGAGACTGAACCATTTAAAGTGAATTCAGATTAGCCAAATCATGAGACTGGACTTTTTTTCTCTGGAAAAGAGTAACAAAACTGACCAGAGAGAAGAGGGAGACAACTGTCCTGCGTTTTCTAACCCTGCATGCTGTAGACATAGTACATCCTGCAAAGCACAGAGAGCTGCAGAGAATATTTTCATCTGGGCAGTCAATAGTAGAGTAACTCCATGGCTGGGCAGATAACTAGAAAGGCATCAGAAGACATCAGCTCACTTTTATATGTACAGAATATTTTCTGAGGAAAAAAAAAAAAGACAAATTATAAAACATCCTTAGCTTGAAGTTGTTTGGGGTTTTTTTGGGAGGTGGTATTGTTTTTTGGTATTTTTCTTCCCCATATATTTTGTTTGCAAAATGTAACTAGATCCTGAAGTTTCTAGGCTTCCAACTACAGCTGTCCTGAATAGAAACTCTTTATCATTAAATAAAGAAAGTAAAAACAATGGATTTTGGAGTAGAAATTCAAAGTCCTTTTATACATATATTTTACATATATATATACATATATATCTTCATGCATTAATAAACTGTGTGATGTTTAAATATAAAGTGTAATAATAGAGTAACATTCCTGTTCTGTTGTTTTCATGGAATTCTGGGAAATATTTGAAGAATTCCAAAGAAATTGGTGCACCTCTCTACCTCCTCATGCAATAGAGAGCAATAGGGAACAAACAGGGATAAAACTTCTTACCCTGTGCTGGTGAGAGACAGCAAAGGTTCCCTAATCGTTTGTGGAAAATTGAAGAAACATTCCTCTTACTCTGAACTGAGTTTCTAGTGAGAAAAATTTCTGGAAAGAGAAAGGTTCCTTCAAAGTGTTACACGAGGCAAGATCCTTTATTGGGACCATGGCTGCACCTCTGGAGAGCAGCATTTCAGCCACAATTTATTAGACAAGTTGTTTACAGACTTTGTCTGCCAGTGTCTGAAATTTTTACTTGCCTCTGTAGATTCATTTGACACAAAAACTGTAAATGGTATCTATAGCTTCATGTAGAGGAGCATCAGCAGTATGACCACTTCTGTTTCTGGGCCTTTCATTGCCTGGGGAGGAAATATCTTCCTGAAGATGGTAAGAAACAGTGACAACCATACCCATGAGTCTGTGACAGGTTTCTTTTCAAGTGTCTTCCCTGGGACTTCTCGTTCTCTGTTCATTCCCAGCATCTGTACACTGCTTTTAGCATGCAGCAGATGCCTGCTCTCTTGAGGATCTAAAGAGAATCCATTGAATAACTACTCTACTACAGCCATGAAAAGAGTTTTTTCTGATGCCTCAGAAACTATGCTTGGAAGCCATTGTTAACAATGCATGTCAAGGAAAAGCTCGACTGTGTATCAAGTGTGGACAAAGCATTCCCTGGGAGAGAGCAAACTCAGTTTTACAAAAGCAAGGTGTGGTGTGAGGTGAGCTCTAGAGACACTTTCTTTTCTTTAAAACCCACTCACTCTAGACCTTCTGCAGAAGCTCAATTCCATGAACAAAGCCCACACATCGCTCTTTTCTCATTCTCCTCCCCATTTCTTGGCACTCAGTTTTCTGAAGTGCAGTAGGGGATGCAGAATACCTAGTTGAAATATATTCTGCTGGCTGATGTGGAAAGAGAGCACAGGCTGCTTCTGGAAAGGAGTTACAAAGAGCTGAATTCACTCAGATCTGGCTTATGGACCCTGCATTAAGCATCAGGTTGACAAAAAGGCCCAAGGATGATCCAGGTTAGTGGGGCACTGGTTTTGGCAGTCAGGAGAGGAGTGACAACAGAGCCTGAGCTGAGCATGTGATCCAAACCAGGCTGGGAACAGCAGGGCTTGTCTTGTTAGAGCCCCACTGAGGGGCAATGGTCTCATGAGGGATGTCTGTCTTGGATTCGTCCTTTGGGACTCATGGTTATTTAGCCAGTGGCTTCTGACAGGATTGTCCAAGGAGGATCGGAGTAACCACATAAAAATATTTTTTGTTTAATTGGAAGCTTAATGATATTTTGTCATGAGTCTGGAGCAATGTGGCTCATTGTGTGGGAGTCCAGACAGATTTAATTCATGTTTTGTTCTGCCTGTTAGAGAAACCTTAAAAATTTGAGGAATTAATTCTCCTTTGAGCTGAAAGATAATTGGATAACAGAGCCTGTCATTAAGATAATCACTGCAGATCTGCTGCCCATGGCATTTCTGGACAATACCTTACAGACCCTTCCTGCCTGGCAGCTCCTGGGAACATCAGTCTTCAGTTCCCAATCCTTCCCATCCTCTGCACAGGGAGACAAAGAACTCAGGGGCTAACAGTGCTCAGCCTTCACAGTGGATGATTATTTTGGAGTCCTTCAAAGCCAAAGAAACGCTTTAATTTAGCTCATACTTTGGAAGGTTTACAGATGGGCTGAAAGATCTGATCTATGGTTTTCAAAAATGACAGATTTAATAATCTAGAATGTGAATTTTGGTTTAATACCCAAGGAAAATGGTCTTTTATTAGTGTAGCTGCTTGGAGCTGGCAAGTTCGCATGTGACTGGGGAAGAAGACAAGTGAAATCAGGCAAAATCACTGACCTGGAACCAGAAGATTGTGCTCTTACTGAGCCAAAGTGTCTGCGAAGAAAGCTTTGAAAAGATGTTTGGTGCCTAAAGGGCTCCACCACTGCCCTCTCCAGCTGCATCCATAGGCAATATGCTGATCCCTTGCCCTGTTTCCTGCCTACCCTCAAAGAGGGATGGGAAGGATGGGGAATGCTGGCCTTTAAACCAGTCCAGTTTTCAGACTGGACTTCTTTCTCCTCAACATTTTCATCTGCCTTAGTGATAAATTTATTCCTGAATAAAACTCACCAGTCCAGAAATTATTGATTACCTAGAATCAATCAAAATTACATTCAACCTGAAATTGCGGTTGATGTTTTCAAAAATATCAGAAAAACACAGTGCAAAATAAAATGTATTTGTCAACATAAAATATCAGTAAACCAGCAGATCTATAAACATTTTTAGATTACAAAGAGGTGACCTTCTTCATGAGTTAAAAAGGTCTATTTATCATCTAACATTTTCTAACTTTTTTTTTAACATAGTAAAAGCCAGAATTATATCAATTACCATGTGGCCTGACAGTCTCAATGCCTGGATTTTAGGAAAACTCACACTAAACAGATTTTCCAGACTGGTTGGAGTGGAAGTGACTTGCATGATGTTTTCTGTGACATTGCATGACTTAGTGTAAAAACTTACACATATCACGAGAGGCATCCGTGTTTCCCATCCTATGAGATCAAGCAGCCTGGAGGAGCAGTTCCTCTTCAGGGATGCTATTTCAAGGCCTGTAACTCTTCACTTCACTTCTTTGCTGCATTTTCTAGTACACAGAGTTTTTCAGCCCTTCAACTACTGGAGCTGAAATTTTGAAGGAAGCTTCTGCCTGTCATTGAAGAAATCGACAGAAATACATCAGATGAGCTTGGCTTTGAAATTCCCTCAACTTGTGGTTTGAAGTAGGCGTGCCTTTTTCAGCTAAGAGCTTCACTTTGTGCTGCCAGTATCAACTCAAATTTGGTCATACTCCACAGTTTTCAGAACCTGCAATATGCATCTACTCAGTTGATGCAGCCTAGAGCTGGTTTCTAAACTCTTCAGACATTTATTAATTTGGTATAAATTCAGTGTATGCAGCAGAGAGCTTACCAAAATTTACAGGAGAAGTGGTGTAAGGTAAGAAAAATGGTTCTGGTTTTGTGGTTTTGGGGACACTTAAATGGAGATTGCCCAGGCACTCAGGAAAGGCAGGGATATATTGACAGGAAAAGACAAACTGATAACTGGATTTTGGTTAAGAAACTTAAGAGTTGACAAGAAGATATTAAAAATGGATAAAGGTATCAGGAAACTGTGTTGCTGTAAGTAGGAACTGGTCAGACAGCAGACCTGTGATACTTAGAATTATGGGACTGAAAGCCAGAAGTAGCTGGGGAAGGAAAGGTGAGGTCCTTTGGAGACTGAAGGAGAATCCAAAGACTGAGAGAGGAGACTAATGGAGACTGACAAGGATGAAGCTTGAGAATAAGACAAGTACTTGGGGATGATTAAAAATGAAAGAATTTTATTCTCAAGTGCTAACTGTTGCTTCCTTATCTTTTGGGACAGCTCTAGGAAAAGATTATGGACTCCTAGGTCTCCATAAACTGACCTGTCCAGTGCCCAGCTTAGCCTCTGCCTATGTGTGACAATGCTTCCATGCTCTCCTGTGCTTCAGCAAACAGATGAGAGCAAATAGATGCAGAATGGTTCCTATCTTCCATGCTTTCCTTCAATTGCAAGTACTCAGAGAGAACCTGGCTAATAAGGGATTTCTACAGAGGCAGGAGTAGGCTACTTAGTGCAGTTACCCTTTCAGCCTGAGAGGAGGGGAAACTGCTGGAAAGGTGACTTACTAACAGCTCCCTCAACAGCACAACAATGAAGTTACTTTCAGGCCTTTTGGAAATCTCTCTTACCTTGCAATAGACCAAGTATTTCCCAGTTATTTTCCATTTATTTCATCCATGTGCTGCTAAACATTTCAGGACAACAGCCAGGTTTCAGAAGAGACTGGTCTGGGGTCTTGGAGGTTTATTTTCTGGTTCAACCACAACATGCTTTCCCTTTCTCTATTTCTCAGGTATGTCCAAGGACTACTTCTTTCTCCCAGATGCTTTTTTTGCCCTTCATAATGCATGAGGCATTCCTGTTGTCCCTGCCCATGCCTGGAGAAGACAGATTTCCTCTCTTCTAAAGTAAAACGCTAAATCCACTAGAGGGGGCATCTATCCTACCCGATCTTGGCAATGCTGAAAGTCCCCGGAGTTTCTTTTGGCTTTTCAGACTCCTCCTTTCCTCCCTATTTCCTACCCACCCTGCACCCAGCTGGGTGAGGTCCTAATGGGGCCCTTTCACTGAAGTCTTACCCTAAAGAAATGTTTCTGTCTGAACAAGGATTTACAAATTCCAATACCTATATGCTGTTTATCATAATTGTTTTTAAGAACTGTGGCAAAGACTATATGTCATCCAGATGCTTCCCTACCCCTTTAACAAGACTAATATTTTAGGGGAAAAATATGACTTTCCTGCAAGGTTTTTGTTATCATGTATTGACTCTATTGGTCTTTCAATGTCAATTAAAAAAAACAAAAACAAACCAACAATCCCAACTAACTTATATATCAGATGACAAAATAGAGAAGTGAGTTTCAGAATGGAGAAATGGATTAGCATGTTCCACAGTAATGTGTCTAACTTAAAGACTGAAGACATTCATTCATAAGTGCCCTTTTAAACTTTGAGGGGATGGCACCTGGTCTCAAGACTGTAGCTTTGAACTGTCCTTTTGTCACAGGCTGCAGCAACTTTCTATCTCCGACTGTTGTGCAGAATATTAGAGGAAAAGCTTTGTATGTGGCTTCCCATATCAGTGCTTGAGGCTATTGCATTTTATTGAGATGGAATTGTGGTGGGATATTCAAGGCTTGAAACATTCCTCAGTTTAGAAAGTATCATGTCAATGTAAAATAATATTACTATTTCCCACCTCAATATAAAGTGTTCACAAACTGAAAGAGTTTGAGAGAAATACCAAACAGCAAAAGAATTCATCATTCCCTAGGTCCATCACATTAAGTTAGAAATTCAAGAAGGCAATAAAAGACAATTGAAAGCAGAACTTACCCGTGGTCTGAGGTTTACCACATCCCGCAAAGCCAGAGAAGGATTGATTTACACAATGTAGTTCTAATGATTATTTGTCAAATCTAATTTCCATAATGGACATAGCAGGACTGATGTTTTCCTGACAGATTATTCCACACTTCGATAGATCATATTTTCCTGTTGCTCAGACTAATTTTTCCTCTTTTCAATTCTGCTTCTACATTGTGTCTCAGGTGAAATTTTACCATAATTAAAGAAAATTTTTGTTCCAGCTCTTTTTCTTGAAAATATAATGGAAATTTATCTTTCATACATTTGTTCCTTATAAACCTAACTTTGGGAAAAAGTGAATTCTGTTCAGCACATATCCTAACCTAGATCCTTCCACCAAGAATAACAGATATCCAAAGTTTCTAGGAAAAGCCCTTTGGTATACATCACAAGTTGAACATATTTGGAGCTCTCCAGTGCTAGACTTACTTGAATAAGTGTAAGTTGTCTACACTGAGTGCTTTCCAAAGTGTGGCAGCAAGGACTGGGTGCATGGCAGAGTGGAGAGAGAGCTGAATGACTTCGAGTGATGGCTCCAGGTGTCTGAGCAACCACAACTCTATTATGGTTTTCTGTGAAAGGGAAGACCAAAATTACTCCAGATTAACCAAAGTTAAAACTCAACTCACATAGCAGAAGAAATAATAAGAATAGTTTAGCTTATGTGTTAAGATGCTGCCAGCAAACTACAGATTGGACCAGAAAATTATGTTTATTCTTTCTTGTACTGCTCACAGGCGAGAAGGCTCTGACCACAATGGTGTGAACAGAAGTCTACAGGAGCAGTAACCATTCCCCTACTACTGGTCACCAGGTATCATTGTGTTCCCAGTAGTGTTATTCCCCCCAACACAGTCAGATACACTGGATTGTACTCTCCTCCTCTGTTCCTTGCTAAAACACAATCGGAAAATATCTGATGGTAGAATATGAGATATTTGTTTAGCCTTTAGCTCATATTTCACATTCAATTTCAACCGTCATCTGCACTGAGACACAGCTGAAGGGAACTTAAGAGACTGGCTTTTAAAACACATTGCTTTATATTGAATTTTCTGAAGATATATGAACGTACTACCTGCAAGACATTGTATAGCACACAGTGTTTTGAAACAAGATATGTTCAAAATTAGTTTTTGAGGAGCAGCCAAAAAAACTCAGAATGTATTAGACTGGAGCACAAAATGGGATTAAAATCAAATGGCATTTGATAAATTGAATATACAAAATTAAATGAGATGTCATGGCCAAATGGGAGCAGTCATACTGTGTGGAAAGAGGGGATTACAAAATTGGAGATGATAAATACTGCTCTGAGTATATGGCATTGAAACACTGACATCATTCAGCAGGTGAAGAGAGTGGTATGAGCTAAGGCAAAGGACAGGAGGGAAGAAAATACCCTCTGATGGATACAAAGGCACAAGTTTAACATGAAGGCCAATCAGGTATGTCATATCTATAAACTATTAAGATACTGATGGAAAAAAATTCTGATCTGAAAGCTGTGTATCTACCTCAGACTTCCAAAAGAGTTTCGCCTTAAAGTCTTTTGAGAGGAAAAGTTCCAGAGAATGCGTGCAAATGAAGCCTAAATGTGGTGAAGTGAGACTATGATTTGCTATAAGAATTGATCTAATCACAATGCACCAAAGAACAGTGAGCACTATGGTGGCAAGATATTACCTCATTCACTTGATTCTGATCAAAAGGCTTTTTTCAAAATATTTTTCTAACATTACAAAGCATATATGGGAGTTTACCTGAAAAAAAGAACCTGTATAAGCAGCTACAGAAAATACAGAAATAAAAGAAGAAAACCCCTTGTCATTGCTTTGAAAAATTACAATCTTGTAGTCATGATTTTTAAAGCAGCATTTTTATTTCTAAATAAAAAAATGGAGATGAAGAAAGTTTGGCACACTGCTAGCACAGCAATCAGCACAACCTGTGTCATAGTCATGTACATTCTTTCTGCACTCACAGAGGATATTTTGCTGTTCACAAATTTTACCAAATCTCCCTTCCTCTGAGCTGCATTACAGGCTGTAGTGCAGCTACACACATGTAAGGCCATTGCAGACAGACCTGAGATCCCTTTCCCTGCAGCCTGAGAAGGTCAGCTTCCCATTAAATATGCCTGGGCTGCAGCTAGGAAATCCCCAAATCTCTTGAAGATTTGCAGATCATCAATGGTGAGCAAAAAAGATATAGGATTTGAAGATAAAACTTGTGAAAACTGACTCTTGAGAAAAACTATTCCAAGGATTAAACACATTCACTGAAGGTTGTTTTTGTTTTTTGCTTTCATTGCTTTGGAACTGATAGAATAAAGGGGCACATGATGTGACTGTGGGGTGGGTTCTCCTTGCAGTAAAAGCATGTTTTATCCAAAGGGTCACAGATGCTATGGCTATCAGAGGAGAGTCCGCCCTGATGGTTTTTTAATTCTCAGGGAGAAAAGTTTTGAATCTCCTGTTGTCAGGATGGTAATCTGAGACTTAATAAATTTTGCTTGTACTTAGATACCCACCTCCTGAGCGATGTCTCCTTTTCACAACAACCATTGCCCCAGCTTTCAGTAACAACACAGATCAATCTGCAAATAGAAGGAAGAGTTGCAGACCCCTGCTCCCCTTGCTGGTGGAGCTGTGGCTGCCATGGGAGGCCAGCACAATGAGCCCATTAAAATGCACGAGGCCAAGGCAATCTGCAGTGCATGGGAGAGGCGTAATCAGCTTTACCTTCCCATTGTAATGCTTAATAAAAAGGGATAATAAAGCATTTGGAGTACTGTTGAAGCAAAATGCTTTTTGAAATGAACCTGATAGAAAAAGGCTCAGTGGGCTTCCTTGAATCAAGTGGCAGCCTCAAGCAATCAAAAAGAATTTCCCAAGAGCTTGCTTAATAAAGGAATAAATGGAAACATTTATTTCACACAGCTCATTCTCCTCATCTTCTGTGGTTGACTGTGGTTCTGTGGTTTGTGCTTGGGATCCACAGTGATGCCTCCCAGCTCCACAATGGAATAATAAGGTCCAGCACCCCTTTGTCCGGGCAGGCTGCCCACAGACACACAAGCTGCTTGGGTTGCAAGTGCAGAAACCACCTGTTTGTCAGATGGCCAGGAGAAGCTTAAGAAACCTTATAGTTAAGCAAGAAGAGACAGATAAGGATCAAGCCTTGCTTCTGCCAGTTCTAAGTGCCAGGAATTTCACCTATGGAGGGTATCGGGCAATAATTGCAAATGAAAGGCAATGTGGGTGTGCAATGTGCATCTAAAGGACATATGACTATGAAAAAATTAGAGTATAAAAATAGTATTTAAAAGGCATAAGCATTGTCTTTATTTTCCCGATCCTTTTAGCTGTCTCTCAGGCCATAAAATTTGTAGGGCTACTGCACAATGCAAACAAGATATTTTTCTTATTATTTTATCATACTTAACCATCCTTTGTTTAAGATTACATCCTTTAAGTGCTGCCATTTTCCCAGTGCAGCCTGACCAGGTGTTGATAGTGGAACCTGCCTGTAGACTGGGAGGTGGAACAGATCATCAACCCAGACCCACCAGCAAAGAGCTACCCTTCAGTAGTACTATGCTTTGTCAGGCATTGACTCCTTTCCAGCAGACAGACTTTGGCATCAATCATGCAAGATACGGTAATTTTGTCTTTCAATGAGGGGAAAACTCTTTTAGTTTTAAAAAAAAAAAAAAGCCTAATCTATCTTCCATTAAAATAAATAGAAGTGCTTCTCTTAAATGGAAGATGACTGGGCTTTTAATTACTTCATTTCCTATGTAAAATAAGTCTGGCAAAACTTCTGTTTACCTACAGTGCTGAAACTTGTCAGGAGATGATATGTACTGCAGGGAGAAGTGTCACAGTACCAGAGAATATGTTGAACATCCCACAGGAAGAAGAGGACCCTTCTGCATGATGATTCAGAGAATGAATCTGACACTACTGACACTACTACAGTCATGAGCTGCCACTGTGGTTTGCTTTTCTCCCCCACCCTAGATGTAATATTTGCACACATACAAGCTCTTGCTTCGAAAGCATTAATTTTCTCTTTTCCTTATTATCTTACATCTCTGCCAACCACCAGTAACAAATGGATGAAATCCACCTTTTCCTTGAGGATTACCAGAACATGTTTGGAAGACACAGTCAGGAAGAAAGGAAGATGCATCTGTTTATACATTCCAGTCTTGTGACAAAGTAAAATATTTAGCAGTTTGCTAATGAAGGTGGAAAATGGGATGTATTCTGCAGAACAAAGCAATCCTTTGAGAACCTGCTTAATGAGATGAAGGTTAGTTGATGACACAGTCTATGGTTTTAAGTCCCAAACTACCTGTGTGGAGGAAAAGATACTAATAAAAAAAGAAATTAAACTCCTTCCTTTTTTTTTTTCCTTTTTTTTTTTTTTTTTCCAGTCAGGGCATGGGAGAAGATAAACATTGGGTCCAAAAACAGCAGAAACATGAAGTTTATACCTACATAAAGAAAGAAGCTGCTCTCATTTAAGATAATGAGAAAAGGAGGAAAATATTTAGGAAAAAAATTGTACACAATTTACAATGGTAAGCTTCAAATTTGTTTGCTGCAGTTGTTCAGTAATCTAATACATTATATTTAATAGCCTTACAGTATGAACCCATATAACCACATAATATCCAGTATTACTCAGTTTGATCAAATTTAAATAGAAAGGCTAGATACAGACAACATTTTCTCCTGTGGAATTAACTGAATAAATGTAAGTATGACAAATATGGATACAACTCACTGCCCTGAACTGCCTTCTAGATTGAATCAAGGAGAGAAACAGCCTATGCATATGTGCTACTGAGTCAAATACTTATAAACAGAACAAAATTTAGAAGCATTACATTTACTTAGACTAAAAGAGTACAGGAGCCTAGGCTATACATTCTTCAAAGGCATCTTGTATTCTCCTTAGTGAATGATAGATTTTGAAGCCAGGAAGCATTCAAGATTGAAAAAGCCAGCAAATCCACTCTTTCTACAAAGTTCATAAAAGACAATCTTGCACATATTACTCTTAAAGTGCAATTTTGTATAAACAAACCCCCTGCTGAAAAATGTTACCATCCAACTCTAGGGTTCATAGATCCTGTAGGCCAACAAGACCCCTTTGCACCATCTCATAATGTCTGTCCAGGTTTACAGAAAACACAAATATTTACCTTATAAGGAAGGATTGTTAAATGGCCCTTGAAAGCTGAGTGAAATTATTGTGACATGATTCATGTAGAAGGTTTTTTATCACTTTAAACTCCTCATGCCTGTTACTTTCATGATCGGGAGATGGCAACTGGTCAGCTCTGGACTTCCCAGGTATTTACTGTGTTGTGCCCTTGGAGGCTGAATGGAACTAATAGTGCCCTGTGTATTTGGCATTGAATAACCTAATACCTTTTACAGTAAATTCCTAATCACAAAGGGGTTGCTGACTTTCAGTGTGGGGTGCAGTTCATGATAAACTGATTACTTAGTAAGTACTGCTAGTTTACAACCCTGACACATCTTTGTTTCCTTCTGTCCTGATTATCTTCTGTACATGTGTTCCTAGAGCATTTCTTTGTTAAGATAGAGCAGGCAGCTTAATATGTTTCACACTCCCTAACAAAGCTCACAGAACAGGAAAGCTGAAAATACCTTCTCTGCTTTTTGTCTGATTAGGGTATGTCAGAGGGAATGGATGCAGCACACAGAGGAAGAGGTTTTGTTTTAAGGATGGTTTTTAATACATTCTACGTGTTTTGTTTATTAGAAATAATTCATATGAATTATCCACATTCAGAGCCACTGACTGCTACTTAATTATGATGCTATCAGTGCTGAACGAAAAATGACTTGATGGAAAACAAAATCCTTCATACAATTTATCAGCCTGAATGACAACCCCAAATAATTAGAACTATAGACTGCCACAGCATGCAGATGGTGCTGAAAAGCCAGCTATCTACAATCAGTCCAATCAATATGGGTTTGTCTTGGCAAGGGTGTTATTCAGAGCCATAGAGAAAGGCTGCCACGCTTACGTTTTTTATGAGCTTCTCTTTCCTTAAATGATTATCAAGAGGTCTTTTTACTTTAACCTTATCATTTTCCCTTTACATGGCATAAATGATGTTCAGAAAAGTATGCTCACGTTCTGTTATATCATATGCCAAATGAACAGAGACAAAGAAAAAAGGAGACAAAACCCACAGACTAATTGGTAGGACTCAAGATTCCCATTGATTTTGACACAATGAGGAGGCTAAGTTGATAATTAAAAAAAACAACAAAAAAAACAAAAAAAACCAAAAAACCCCAAAACATAGGAAAATCAATATTAAGGTTTCCTTGGCAACCTTACTTTAATTCTTTCCATGACTTAAAAGATGGTCTTACATTCTTTTGTTCAGGCAATCCTTATCTGACATCTGATTTTTCCTCCCACTTTAGTGTACAGTTATCATCCCCTACTTGCTGTTTAGTCACTTTATTGAGGCAAATAAAGCTGGCTTTTACAAAATCAGACTGAGGAAAAGGTCAATGTTTTAATTTTCACAGAGCAATAAAAGCAACATTTATTATACTTTGACATTTATTATACTTTGCATCATTATTATTGTGAATTGTTATTATTTGTTATCACTATTAATAATAACAATGAAATATATATTTTCCTCTGTTCTGTGAAGAGTCAGAAGGGTCTGCAAGACTGCAACATAGCCCCCAGAAAATTAAACCAAGATTAAAACTGCTTCTTCATCCACTTTTGAACAAAAGTCATTCTCATAGCTGGTCCTACAAGGAGCTGAAAGGTGGAACAAGTTCATTTTCCAGAGTGCCCTTAAAAGCATTGGTGGTCAACAACATCTCATCTAATCAGTACAAAGACGTAGGGAAGGTCTGTGAGTCTTGATGTTTGCAGTGGAGAATTGTGGACACCTCAAAACCAAGAAGCAGCTCCTTGGTGGTGCAGGGGAAGGAGACATGAACAAAATGGTGAAGGGGACTCCTCATCTCCTTGTGACAGCCCCTGGATCTTGGCACAGCTGTAAATGCTGAGTTCAGACCTTTTCTTTCTGGACCTCCTCCTGGCCAAGGGCACTGCAGCAAGGGCACTTGGTCAAGTTTGGCTGCAGGAGACAAACTGAGCAAATTTGATTGCTCAGTATAAAGGCAAAATTATGTTCCCCATGAGAGAAATCCAGACCTGCTGTAATATAGCTGACATCAGCCAAGCTTCCTTCTAGGACTACAGCTAAATCAAACAAGAAAGGCTGAATTTAAAAACAAAAAAAAAGGTTGAATTTTTTTGTTCTTTATTACAACTTTGGGGGAAAATGCTCTGAGGTTTGTACAAATGCTCTGTTGTGTGTATGGCATAGACAGTGCTCTATAGCCCTGTTCTTGATTAATTTTTTTCTCTTCTTTATTCATTAATAAAGAATTAGCTCAAACATGTATATATATTGACATAATTTGGGGTTGTCATGGCAATGATGCTATACCAGAAATAAACTCAGTGTGAAAGTATAGCATAATTATAATCAGGACTTAGATTCAAAAGGAAATATTTCTGAGACAGCTTTAAGTCAATACAATGGAAGTAGGTTATTTGTATGCATTTGCAGAGATCTTATTTTGATAAGAGATCCTTAAGCAGAAAGGGCATTACTGAAGGCTCACTGCAGACAATCAGATTCTTGCTGTTGATTTTAGCTATTGTTCTTTCAGGAATTTACATTCATTTTGCTTTGAGCCTGTGCCTGGCAAAACACAATAAGCAAATTTATTCCTTTCAGCATTTTCATTTTCAATGCTCTCTTAGTTTCAGGCTTTGGCCAACGAATATCAGGGTAGATGCAGGTGAAGGGCAGCATTCTTACAGCCAGTCTGTAAATTCCCACCTCACTTTCATCTGCACACCAGGGCATGTATCAAAGCTGTATCAAAAGGAGGAGGAGAGGAATGAAGACTAAAAGATTTACAGTCTACTCCATGCTGCTCTTGAAAGAACAATAAGAAACACAGATGAGGGGATGTGGGGAAAACGTGGCAGACCATTCACAAAGCCTCACTGGGCAGGGGAGGAGGGCTTATCGCTCATATGCCCTGAGGCAGAAGCAGGTCTCATGCCATGGAATTTCTCTTAATAAGTGTCATGACTTGGAAGGGAGGAGAAACGGTGTCAAGGTGCTTGGATTTTCTGAGCAGCAAAAAAAGGCTCACCTTGATAATACAAGTTAAGGATAGAGGATTGCCTTGTTCATTACAGTAAGGCGGTCCCTTGAAAATATTGCTGCTGAGATGTCTGCCTGAACATCAGCGACACTTCTGTGACACCCTTTATGGCTATTCCTCCTGCTACGGTGGGTTAACCTCAAGTGAGTGTGGCAAAGTGTCCCACAGGAGAGTCAAAAATGTCCATGGTGACAGAGCAGGACACAGAGCTCACACTCTGGTTACATGACAAGAGAGGAGACTCAAGGAGAGGAGAGGAGACTCAAGGAGAGGAGACTCAAGGAGAGGAGACTCAAGGAGACTCAAGGAGAGGAGAGGAGACTCAAGGAGAGGAGAGGAGACTCAAGGAGAGGAGACTCAAGGAGAGGAGACTCAAGGAGACTCAAGGAGAGGAGAGGAGACTCAAGGAGAGGAGAGGAGACTCAAGGAGAGGAGACTCAAGGAGAGGAGACTCAAGGAGACTCAAGGAGAGGAGACTCAAGGAGAGGAGAGGAGAGGAGACTCAAGGAGAGGAGAGGAGACTCAAGGAGAGGAGACTCAAGGAGAGGAGAGGAGAGGAGAGGAGAGGAGAGGATTTTCAATTGGAAGGGACCTACAACAATCATCTAATCCAACTGCCTGAACACTTCAGGGCTGACCAAATGATAAAGCATTAAGGGCATTGTTCAAATACCTCTTAGACACTGACAGGTTTAGGGTATCAGCATCCAGAAAGCCTGTTCTGGTATTTAATCATCCTCTTGGTAAAGAAATTCTTCCTAACATCCATCCTGAAACTCCCCTGCTGCAGCTTTGAACCATTCACAAACAGCCCAGCGCTGTATACCAGGGAAAAGNCCAGGGAAAAGAGCTCAGCACCTCCCTCTCCAGTCCCCTCCTCAGGAAGCTGTGGAGAGCAATGAGTTTGCCTCTCAGACCCCTTTTGTCCAACTAGACAAGCCCCAAGTCCCAAGCAGCTCCTCACAGGCCATTCCTTGCAGCCCTTTCACCTGTTTTTTTGCCCTTCTTTAGATGCCTTCAAGTGCCTTCACATCCTTCTTAAATTGTGGGCATGGAACTGCCCAAGGTCCTTGAGGTGAGGCCAGCCCAGCCCTGGGCACAGGGGGACAATCCCATCTTCTGCCTGGCTGGATTTGTGCCTGATGCACCCCGGGATGGGCTTTGCCCAGATGGGCTTTGCCCTCCTGGCTGCCAGGACTCCCTGCTGGCTCACACTGAGCTGCTGCCCCCCAGCACCCACGGGCCCCTCTCCAAAGGGCTCGCCAGCCACTCCTCTCCCAGCTGCACTTGTACCCAGTGTTACCCTGTTCTAGGAACAGGATCTGACACCTTAATGTGTTCAATTTCAGTGCTGGCACAGCAGGCACTAAACACCGAGGTTTCTCCAAATATCTGTTGGACTGCACACTCAAAGCCCTCAAGGAGTCACAGCATTTTGGTTTTTAAGTCAGGTCACATTTTTACATACATATATCTGGGTGTGTGTGCGACTTTTATCACTGTATATTTTAAATTTATTTATATTGCATAATAAATTAATATCAAATATTAGCAGCAGTCTTAAAAGGCATAGATAGAAGTAAGTAAGAAACACTTTGTGTTGACAGAAAGGAGACAGGAAAATAATATATTCAGTGAGTGCATTATCATTTACGGGTGATTCTGATGCATCAAATAGTGGAATTAGAGTAGCAGGTTGGTGTATCCAGAATAATCACTCAATGAGATAGATTTCCTGATAATAAGAGCATGTTTTTGGTTCAGGATTTGATTTTAATGGATATGCTATGGCTAAGAGGCTGCATAGTATTTTGAAAATTGAGGGCTTGCTGTAAATGTTGTACCTTGCAGACAGATGATTCTGTCAAAGACTGGATGTCTGGTTTTCAAGAGGCAAAAGAAACTTTGAGTGACATGAAACTTTAATTTGTAAAACAGGCACAAGCTATTACCACAGTACACTTTTGAGCAAAGAGGGGAAAAAGAAAGAAATGGAAAAGCTTTCAGACAACTTTACATGAAATTTAGGGAACTGAGACACAGAATATTTTTTTACACAGAACACTGCTATTTAGGGATTGCTGAGAAGCACAAAAGGCTTGAGACTTCCATGCCTCTGGTATTGGCTGAGGAGGAAAATGGATTTGTAAAAGAGAAATTGCATTTCAGTGGCACTTGGGCAAACTAACTGACTACTAATTAGGCCCTGGAATTAGACTCCTGAAACAGGACATCTGTTCTGTTTTCTTCTAAAATAACAATTAAAATATGACTGCACTGCCTTCATAGATCAGTTCTGAATACAGAGAACTGCACTACTACACCGTCCATTCTGTATTTAATCTATTTGAAAGGAAAACTACTAGACCAAGTACAGAAATTTTCACAGCCTACTCTTACTGTGTGTCTGCCATAAGATGTAATTGAGAAAAAGAAACCAATGCAGAAAAAAAACCCTAAAAAATTGAGAATATGTACCAGTAATGTCAGATATATGACAAGCATCAAGAATACGATAATTTCCCTTAAACAGTCATTATTTTTTAATGTAAAATTTAACATAATAATATGCATGAATTTGTAACTGAGCAATTAAAGGAATTTGAGTATATTATTCAAAGAAATAACAAGGAAAATGGATTGTAAATAATAATTATGGTATTTGTCTTTAAAAAGTAGTTCAGTCTATTATGGTATCGCAAGCATTAAAGTCAAGACAAATTTTTGTTGTACAGGTATCTCCAAGGTCACTGAAATCTGAATTGAGAATAAATTAAGGATAGCTTAATAGCTCCAAGCACTGCTTCCTCCACACTGCTGGACCATCTCTTGGATGTTGCTTACAGTGCCACACCTTTTGCCATGCTCCTGACTGTTCCTTAAAACATAGTAAATGCCGTGGAATGACTTACCTGTACTTCTTGATTCTGACACCAGAAGTTGTTGTTCTAAATATCTTACCTTTTTTTCTCTATATGTAATCTGTGCATATATTTTTTTTCCTAGAGGCCAAATTAAAGATTTCTGTTTTCTTTTCAAGACACCTAATCTCATTTTGAAGACTCCAATGCAATGGAAAATGTATTGCTTCTCTATGTAATCTCTCCAATTGGAAATTTATTGCTAGAAAATTACAGCTAATTTCAAGATTGAGTGTGATGACCTCAGTCTTAAAATGTTGTTTCTTGTTATTCCTTTGCACATCAGGAAAAAGGGAAAGTTAATACCACTGTCTGTTAACTTTTTCCTTAATACTGGTACTACTCTACCACAAAAAAAAAAAATTTCTTACCCTTCTTATCATTTGCTCTCATAATATATGAAAACTCAATAGCACCACTGTGCCTTTAGAATCCCAGCATTTACCACTTTTTGACCCATCCCTTCCTCTTCAGAACTGGGGACAGCACTGCAGTACTGATCTGCCCCGTGAAATGAAAGACCTGCACAGCCATTAAGCAACATGCATGGACCTGTTACCTTCCTTGGCTGTAGAGGAAAATGACTCCATGCAGCCTAAAGACCTTTCTGCTGCCTCAACTTTTTGACCTTGAGCTGCATTAGAGTGCAAATCAAGAACCTTGGTTATCAAGCAGGGAAAAAAAACCAGTGATTTAGCCCTATCTCTAAATACCTTAGTTGGCAATAGGGAACAAAGGGTTGGGAGGGTTCTGGTCTCACCCATATAGATATAATAAAATAGCTAGGTGCTGTAGCAAATACATTTAGAGTAGAAATGTAACAGAGAGGATTACTAATGACTGGAGCCACTACCTAGAAGTGCAGTGGATTGTCCAGTGGACATTAATTACTTGAAGTCTTTTAAAAGAGGAGTGACTCCATCTTTCTCAAGAATTACCTGTCCTAATCAGTATGTAAAATGTTTGGAATGCCTTTATAGAAAGGCACGATAATCAACCTACACCTTTCTGACATTCAAAACCATAAATTATAAGAAAAGATGACTGATAAACCCTATCCACTGCTGGATAAGCGTTCATTTACTAATGAGTAAGCAAGTAACAATGTGGAGTTTATCTAATGTTTAACTTGTGGGAAACACTGAAGCAAAAATGAAGTAACTTTTAAATTTCAAGATATTTTCAAATATTACTCATAAAGTATCTTTACTTCCATACAAAATCCCCCTGTCTGTAACAAGTAGTCAACATAAATTCAGATTTAAATCTGTGTACTGGAAAGATGTGGGACTGAGAAATTCCCGTCATCATTAAGGGATCACAGATCACAATTTCTGCTGCTGTTCATCACGAGACACAAAAAGAAAACAGACTACAAACCACGTGAGAAAGGTTCGTGGGGACCAAGGAGAAATGTCAAGAGGCTTTATCCATGTAATGTGCCACATATGGCAGATCCTGTTGGATCTGTTGCCAGCAGTGAGTGAGAGCTCCAGAAGCAAGAAGCACATGGAGGCCTGGGCAGCTTTCAGGTGTGAAGAGAATCTCTGCTAAAGCATCCTGCTTAATGGGACAGAGCAGCTCCCAAAAGTCTCTCTGGGTATTACTGGTGGGTTTTCGCTCTGAATTTCACTACAGCTCAGAGACCACCAGGCTGCATAATATCCTAGCTGTAAAACTGAAGGAATGAAGTAAAGCAAGATGGGTTTTATTCCATTTCTTTCTTCTTGCTAAGTGAAATACGTGTATACCTGCTTCCTGGAAGTTCACAGTAATACTGTTAAATAGTAAAATTAACAACACAAACAAAAAAGAAGGTGTGAATTTACTAAGAAGGTGAAATGGGTTAGGATTTCTTACCTTTAGAGTGAGGAGAAACATTTGGAATTTGTCTCTAAAATTTCTTTAGGAGTCTAAAACCAGAATCTTAAAAAAGCCATGGATTTTAAAAATTCTTTCATGGTTTGAGGCTTTTTTTGTTTCTTGGCACTTAGATTTTCAGCTGTTCAGGGTTAGGATTTTTTCTCTCAAAACTGATGAAAACACACATAGGTTTCATTCCCTTTCTGAAAAACCACCAGGTGCTTGATGAATCCTCTAGGCATGAAATATGGTAGCTCAGTAGGTGGCTAGAACTAATGCATTTTTATCTTTCAAAAGACATAAACTTGATTTCAGTACGAATAACATGCAGCTAAAGTAGCAATTCAATCTTGCAAAGAGCAAGTTAGAATGAGATGATTCTTATCTCGCTAATGAGGACATTTGGAAGATGAAAGCCAGAAATAGAAGTACACTTTGTACACAGAGTTAAGCCTGCCGTGGACTTGGGGAGGAAGCAGCAGAGGTTTGAAAGCTGTGTGTGGAGAGTACCGATGGAAAGTATGGCAAAGCCTGCCTGTGTGTGGGAGTGGGATCCTCGAGTGCTCAAGGTGAGGGTACTTCTGAATTGCTTTCCCCACCTCCTTCAGCTTTCCTGAGTCCAGGAAGGTGACAGAGGAGTCCTGCTTGCCCATGTACTGTGTACACAGGCCACTGTCTCCAATGAGACGGTCCAAGCAGCTCTCTACCGCTCACATTCTGCACTGCCCTCCAGCATGGAGACACCAGCAAGGGTAAAACAGGTTTGTTTGCTTTGTTTACAGGTGATGGACCACTGCAGGTACCTAGCTGAGGCTGCTGAGTGGGGAGTAATCTAGTCTCCACAAAGCCTAGAGAAGGCTCACTGGAGGGGAGATGTAAATCTCCTCACTTGCCACTCTGGAAAAGCAAGTGGACAAGGACAGGAGCAATCCCTGAGTCCAGTGAAGGCTTTGCCACATCAACTCATCTTTCTCACCTCCTCTGGTTTTGATCTGGTTTTGTTATATTACCTGTCCCCTCTTCTGTTGCATTGGATTTTTTAATTTTCAACTCTCTCAAGCATATTTTAATAGTGCATTAAGTCACACTATTTTTTAGAAACACACCTTTGTCCCTGGTTCCCAGGCTGGAAGCTGTCACACCAAATTATTTTGGAGCCCACATGCCACAGAATATGCAGCAAAGCATGCAAGGCCTTGAAAGGCCTTCAGACCTCTAAATATACACAGTTGTAATGCAGAAGAAAAGGCATTTACTTTGATTTTTTATAATCTTGAGTAACAGAACACTGGTAATGGAAAGTAATTGGAATTCTAGGCAGGAACTTAAAATATAAAGTGAAATCTCTAACTCCTAATTTAGTGAAAATGGGTATTTTCATCTTCCCACTCTGGAGGACTTTTTTGCAAACACTAGTAAAAATGCCTCATTATCCTTTTCCAAGCCTCCTCTTAAAACAATTCTTGCCCTAATGCCAGGAACAAACTTACAGTGGTAAAACTGCTAATGCGATGATCTTATATAACACTCATGTTGACTGATGTGCCACTGATTCCTTTTTGTTTCCAGCTGCCTCTTTCCATCTGTCCCTTGTCTTGGACGGTGATACCTTGAAAAACAGAACTTTATTTTTTATTCTTTGAATAGCTTTCTGCACCTCCTATTATGCACATTCTAGGAGGGAGAAAAGAAGAAAATGTAAATACATTAGGGTATTTGTATTGATTCAAACCAGAGATACATCTGAGCAAGTCTCCTGCTCCAAAACAGCTATCAGCACAGGAATAGCAAAAGCAAGACTAGTGATGGCATCCAGATTGGAGAAATCTGAAGCTTTGGGACTTCCTAAACTAGAGGTGTTATTTTTGTTTTTAATAATACTGGATTATGATGTTTCCCAACTAAATTAACCATGTTCATGTTACTCTGTGAAAATGTGTCTTATATCTTAATTTGGCTTTTTATGTTAATTTTTGAACCCTGCTGAACAGTTTCATTTGTCACCTGCTTTGAAAAACTGTGATAGCACGAACAACTCCGTGGTAATATTGCCCAAGCAAGGTGCTGAGTCTGCAGTGTATGCTGCTGGCCCAGATCACTGCACTAACTGGAATCCCACTGATTTTGGTGATATGCCTTGCATCTGTATAACCTCCATTGCTTGTCTTTCACGGCCTCTGAGGTATTCAGTTCATATGGGTGTTCTTGACTTCTCTGCTTGAAGAAATGTCTTTCATTTCTCTGCACAGGAACAGGAGCAGGGGATATACGGCTGTGTTTGAGGAGCCACAGCCCAGTACATCCACTGTTGCCCAGATTGCCTCACAGCAAAGAGCATAAGCCAGTGTCTGTGCCCCTCACCTCAGACCCACCACCCTCATGTATGCTTGGGCACTGGTAGCCTCTCACACATGGTCATGTACGCAGCCTGGCATGTCTGGGAAGGCAGAGAATTTAAAAAAAAAAAAAAAATCTTGGGTAACCTCAATATTTTCTTAGGTTTGGAGCTCTCAAAGCATTATAGCTGTTCAGGGATGTGAAGAAAATCACCTTTAAGGTCAAGATAAAACACATCTGGATGTGTCAATGGTGTTATAATGTTCCATATTAGACCACACGTTGGAATGACTGCATCAGGAGTAGTGGCTAAGTGCTTTAAATATGCACCATTTGCATTTTTATGCACTCTTGTTTCTGTTATTGGGATACTGAGATCTCCTGCTCCTGTTACTGAAATCAGATACTGAGAGCAGGCAGCGTAGGAGAGACACATTATGCTCTCAAATATTGTCCTAAGAAGTGTCTGGGGCCTTGTGTTCCTTTCCTTGATGAGCACATTCAAAAGCCTTTTTGGTGGTGAGAATACCTGAAACTACATTGTTCTAAAAAAACCCCAGAACTCGAGTCAGAATCACCAGCCTGCCCTTTGGAATACCAGAGGCAGCTTCACTGCTTAGATCTTGAGTAGAAGAAACTGATAATGGAGTGTGGTTTTATGTGACTCTTTTGCCCAGAACAGTAGAAATTTCAGATGGATCAGCATTACTGTTGAGTCCTGGAATAGCTGGGGTTGAAGGGACCTTTAAAGCTCATCCAGCCCAACCCCCTTGCAATGAGTGTACCCAAACCCACCACAACACAATCTCTGTGAATGCGGGGTCTAACAGCAATTGCTCTGCCAAAAGCTGAGCCCTGAGAACTGAGACTGTAGTCAGCTTCTGGACCAGTTAATATTGAACCATCTATGCATGATGAAACAGTTCAAGTTACAGAGCAAGTGAGAGAGCATAGCTAAGGGGATGTTAATTTGCTCAAGGAAGGCATAGCTGAATTAATTCTGCTAAAGCTCTGAGACAGCAAATTGTGAGCCAACAGATCCAAATGTTTCCTGCTCATCCTGCTCCTACCTGCTCAAAGCAAGGAGAAAGAACTGAGTAGGGAGAATGAAAATAAAACTTTAAGTGTTGATGGATTTCATTGGGTACAGTAATTTCAATGTATCTGTGTAGAAGAAACCGGAGACTGCAGAAGAACAAGACAAATTTGCAGAAGGCTGTTGAGAAACCAAAGTCTAAATGCATACAGTCAAATTGAAATTTGTGGGAAACATTGCTTGACAAAGTTGCTCAGAAGAATACTTTGAAAGGTACCTAGATGTGATAGAAAAAATGGTGGAATTAAGCAAACTGGCTTTCAGGAAAAAAATACTTGACTGCAATATGGTCTTGAAAAAGTGAAAAAAGCCCAACCATCCTTCATACAGTCAGTTTTATGTTAAAGTTGATAAAATAACAAATTTTTTTATTATTGTATTAAAGTATAACAAGTTTAAGTTCAAATCTGATGAAAATAATAGAAATTCTGTTTTCTCATTAAAAATTTCCTATTATTTTAATGAAAAATTTACAATTTCCCATCAATTATTTCTAGGTGATAAAATGAATAAAATATAACTTACTTAAAAAAAATGAAAGTAATACATTAAAATTATTTTTTTTTTAAGTAAGTCATAAAAATACAAGTTCTGGAGTGCAAAATATGTAACAGTCCTCTTTGTGCACACAAATGAGATTTTGTATTTATGCTTTCTTTATATCCTCTTACTGAAAACTATTTTAACCCTTAATTTCAGATTGTCTTTAGACATCTGGACAAAGCCCTAGAATTGCTCTATCAGAGGCAATTTTCAGAGACAGGAAAATCGATGGTTGGCCCTTACTGCTCTTTTTTACCTCATTTTGTGAGGTGAATAGGAGGAGAGAACAGTGACTTTTATAGGCTACAAACACAATATTCCAGCAGTGGCTCTGGCAGAATGCACCTGACCTGACCCTTACCCCTGTTGTACTCCCTTGCTGGGGTCTGTGTCAGTCTTCTCCTGGAGTCCTCTCAGCATTTTGCCCTAGTATCTGTCCAGAGGTGCTGTGTGATGATTTCTGTCCCCAGAACAGGTACAACCAGCACAGACAGAAGTGTTGTTACCTCTTTCCTCAGATTTCCTCAAATGTTTCAGAGCATGTTAACTTATATTGACCATTTCTATGACCAAAATGTCAAATTTAAATGTCTCATTTCATATATCTGAGTCCCTGTTGTGAAGATGCAACATTTACTCACTGCCAGGCTTTCCTGAGGTGGTTAATCCCTGCCAAGGATGGTTTTGCTTCTCATTCCCTGCCTGGGAATGCTCACAGTCTCCTGGAAATGATTCCTGGTAGAGACTGTACTTCTCATGTCACCTTCTGGAGTAAACTGTCCTTGGTACCACTGCTTTCAGATATCTTCATTTGCTGTTGTCACTGTGCTGTGAAGTTTTTCTGGAATAATTGTCTGTAAAGAGTTGTTGAGTCACACAAGATCTCTGGGAGTTGACTAACCTGCTTAGCTACTCCATTATGCCAGTTTTATGAGAGATGAGCCACTTTTGTTCAGTTTTTCTCAGCACACCAGGAACAGCACAAACGTGTACAAGCCCATGATGATCTGGGAATTACTTGGCGCAGCAGCAGATGCAGAGCACACCCTGCTGACCTGCTGGCCAGACTTCAACACAAACTTCTTGAAGAACTGAGGGCTGAGCCACATCTTGATGGCTGATGAATCCTCATGACCAGCAGAATGGAGGTGAGGATGAGAAACAGGCACTGCCATATGACCCTACAGCTGCACAGAGATGGCTTTATTGTTATCATGAACACCAGACCGTGGGGGAAAACACTTTTTTACTGCTTACAGAAGACCTGTCTTTTCTGAGACAGCTTGACAAAGCCCAGGATCATACAGGCAAGTAAGCAGCCTAAAACACACTTTATCCCCCTGTAAAAGGAGTCCAAGAGCTGTCTCAAACACAAAGGAAGACTATTCAGCTGTAATTCTGGATTTCAAACAATCTAGACGAAATATGACAGACACAGATATCCAATATACCATTCATAATCTTACCAATACCTTTAGGACTAAACAGAGCACTTAGGAATGAAAAGATTCTTTTCTCTCTCTTGCTGGGTTTGGGTAGGTTTGGCCTTATAGCTGTTTATATAAATATGAAATAGTAATCTAGCCAGCAATATAAACTATGATGTTTGTTTTTGGGATGGCCCTTGGTATTAAGGTCCTCCTATGTCTCGGGATACATGCAGGATAACTGCTGCTCAGGGGCTGACTATGGGATAGAGTGAAAATCACTACAAGGTACAACAATGAAAAATAAATAGCTCCATAAAGGTTATTTGTGCTTTTCAGTGGGTCTGTGACACCAAGTGAAAGCCTACAAATTTTTACTGCCACAGAAATAAGAAGGCTCATTCTCTGCTTGAAAGTACCAGGTGAAAATACATAAAAATCTACTTTCCAAGAAAAATCCTTTGACAAAATTATGGATTCTTAAGAGAAACGCCATTAATTTGTTCACAGACTTGAAGTTTTTTAGGCAGAGTTATAAATTCATAGCAGTTTTCCTGAGTGCTGAGATTTTGCATTTGGGAATATGAGTGAAATGCAAGATGTTTACTGTCACAATTACCATTGTATATTTATAAGTAGGGCTCAGAGTTGTGACAGCATTTGCATACAAAATCCAAGATATTTGTGTATTCCTTAAGAACATAATTGATTGCTTGTCTCTATTCTTCATTCAAATGCATTTTAATCTTGGCTGACAATTTCTACCACAAATTATCCCCTATGCAATTTGCAATTTCTGATCAAATTTTGAAAACAAAATTACTGACTTGAGCTGTGTATTAATATTAGATATGATGCCATTTAGATGCAATCAAACATTTCAGCTAATATTAAAAGAACACAAGTGAAAAATTCTGGATGCAAAATCTGGATGGTATGTCACAAAAGTGCAATACATTTAAGATCATGGGGAGGGTAAAGGGCCAGGAGTGGATTAAAGACATTATTCAGCTTTTTAAGTAATTGTTCTTTTTAACTGCTATTCCATGGTGTTTACAACAGCCTCAGTTCTTTCCAATCAGTCTGGGATGGGATTGGCAATGTAGTAACTCCTTAGAAGAGATTTCTCAAGGATAACCACCTGACATTACTCCTATATGCTCTGAAGCCAGAGGACCACAGGCATTGGGAAAGGTCATATAAGAGTGAAAAAGAGAGAGAATGACTCAGGCTGTTTTCTCTCAGTCAGTCATTCTGAGTCCCACAATCTGCCTCTTGCCTGGACCCTCCATAACCCTAACACAGGATGAATAAACTCCTGGTGTGAGTGCCATGGCATGGAGTGCTTTGTAAGCACTGCTACAAAGCCAAATAAATGGATAATTAATGTAACTCAAAATGCAGGAATTGTCCAGATAAGACTGTTGAAGGATAAAGCAACAACAGTATTGAAATTACTTTACTAGTAGTTTGTTTGGTTTAGTCATATCAAAGAATTAATGCAGTTAAAAAGACAGGATTTTTAATGATCTAATCCAACCTTCCTGCACCAATACTCAACATACTATACATTTCATATCTCAGAACTGTAAAGATAGTTTAAAATCCTCAGGCTGCAGATCAATGCTTTGTTGTATTTGTAAATATTTTTCTTTTATTCAGTAAAAGGCATTATTTTCTAAATCTGTAAATCTATCAAATGTGAGGGCCAACGAGCAGTATCTAATACATACATACCCTACTGAATAATTCTCTGGCATCTTCTTTCTAAAAATGTAATAAAGTAATTTATTACAAAGTTCCATTTGTTTGGGTAAACAGAAATAGTATTATAGAAGTCTGTAATTGAAAATGAAGAAAAAGTCTATTGGAATGAACACAATTTTGAAAACAGAGATGAAACAGAATTAGAGGCAATTACATTTCAGCTAATCTGAATAGACAGCACATCTACACAACCAATTCAGAGTAAATAACTTCTGTTTATCTTGTGACTGGTATTTCCTTTCTTCACTGTCAGTCTGTCATGCTAAAGCAAACTTTTAAAAAATTAGTATTAGAACAGGTTGTTTGAATTATCCAAATTCATCCTGCAAAAAAAGTCATTTGAGGAACACCAAGATCTTTTAATTTATTGCTCTCCAAACAACCTGTTTCACACCTGGAGAACACCATTTTCATTTAGTCTTTGTGCGCTTCCCTACCCACCTTAAAGTAGTTACAATAATATGTTACCAACATTACAATTAGCTCTCTTGTTCTTCAGTCTCACTATGACTTTCTTAATGTAAAATGCCTCTGGTATTAATTAAAAAAAAAAAAAATTAATTTTGAAAATAAAATTAATAATATTTTGACAGAACTTAACTTTGACAAAACCACATTGCCTTTATTTATTTATTTATTTATCCCTGTGTCTTTTGTAATTTTTCTAATCAAAATTTGTTTCAAAGCTGCGCAATCATTCTTCAAATTTAAACACCCGAGTTGGGCTTCCAAATTTTAATGAATTAGCTCTCCTAAAAATGACTAGACTCCCCACAGGCAGAGGAAAAAAGCATAAATTTTAGAAATTCTTCAGAGATTAAGTTTGTCTGCATTATTAGGGTATTAATTAAAACACAGGCTAAAAATCTTCAAATACCAGTTCAAAATTGTAAGAAAATATTTTAGGCAATTTTTTATTCTTTGACTTATTTTTCTTCTTTTAATCTTTCTTAAATCTGAATTGGTTTTTTTTTTTCCCTAGTTTTCCCCCATGTAAGAGTGAAATTCATCTTGACTAATCTTAATTGTCCAGTATGTTTTTCCAAAGGCAGTGGTTCCAAATTCCCTTATAGTTAAAAAAGAGCCCAGATCTTCTCAAGGTAGCCACCCTAAAGCCTTGTTCAAGATAGGTGAGATGAATTAAATTTGGCTATAACATATTTCTTTCCACTGACTACACAAGAAACTAGACAATTATAATAAAATGAGATGCTTAAAGTTTAAACAGTTAACATTTTAAATGGTTTAAATTAGGTGAGATTAATCTCACCCTA
The DNA here is from genome assembly GCA_013397295.1 of Polioptila caerulea. Taxonomy (NCBI): domain Eukaryota; kingdom Metazoa; phylum Chordata; class Aves; order Passeriformes; family Certhiidae; genus Polioptila; species Polioptila caerulea. Next base: position 1,268,688 of record VYXF01005943.1, on the reverse strand, counting down.
AAAGATCATTTTTCCTATTTATATTACCTAGTTTTTCATCAGATTAATTTTCTTAATTTATTTTTATTACCTTGCTGTCTGTTAAATTCCTTTGTATCTTTTCTTCCTATTGTATCATTTTTCTACTTATTGCTATTCAAGTAATTGTTATTCACCCATGCTTTTGCATTGCTTGTCATAAAAATAAAATAGGAGAATCCCTAATATTAACACATATATTAATGTATCTGTGTTCCTGCTAGCTTTTCCCTTTGACTAGTTTTCATTTTTGTTTATGTTTTAATTGTTTGTGTGCAAATAGACTTGGGTGGTTTAGTACATTTGTGCTGTGGTCCAGCACTCTATAGTTTCTGTCAGAATTACAACAAATCCATAAGAAAATATTGTAGCTATTCAAAAATCATTATCCTGGCTCAAAAAAATCAACCAGCTTCTAGTTAAATTGAAGAGATTAATAAAAAAATGCTTTAAGATCTATTTGCCTTGTCTTTGAGAATCACAATCCAATGATTTTTCTCCCCAGCCATATGAAAAATATAAAATATTCATAAATGCCAAAAAGAAAAAGAGGGAGAGACAAAGCAGAGAAGGTGCTAAAGAATAGAATGACTACCAAGGCTAAAGCTTTAAATTTCTTGTTTCATGTTAAAACACTGAAAGATAGTAACAATGTTTGAGAATATCATTACTTTGTTTTCCCTATCTCCTTCTGTGGATGATAATCCTCTATGTATTTCTGTGAGTTCTTAAATTCTCTCCTAATCTCATTTTGATTGGCTTAAGGGATACTGCATTTCAGAACACCTTAGTCCAGCTGCTAGATATTCCCCCACACATAAGCCTGTTTTCAGTTTTATTTCGAAGTAAATCTTTTCTGTTGAGCTCCAAGTCCACTTGTCTGTTTGAGAGTTTGACACATTTGACAGTCCCTCTGAAAAACCTCATTGAAGTTCAGGTTTTCATGCAATTTTCATTCAAGCCTCAATCCCTCAAACCTTTTCAGAATGCTGGAAGCATGAGTGGATCCAGGCTGGGTAATGAAGCAAGCCTTACTAAATTCCCTTTAAGTGTCTGTCTTAATCCAGGGGATTGCTAACAAAAGAACAGCAAATAATTGTTTGAAAAATGAGATACAATCAAGGATTCTCTGAGAATGCAAGAAAAAGATAACCTGACAGGTGGGTTAAGAGGCACACATCTGTCCAGACAGGCACACACGGAAGGGTGAGCCTGGCATCCTCCCTGTGCCTTCAAAGGGATCCCTCATTCAGCATGTTAGTTGTAGTTATTATCTATTTGTGCTACACAGCACCAGGAGCCTCCTACTGAGACTTCAGCAAGAGAGCACTGATGGCCTCAACACATTTCCAACCTGAGTGGCCAGAGGAGTGCAAATAAGGACATTATTTGTGGGCAGTCACCCTAAGATGGAACAACTTGCTCTGCAATGTGTCCGTGTGCCTCAGGGAGGAGTCCTGCTAAGGCAGCTGCAAGGCTTCTGATCGCCAGGCCAGTCAGGCTGTTCTGTCACAGCATTGCAGTTGTGCTGTATTCTCATTGTGGTGTAGTTGTGCTGTTGGATTCTCAAAGAATCTCTCCAATAAGAGAGAGAATTTCCATGACTTTTCTTTAAATTCTGAGCTGAGCATCAGAGATACGTGGCGTACACATAAAATGTGCCAAGAATAGATATCCCAAGTTTTCAGCTAATGAAAAGAGCTAACTATCTTTCTTACTGGCATTTTCACTTATATTTGTCTCTCCTTTTAGCCTCCTGTTAGAGACTTGTGGAGAAAAGGAATGCTTCCCAAAGACAGACAAATGAGATAAGCTATCAAATTAGTTCATTTCAGCTGCTTTGTTCAAGTGACAGCTCAAAAGGACAGCAGGCTAAATGACTCAGAAGCGTGAGAAGAATTTGAGTACAATTTATTATCTTGACACCCATTATATAATCTTTGTTTTGTGATGTACATCAGAAACTGTCTCATTAAATAAATTTCCAAGCATTTTATTATTTTCTTTGCTTAAATCTATTTTTAAACAACTCCTTTTTCAACACATTGAAATTTGTTTTCTGATGGATGTCTGGGGACAGTTTACAGGATTTTTATATACCTCTACATCACATGCTGCATACAGAGCAGAGACACATGTTTTAGAATTGCTTTCTTAATGGTTTTTGTCAACTTTTGGCCCCCACCCATTTTTAGGTTTGAGCTCTGCTGGTGAGTGCACATGCATTGTATTCTCTCACATCTTTGTCTTTTGACTCAATCTGTCTGAGTATTGGTGACTGAGATATTTTGGTGTAATTTTTAGTTTTCCTTTTCCCTTCCTTTCAAGGTCAGATTTTAGGAGCCAGTGGCAGAGCCAAGCAGCAGCATGCTATTTCCCTGTGCCTCTGAAGGTTGCAGAGGGTACAGACAGAAAAAAACCACATGAGAGATGCTTGTGAATGACAGACCCAGATCTGAGACTCCTGACAACTTTTATCTGTGCTGTTTGAACTGAATCAGATATGGCATCAACGTTATCCACAATTAAACAAGAAGCTGAGTTTAATAAGTGATAGCCTGGCATAAGAAGGTGTAGAACAAGCCATTGCAAATCTTGACAAGAGGCATAGAAATCAAAAACTTAAATATCCACACGGTCTACACTGCCTATTCTATAAATGTTGTATAAATGCTTCCTTTTCAGTCTAATTTATTACACCATTGTTAAAAAGTTCATGGGAAATAAAAATATATGTAATATATGATTAATTATCCATTGGTATTTATTATCCTGTATTACAAGTATTTTTCTTAGTCTGATAAGCTGAAATATTATTTATAATTAACAATTTCCATTCTAATGCTCCTGTATGCACCATTCAAAAAATGCAAAAACAATCCCTGAAGACCTAAAATAAGGAAATCTTTGTCATACTCATGTTTCTCATTGCATCTCTGGAGTTTTTATAGAACTACATGTACCTCCTTTTGCAAAGGATTTTAGCCCTGTCAGGCAGGGTAGCAGGGCACATTCTTCTGGGTTATATCTCATCCTCTTCATTCCACAACTGCAGAGTTTGAACTGGCTATGGTGAGGTTCACCACATGCAGTCTGCAGCAGGTTCCAGTTCTGGCATCTTAAACTGCACGTAAGATGCAACTGTTGTTCCAATAAGCAGAATTCAAGATTTAGTGCTTAAATTAAGCTTTGATGGTCAAAAAAATTCAGGAGTACTTGGTATCAGGCAATATTTTTGACAAGATGTTTATACCAGCAAAATGCAGCCACAAATCTCAAACTCCGTTCTTCAAACACCTACTTCAGAGAGTATCTGCCCAAACTCTTGAGCCCCTTCTTTATAAATTTTGTGCAGTGTCTTCTAACTGTCTTCAATGTACTGCAATTCATGAGGCATTGATGCTCATGAGTCATATTTACTGACTCTGTTACAAAGGAACTAGCTTTTCTTTCTCCCTCTCTTTCTAAACTTCACATTTTCTATTTCAGAGAGATTACTAGCATGAAAGAAAACCTAATGGTGGACCAATGGATGGAAGGAATTCAGTTCTAAATGTACTGCATCAGTCTGATGGCAGGGATACAGATGCCTTTGGGGATCATTGGTAGGCAAGTCATTAGTCTAGTCCTGCAGGCTTACATGATTTGCTATGCATAATTGGGGATGGATAGATTTTTCTAAAACTTAAGAACAATTCTAGTGTGTTAACAACACATTGAAACAGCTCATTCCTTATTGGCCACTATTAAATTGCAGCAGTGTTTCGCTTCCCTTTATACTGCAGTCATGTGTTTTCTGGAAGAGTTTTTTTAAAGGCAGTGATTAAAGAGAAGGAAAGAGAAGTCAAAAGCTAAACTGAACGTTTCTCTGGTAGTTCAGTTTTTTATCAGATAGCGATATTGGAGGAAGAAGTACTTCTCAGTACTGAACACTTATGAACTGCATGGCACTTAAAAATAAATGCTTCGAAATTCAAAGGTGTCTAAGGATTTGAGATAGTCATTTTGCAAAACAAAAATTACTGAGATTTATATGGAGAAATGTTTAAAAACCTCTGAGGGATATTCAGAAACCTCTGCCACAACGTTTATTGTCCAGGTGATGACTCAGGCTGGTTGTGACTGGCAATAGAAAGAAATAGTGAAAAGAAGACCTGAGGGAGATGTTACAAATAAACGCTCCTCAAAATGCTGGAAAACAGAAACTGAAGTTCTAGCTAATAAAAGGACAGATTCTTTAGTGTGACAGCCTGTAGAAGAGAGACCTGCTCTGAATTCGCTTCACAGCTTCCCAACAGACAGTATACTGGTGAAGGAGATGGCACCAGGCATATGGGGAGCTGCCTGGCTGGGGCTACCCCCCCTCTGGAAAACAGAACTTTATTTGTAGCCTGAATTTATCTAATTCCGGTTTCCAATCACCAGAGTTTGTAGTGCTTCATTCGCTAGATTCAAGAGCTCTTGTCACAAGCCAAGTTAAAATGGAAATGGCAATCTCTTCCTTCTAAAGCTTTCTGAAGCCACTCAGTACAAGTGGTACTCCCCCAGTTCTGACTCCTCTGGGTAGGCTCCTGTGCCTTTCTCCTCATCCCAGGCACTTTTTCTTCCTTCTGTCCATTACTATGATCCCTCAGTAAGTATGATATGGGTGCTGGTCCTCTGCTCTCACAGAGCTGGTGAACCAGACACCTAAGGCAAAGAACACATATTTACATCAAAAGCTTAAAAAAAAAGACTAAACATTTCTGTTCTGTTAATCCTCAGTTTCAGAGTTAGCCCCTAATTCAGGCTGGTCCCTCACTGCCATCCTCAGGGCTCTGAAAGGAAATTTCCATCCAAATTAGCCAAGACAAACAGGGAATTGTGATTCCTTCCAGGTTTTTTTCCTTTTTTGCTGCCTTTTTGCATTTCATCCAAATCAGTTTATTTCATGCAGAAAACTTTTTTAACTCTGAAGACAGAGGCACTCTGTTCCATTTGGCAATCAGTATCAGGGTGCTAAGGGACAAGACAATGCATTTATGAATGTTTCATAACAAAAATCCAGTATCTCGTTCTGTTGTCATTGGCTTTACTGGTCCAGGAGGACAATTTCTGTATGCTGTTCTCTTTTTATAGCATGGTCCGAATTCAGGACAACATTGAACAGTTTTTCAGCATTCTACTCAACACTTCGAATGCAAAAACATGACTAAACTGAGTCCTGTACTGGGACCTTTCTGGCATTAATTTAAATTGAAAATCTGCACTATGGAAATGTAATTTGCATCAAAAATAAGAAAGTATATTTTCCTTCTGCACTTTTTTCCTACAAAATGCTTTCAAAATATTAATTAATTAATCCCACAGTGATTTTGGCATTCAAACTTTGATTAAAGCTTTCTGTAAGTGTTAATGTGCCACTGAACTCTGAACATGGAGACTGTGTTGGAAAATGTGTTGAAATGTTGTAAACTGGATTGAAAGCATAGACTGTACTGAAAATGTAATCTGTTAAAAATGCCCTGTCTGAAGCATAAAAGGTAAAGAATGACAGATTTTTCTTAATACTGTTTGAAGATAAACTTAAAGGTCAGATGTATATTTTAAAGCTTTCCCCTCCTGAGGAGAAAACTCTTACCCCTTTGAAGTGTTGTTATCAAGCCCTTCTTTGGACTTTCTGTGACCCAGCCCTTCCATTTCATCTCATCCAACTCTAAACATGGGTGTTCATTCTATTGACTCAGTGTTAGTGAAAACCTTTTGTAGTAACCAAACACAAACCAAAATAAGCACTTCTTCAATTGCAGATCAACTTTTGTGTAATGAAAATGCTGATATGCTCAACTAGAAGTTGTACCAAAGCAACCAGCCAAAAATAAAACCAATGTAAAACAAGGACTCTTCTCCAAGTAAGCTGAGCACCCTGGGAAGCAGGAGAGGCATCAGAAATTCCTCAAGGACTTTGTTTATGGAAGGTTCTTAACATCCTGTGTCTTGGGCCCGTGTCAGTCCCCAAAAAAAGATTTCAGAGCATTAAGTAGTATTAAAAAATTACAATTAAAGTATATGATAATAAGCAGTCAGTGAGCTTGCTCTGATATCCTTTGGTGTGCATCAGGAGTAATCCCAATCAGTTCTTGATTTCTTCTTGTAATGTTCCCAGTGGAATTATAAACAGAGTGATACTATAAATGGTAAAAACCTAGAGTTAGGCCCTGAAACAAGACCTTGTTGAACGTATGCCAAGGTGGCTCCTTGTTCCATGAGGTTACCTTCCCTCTTACAAAGACAAAATGAACACAGGCAAAAAAGAGTCAAAAAAGATCCCTGGGTTTTATGGCTCTTCACACAGAATTTTGTCATGAGGATCCTGTCTGAGGAATACTTCCCAGATGTTATCTTTCCTCATTGTCAACATTTCCAGCTGGCTGTGTATGAACGCGCACTTCTCTGTCGGGCTCGGACCAACCTGAAAGAGTTTCATTCAAATATTCACTTTTGTTCAGCATGCTTAATGACCACTGCAATTATTTACAACTTCCTCAATTTCATATGATCTTGTGCTGTCTTCATTAGCTCTAATGAAGACAGAAACAGCCAATAAGGTAAAAAGTCAGATATGCAAAGGGATTTGGAGACTAAATTTATCTTTCCCATCCAGTATAGGGGCATCTGCTCCAAGTTCAGGAATATTTTTGCAAATTCAAAGAAGAATTGATGCTTCTGGGGCTACTCAGTTTTGAGAAGAAGTGGAGTAGGAGCAGCAATTGCAGCAATCCTGCAGGATTATTCTGCCCTGGTGGGCCTGCAGTTCTGCAGTGTCTCAGGAGGAGTATGAGTACAACTGAGAGATGTGAACTCTTGAAACTGTCTCAAGTCATTCCAGAAACAAAACTGCCCACACATGCCCAGACAAGGGAAGAAGAGCCCATTTGCCCTGACTAACACCAGTCTCAGTCTGAACAATACAAATCCTCAGCTGATAAATTTGCCCTACAGAAAGCTCTGAGTGTTTTTCAACTGATGAGAAGTGAACTGACAGCTGGAGCATGGTCTCTGTCCCTTAAGGGTGGCTTTCCCAAAAGAAAAGCTAGGCAGCTTTCAGTATTAAGGTAATTTAAAGGAAGACCAAAAAAAAAAAGAAAAAAAGAGAGAAAAAAGTTTCTTAGCTACCACAAGTTAAAAAGCATAATCAGGGCACCAGGGTGTTTTTTCTTATGCAGGTAAGAAATAATCTCCTTCTGCTGTTGACATAAATTAGTGAGGAATATTTTGCAGCTGATAAACAACAGAAGATATTTTCTTAGGAATAAAAAAGAGATCTTCTCTAAATAATCTGACTGAAATCCTCCTGTGGCAAATTCCTGGAGACATTGGGACAAGGCAGCACAGTTCACTCTAGAAGACAGACTGACAGACCAAAGCATGAGTTAGATCAGAGAACAGAGCAAATGATGCAATGCTCTCCCTTGCAGAGGCATATGAATTATTTTCTGTGATTATTTCTGTTGAATTTAGATGTTTTAAGTCTTTGCTTAATGGTTCAGAGAAGACAGGGTCTTCTAAATTTTTTCAGGTTTCTTTATTTCTGTTTAATCAGCACATGTAGTGGATGGATGTGATTTGTGAAATCCTGCTACAAGCTGGAAATAGATGTCATGTGATCAGCCATCTGGATCATGTGGACTTATTATTTTACCTGAAAAAAACAGTGACTTAGGCAATTAAAACTCATGTTACATCACACACACACAGAGAAAAAAAAACAAACCAGAAAACAAAATAAAAGAAGGAAAAAACTTCCCAAAACCCCTAAACAAAACAAACAAAACTAATAAAATTTGATAATTTCAGTGTCTTTGGGGAACTGGCAGATTCTCATAACAAATGGTGAATACTGGATATGAGTCCTAGGGGAGAAGTGTAATTATACAGAGGGCTTTTTTTAAAGTACTTTTGTTGGGGGAAAGAGGCAATTTCACAACTATTCTAGACAGAAGTAAGGAAAAGGGCTTAGCTAAGTTGTACAGATCAGGAGAAAGACTGCTGAGGTTCTTGCACCCCTTGGACTATAATTCACAATTCTCCTCCAAATGGGCAGGAACCATATGGCCTGGAAGAGCTGGAGTGTTCTTGGAGTGACTACATGGCTCTGGGGAAAATACCATGACCATGGAGTCCCAGGTGGTTTCTACTTGGTCCTGCCTGAGAGGGAAGGGCTTGGGGAGAAGGTAATAGATCCTGCAGGTCCACAGCCAATTCCATAACTAGCATTGTCAGTAGGGAGTGTTTGGTTGACAGCATCCTTGAAACCACAAGACTCTGTTTGAGGATATAGGATAAGTGCAGAGAGATGGGACACACCTGACTCAGTGGCCTTCTCTAATAAAATGATTATGTTTCTGGATGAAAGGAGAGCAGAGCCTCCCAGAATATCTTTGGATGCATGTGAGGACATGATGGTCTGGAAGGTAGACAAGCAGATGGCTTTGGCAGCTGGAAAGCAATGTTTAATGGGCTGTACTCCTTATGGAGGCCAAGAACAAGGGAAGTAACACATTCTGTAAAGGAGGAGACAGAATTTCCCTCTCAGCAAGACTGCAGATAGCACCAAGCCTGGGATGCAACTGAGATCCAGTACCATGTAGCAGGGAAGGCTCTCCCTATGCACACTCTGCTCTACTTGCCCATTCTGTTGCACTCTTACACCTGTATACCTATAGACAGTGTTGGTGGAAGACTACTCTTGCTTCTTTTGCCTGAAGTTTTCAGGAACAAAATGACATCATGATGATTTAAGTTTTAAAAGTTTTATTTGTGTTAGTTAACTTTCCTGCTTCTTCTTCTTTTCCTCCTCCTGGTAGCTTTGAGTGTTGCTCATGGGGAAGATGAATGTGAGAACTCTGCCTGCATTTGGGAACCAAAGACAGATGATGAATTTGTCATTTACAAAAAGCTTTTACTTCTGTTGTTGATGTACTGAAAAAAGAAGTGCCTCTTTTTGTAACCAGCAGAAGTGTTTTCCCTAGAATCCCTTCAAATCTCTAGGACTCACTTGGACTTCTTTTGCCCTGAGGTCTTTTTTGTTCTTTGAGGTTGGGGGTTGGAGGAGAGGAAGTCGGTTTTGAGGTTTGCCTCTCACCTTCTCCCTCTTTACTTGTTTTCCTTGCATTCTTTCCTTCTCATTGTGTGTTTTGATGACTTATGCTTTTGGAGAATCAAGGTGCTTCTGGGAATATCTGTTGCTATTCAGATGCCTGGAGGAAAAAACTTTTGTAGGAAGTTGCTGAAGTTACTACTAAAATCATGTTAATTTTATGTTCTTTTGCTTTCCAACTTTAATCATCTCTAATACACTTAAGGGCATTATCCTGATCAAGAAGTCTTGTCTATTGCTTGGCCTACATTTCATTTGAATATACACTGAACATTTTTTCATTTTTAGGTATCTTTTCCTTTTTAGGGATTCAGGATTGTGGGAAGAGAAATTCCAGTGAAAACTGAGACCAAAAAGTTGTTGGCAACATCAGTCATCAACCCATGGCAATTGTTACCAGATCTCCTGTCTTACTCATCACAAAAGTTGGTGCAAAGTCAGCAGAGCCATACAAAAGTCCTTGGAGGTCTGCCACATGATGCTACCAGAAGATACAGCATAGAGCAGTATCATTCTCTGGCACATACATGTCCTGATGCAGAGAGGAAAGCAATACAGAGCTGGAGGTAGTGCAGTGATTGCTTTGAAATTAGGATCTATAGGAACTTATTATCAAATTTCCCTAAGTCATGATCAAAATGCTCACATTGTTCAATACATGGAAAAAGGAGATTTCCTTGTTTGGGAAAAATACCCTTAACTCTCATTATACTCAGCTTTTTCAGTGCAGAGTCCCATGTTATTGTGTGGCTCCCAGAGAGCATGCTCCTAGGAAGACGTGAAACATTGAGATAAAATCCAAATGGCAGCAACTGTGGACAGTATGGTCGGATCTTGTCAAGTGAGCCCTCCTCAGCCTTGCAGGGGCCTGCAAGCCTCTACAACAAGGTTTAAAGCTGCACTGTGCAGCTGGCACGATAGCTTGCTCCCAGGGGAAGCCAAGGGGTCTATGTGAGCACAAGGCAGTAACCACCCCGTGTCCATGCTGGACAAACGTATTCATTGCAGCCTACTCTGGCAGGTCAGAAAAGCCTCTCAAGCTGTGCCAGCAGGTTAGACCAGACATTACCCAAATTTACCTCAGGAGGCCGCGTTTGCAACCCAGCACTCTGTGCTGAGCTCTTTGCGAATGGGGAATCTGGCTTTGATTACTGCTTTGATGTAACTACTTGTTAAGACTGGAGTTTTACCATTCAGACTTCCAAAAAAGTAATTCAGGGCTGTAGTTCCTTATGTTCTTCATTAATCTTGCAATATTTTTGGGTTTTAAGACTGCACAGATGCAGGAACATGATTATCCCATGTGCCTTTGGCTTGATCTGTGAGCACCGCCAGGTGGGTGCAGGTGCCATGGGCTCCCTTTGTCTATCAGTGCCAAGAGATGGTGTGTGTGTTTATGCTTCAGCCTCTTACCTTCTGGCATGGAGCAGAGCAAGTCAGAGGCCTTTGATGTTTCACTGATTGTGCCAGCTGTCCTTGTCATGGTCACCAGAATTTAGGGAAATATTTGTTCCCATGCAATTAAAGGTAGTACATTTTAACACACTCAGGAGGAGGAAATTTGGCACAAATAACAATTCATTCAATTACTCGACTGAACTTCTGAAAGTATCCAGAGACTGATTTGATAGTGCTGTATTTTTTTCCCATCATTTGATTTTTGTGGCCATGCATTACCTCACTGGCAAGCTCAGTGGAGTCAAAAAATAGTTCCAGCCATGAGCTCTGACAGTGTTATGTGACATGCTGCTACTAAGCTTCTGCAGGAGTGAAAAGTGATTCTCAGCATAACAATTGTCTCTGGGTGCTACAAGACTTCACAGGGTCCCCCGAAGCATTATTTGTAAGCAACTATCTTTTCTGCATAAGAAAAACTCCTACAGTACAGCCTAGAGGGTTTTTTGTTCTCTGGAAGCAAACATACAGATTCTTCTTGCAAAAATATAGCTGCACTTCTGATCTTGAATTTATTCGTAATAAGAAATCCTTTCCTATAATGGAAAATCCTCATCAAATTAAATTTTGACACCTGAAAATCAACAGTGATTAAAACTTCAGTGTCTAGACCAAAGCATTATATGTTTTAATGATAAACAAATTCAAATGGTTGAATTAAGCAGCTGTATCTGTCTAATCTTCTTTGATCTTCAAATTGGTTCTCTAGTTCCTTTTCTAGCACTGTACACAAATACATTAGTGGACTCTAATCTGGCAGTTAGAAGCATAATAATGTAAAATGGCTTGAATTTCAAGTAAATCAAATTCAGACTGGAATACAGTGAACAGTTTTAATAGTGAATATTATACCTTTTGATCAGATTATTATTCATAAACTGTATAAAATTATTAAATTATAGAGATTCTATCAAAATGATTGAATTTAATTTTTATAATGTAAATTCCCTGTAAATTCAGATTTTCATGTCCAGAACATACCACATTCCTGAAAAATATATTAAGTGGTTTAAATCAGTGGCCACCTGAGAAAATAGGAGATCCATCACTACAATGCAGCAATGAGCTTATTGCCCATGCACTACTCAATGCTTCTGTGCAAACATATCCCTTTTACTGAGTTGCCCCTAAAATAAAGTTGCCACTGCCAGAAGAGTTCCAGTCCAGTTGCATTGAGGGCATTGTCCAAATGCCTCTTAAACACTGACAGGCTTGGGATGCAGACCACCTTTCCAGGAGGCCTGCTCCAGTGTTTGACCACTTGTAAAGAAATACTTCATCTAGGTAAAAAATATTTCTTCATGTCCTGTCTGAATCTCTCCTACTGCAGAGCTGAACCATTCCCACACACCCTGCCACTGGAGACCAGGGAGAAGAGCTCAGCACCTCCCTCTTCCCCTCCTCAGGTAGTTGTGGAGTGAGATGAAATTGCCACTCAGCCTCCCATTCTTCAATCTAGAAAACTCCCATCAGCTAAGGTGTATTAACTTCAAAAAATGTTCAGGCTTCAGAAGTTTGGGACTTTTTTGACTAGGTGTGTTTACCAACATGTAGCCCTTGGGGCTGAACACACAATTAAGTCCTGATCTCATTAGGATCCATCCAAGGCAGAAGGCATGTTAGTAACCCTCATGTTAAGGTCACACAGATAATGATGGAGGCAGAATTGTCCATCATGGTGACAACTTCAAAAGTTTTGCAAGAATGAACAATTACAGACAAAATGCTGTCTTCGAGGGAGCCTGGCCATTTAACAAACACATTCCTCTTGTCAAGTCCATCATCAGTTCCCTGTGTGCTTAGTCATGCTGAGGAATGCCACCACTCCTGAGAGTAGTCTGCTTTTTGTCTTCATTACTCACAGCTCTTTATTTATTTCTGCAAGACACAGGCCACTCCTGTGAAGACAGGTAAAAAGCAGATTGCAAACTGGCCAGTTTGTAGCCTGTTCAGCTGGTGCCATTGAAGAGTCTTCATTCTTGATTGTAGGACTGCTGAATCTTTCTCTTGCTCCTGATGAGGAACATATAACTCACCAAACTGACTCCAGATTATCTGTGTTCAGTCTTACACTGATTATTTCAAAGACTGCTAACATCAGATAAATAATAGCCTGGAACTTCCTTAGTAGTTAATGAGTGGTATACCTGTAATGAATACATATGCTTAATACCAGCAACTGTTAAGACAGAAACATTTTCATGTGTTCTACAGAATGAAACAGAACCACACACCAATCTCTCTATGACAAATAACATGAGATGGACAAAGTTCTGAAGCTGAGTTGCTGATTCAAGAGCTATACGAGCATGTGCAACCAGGCTGAGCCAGCTAGTTAATACAAAAGCACATAACAAGGATTATTTTTGAAATACATTCCTAAAAGTCTAACACTTGAGCTAGCTTCTCACCAAAGAAGACCAGATGCAACTCATGTTTTGCAATAGCATTTAAATGTTTGCACTCAGCACAAGCAGAAAGTTATTGAGTGTCATTTTGTTGGACTCATCAGAACAGAAATATTCAACCATTTTTCTCCTGTCAGAATTGAAAGCAGACCATGTTGGCACACTACGGCAACTCTTAGTTGATCCACGAGTAAAAAGGCATTGGCAAATCAAGGTGCAGAAGGTTAATGTGAGTAGAAGCACAGAGTGCCCTAAGATGTTGTTGACTTTCCATCTTTTTGCAGCTATTTGCTGGGTAATGACAAAACTGCTTGTTTCGAATAAACAGTTCTGCAGCACTTTTTGTTTTCATAAAATTCTAATTTTGTTTCTCTAAAACACCAGTGAGAAAAATCAGGTCTGTGGATTCTGTACAGCTCAGATAGCATTTAGATTTGCTAAATTGCACATTATAACTTGTTTATAGTTGTTATTTCTTCACTGAAACCTAGATGGACTGGTTATCCAAATGTTTTCCAATTCTGTCATATCTACTGGAGGATTACCTGTAACAGTAGAATATTCCAATGTTAACAACCTACCAACAGAGGGGTGCCAGAAAATAATTTGACTCATAGCATTTTCTTGATAGGGTAGTGACCACGGGCTGGCAAGGATCTTTGAAAGTTTCCAGGTCTCTGGAAGTTTGTAAGTTCTGTTATCCCGGGTCTTCAGCTGTGTTACCCAAAGGTGACCAGTGTCAGGGCTCTGACTGCACTGAGAGGCTCTGCAAGTCCTTCCCCTGTCCCATGGATTTGGCTGCCTGTGTTCCAAGCCTGCCCTGACACAGCGTGGCTGGGTCACCTTGGCTCAGACATGCAGCACAAGAGCTGGAAGACTTTGGGGCCTCACTTCTTCACTGTGTGAACGAACTCAGCCCTTGCCTGAGCTTCCTTGCAGGGGTGCCAGCACCCAGCATTGTACCACACTTCCCCACCCCAGCCTGGCGACCTGAATTCCTGGCTTAGCCATGGTTCTGCCTTGCCAGAGCAGAGCTGTCTGGCAATCACTGGGCTGTGGTTATGGACACAGCACCTGCTCTGTCCTTGCTGTCTGAGCACTGTGGGGCACGGCACCTTGGCAGAACGGGGACAGCCATGCTGCTGTAGCTGTCACCCTTGGTTCCCAAATCACCTTCTTCCAATAAGCAGCCCACAGCTGCTGCTCTCTGACAAGCAGATGGTCCGAACAATTTCAAAATCTGTAGAGGATTTTTAATTTCAAGTACATAAGGCATTCAGAAATTAGTATTTCTATTGTTCCTGCATTTTCTGTTCTAAAACAGAAAAATGAGCATTACTCCATGTGCTGCCAGTAGCACATTTGCCTTTCAAGACTGTTTATCTGTTTGATGCAAAGATTTGCATCGAATCAATTTTTATCTGAATTAGGTCTAATAGCAGACACACATTTTCTTCATGACTGTTCTATATGCCAAAACTGCTCAAGTTTAAAATCAATATTGCATTATTGTGCACCTGTGACAATATGGCTAGTAGCTTGTTTCCCAGCTTTTTTACCTGTTGGCTGCACATGAAATCCTTTTCAATTCAACACCTCCCCTGTTGGAATTTAAGCTTGTTATTTTGGGACCTGTCAATTTAAAACGTACCCATATCACACTGTCCAAAGGTTGCTTGGCACCCAAATGACACTATGACACCCAAGGCTGCTCGTGTGTGGGAGTACATTCCTCAGAGGAATGGCAATTCTGAGAAGTTTTGACAAACCAGAACCAGGCATTGAAATCCAGCTGTTGAAGAGCAAAATTCAACATCAGGAGATCATATTTTTTAGTATTTTCAAAATTTACCATTGGTAATGTTAGATGTTTTGTGACACTTGTCTTAACTGGAGCTGGTATAAAGGTCTATTGACACTTTGTGGATATGTTTAATCCATATTTGAGAAGCCTTAGATATAACAAGTGCATAGACTTCTTGTTTTCAAAATTATAAACAAGCCCAGTCTTTTTTTCTGTTATTAAGAGTTTTACGTGCCTATAGTAAGAGAGTAACTCTAATGTAAACACCAATTAAATTTTTTTTTTTAATCAGTGTTGGGAAATAGCTATTGGCCCAGATGCAATATTTCTGAGCAGTGTGATTTCAGAACTTCAGAGCAAAAATGAATAATGAACATCTATGTCAAACAGTATGTTTTTATATAAATATTGAAAAACAGCTAGAACTGCTGGAGCAAAAAGAATGTACAGTTCTTTTCCAAGACAGCATCACAAAAAAAAAAATCTGAAAACAGAAAAAAATATTGTTTGAATGAATATTGTTTGAAATGATGTACAAGTCATGGCGACTTCATGCCTAAACTGCTTGTGGTATATAAGCACGCTTGTTAGATGCTCACAGGAATCAAAACAAAGACCATCAATTTTGAATGTTTTTAATCTATAATCTCAAAGTGGGTACGAGATGTCCAGCAGGGAAAACACGCAGATGAGGAATGAAGTGAAGGCTGATATGAGCAATGATGTGAGCAATAATGAAATCATACATACCATGAAAAGATGAGATATGAACAACAACGGTGATTAAGAGGGCATCTGAGAGGGTGGAGGGCTCTCCTTTGGTATCTTCAGCTGAAGATTTCTATTACCTTATAAAACATGCTATAGCCAAACAAATCATGTTTTACTCAAATATACAGTTATATGATGAAAACAAGCACATTTTTTCTGTAATTTTGATATAAACCAGAGAAAACCAGCCACTCAATTAGATCTTAATTGGAAAATGGATGGCTATTTGTCAAACTCCTTTGAAAAAGCCCTTTCTAAATCTGTCTTACTGGTGTTGTCATACTCAATTTTTTCCTGTAAGGAAAACAGATTGCTTGCTTCTTTATGGTAAATTACTATACCGATGTACTCAGAGCATACCTCAATGGTGGCATAACCTAGTTAGATGAACTGTATCATGAAAATTTTCATTTCTGCATGAATGCATTGGGTGGCTGGACTGTTGTAATTTTAGAATACCTGCCCACCGTATGTCTACTTAAGTATTCTGCTCCTTTAATTTTCTTATGTACTTCTCTGGAGTTCATAGTATATTGTAAGAGTGCAGTTTGTATTAGCTGAGCAGAGTGGTCATGCATCACTCCCATTTTTCAATGAAAAAAGCACATCCAAGCATTGTTTCCCAGAGAACTCAGCAATGACTGTACAGATGTGTAATGGTGTTGTACTAAGAGAGGATTCCTATTCCAACCACTGGAGTTAAAACTGAAATGTACAGAAGAAAATCTTAAGCACATCATACTGTACTTGGGCTCTAGATGATTACAATGGTTTGTCCTTAATTTTAAAAGCAAATCTGTGAAAATTCCTGTTAAATATTATTTTTTAATTATCACTGATGGCGTTTTATGTCTGATTTAGTTATACATACAACTCTGAGACAACAAATTGAAGCCAGAAAGCACTATAAAGACAAAAATAATTCAGAAGTGGTAAACCAAAGCATCTCTGAAGAAATGTTTTATTTGCCACCTTCAAAACCAACAGGCTTTTTTTCAAAGTAAAACCAGAGCTTGTTTCAAATCTGAATTGTGTCAGAATTGACTACATATTTCAGTCTCATTGAGGTGGCCCTTTCCAACAGGGAACTCTTTAACCAGAAAATCCTTGAGGTTCTCTGGCCTTGGCAGAGTGGATCAACCTGCCCGGAGACGCTGACCTGCCCGGGCAGGACACCAGGATGTTTGTGGCTGGGGTATATCAGGACCCCCACACTTCACTGTGGCATGTTTGCAGAAGCTCTGCTCAGCTTTTGTGTCGGCTGTGCCTTTAATGCAACACTCTCCTTTATTTTTGTGTTCTGCTTCTCCTAACTCGATGTTCCCACAGTCCCTTAATGCATAATTGTGTTCAGGGAACTGAGGCAACCTGCTCTTTCTGAGGCTATTTTCCCCAGTAAACAAAATAACAACATGTAAAAACTGCTAATAAATGGCACATCCCTCAGGAGAGAAGGTATTACCTCAGTATTATCTCATTTTCTGCTCATTCAAAGACTCTCAAGGTCAAAGGTACCGAGGCCTCCCTCGAGGCAATGCTGGCTGGCATGCCAAGCTGCCAGCCCAAGGTTATCTGTTACAGGCTTTGACTGTCAATATTGCTGTACAGCTGCTTTTCCTTCCTCTTTACCTTTCCCCTGCACTGCACCAATTTTATGTCAGGCTTTTAAAATAAATCTTCTTCTCCTATCACCTATTTCGAAATTTTCGAAACAGTAGGTACTACTTGTAGGTGAAGAGGCAGGCTATATATAAATACTTACACACACTATGCACCAAAAAAAGATAGGTTGAAGGAACTGTCTCAGGAGAATAAAACACTTGAATTCAAGAATTAAGAAGAGCAGGACTCTCTGTGTAGTTTTAATTTATTCTCCTGCCCCCCTTATATAAAATTGAAGTGTTGAAGTGAGTTATCATCTCTCAAGAGACTTGTAATTTATTCTTTTTCTTTTTTTAAGCTCTGTCTGAACCACATTTCTGATAACCTAATGCAAACAAATACTCTGTGCAGCAGTGTTCCTTCCAAGAATGGGTGTGATAATACACTGCTACAGAAACTGATAAGCAAGCAAAAACATTACAAAGAAATCAAACCTGTACGCTTTGTGTGATGAACTGAAAAACAAATCTTCAATTAAAACATGGTCTTAAAAGAATCCTGTCATTCAGGCTGCTATGCAACACACTGACAAAAGCAAATTCAGGTTGGCTGCTCCATTCCAAACTTCTTTTTAAATATTAAATCTATTACACTTAAAAAGACCTGGGAATGTATTTGCATTAGGAAAGGCACATACAGAGGTTTAAAAGCTGCTTATGTTCACAAGGAGGGAGAGAACTCTTGGGACTGGGTTTTTCTTTCTTGTCTGTCTACCCTGCATGTCAGAACAGCATCAGCTTGCTAAGGGCAGAGAAATAAGGCATGCTACATTCCCTGGCTGCCTGCTGGGTCCTAAGAGAAGGAGAACTGGGAGAGAAAGAGAAGGAGAATTCCTGTACCTCATGAGTGGCACATGAATTCTGTAGGTACTGGAATCAGGAGGTGCAACATTTTTCATTGTTGCCATTGGGCTTCCTTGTGAGCTGTACCACAGCAGATGAACCTGGGGGTGAACACCTCTTCTTGGGTGGAATGAATATGACAATTCAGACCAAACATGGGATTTTTTTAACACTTACTATAGGCAGTAACAGTCTCCACCCCAGTTCTAAAGAAAAATTTGAGTTTCTGAGAAGATATTGGTGGGAGAAGGGACTGGATGATCATTCTTCCTTTGTGAGACAAAACTAAAATGCTTTGCATGAGGCCATAGAACTGAGACAGCACCATCAAACCTGTACCTGTTGGAGGCTGGTACAAACAGTTTGCATCACTATATATCCCAGATGGAACTGTAAGTTAGAAAACCTTTCACTGACCCATCTTTAAATGCATCTTTGCAGAGTTCAACTCTGTTGCAATTATAATTTTATTCTTCCTCCATTCAAACCTTGGATAGTCTATTCACAGGGTCAGATCACTTTAAAAAGCAGGATTTTCAGTCAGTGCCCAGTTAACTTAAAAAATTTCAGAGACAGAGTTTGAACAGCTGCCTCTGCTCTAATTCTCTGAGCAAATGTTGCAGCCTGCAAATGTCAGTATTTGTGTCAGAGATGTTTACAACTCTGTACATGGAGAGAACCTGTGCCAACAGGGAAGTGACGACTGCTTTCAAGACTAAGAAAGATCTATTTCCTGTCTTTCTTGAAAATCCACAGCCAAATCTGCCCAATTTCTTCTGTTCTGAAAACTGAAAATTAAGCATTGTGGAAAACTTAACAAAAATGTTAAGATATGCACAAAATATTAACTACAGCTCATTATGATTTCATAAAGCAAATTTTAAAATATTTAAACTAGATATGGTAAAATGGATTTCTTCAAATTCAGGGGTTTTATCACTTCTGCTAATTTTGCATGAAAATCAGCTATTTCTATAATTCTATTTTGTAGTGACATTTCAAATATTTAGTTAATATTAACAGTAGCCTTGAGTGCAAATGGAAGTTAGAACAGTAGATTTAAAAATTTTTAATACAGATAGTCATTATTTGTTCAGATTTTAATCATCAGAAAATATCAGTTAGGGATAAGGTGATGAGGCAGCACATCACATCCAGCAAAGTAGACTGAAAAGTCAGTTCTGCAGATACAGATCTCCTCAGGACTCCAGCAGACAAATATTGCCTTTCCCAAAGGATACAGAAGTGGAAGATTGACACACAGATGGCTGACTGTCACTAGTGTGACCTTAGTACAAACAAGAGACATTCCCAAAAGGGCAAACTCCGTGCATGGTCCCCACATCTGCAAATGCTTTAAAAACTTTTATCTGCTTTTAAAACTTTTATCTTTTATCTGTTGCTAGAGGGAATTGTTTGCTTGTATATAGTTTCTGGAAGGTTTAATTTATGCTTTAACCAAATGGATTTCCTTGGAAATATTAGTTGTGAGAAGAATCCATAAGAGAATTTATAGACAGTTGAATTAATGGTAATTCACAAAATATCTACAATAACACACAGAGGACATGCCATCTATGCTATTTACTGTTATTCTAAGATATGCAATTATTTCCTCAATGTCTTAGGAGAAAAAAAAACGTTTAGACTATTTCCTAATGACACTAATGCCAGAATACAAATTCCACCTGAATGTCTTAGGCACAACGTATTTGATAAAGGGCCATACTTTTCAGTAGCATATGAGCAAAAAACAACAAATGCTAATCCCTCATTCAGGCTTAAAGTCTTTAGGATTTGCTGCAATTGCCACCAATTAGAAATCACATATTCTACTGTTAAAAAGGAGAATTAAAATAAAGAGGATACAGAGGTTTTAGTTTGCTCCCTATGTGACTGCAACCCTCACCCCCTCAGTGTCAGGCAGTGTCAAGGCAGCTGATATCACAGGTATCACAGGAGCAAACCCCTCCTGAAGTGCTGAGATTCCTCACATATGCCCCCTGTGGAGCTTGTTCCCCTGAATCCCACTGCTAGTGGAGACAAGTGGCACTTTCAGCCAGCAGTTCATCTCAGAATGTCCAAGCACCTTGATTAAGCTGGTACGAATTGTGCCCTAGAAGAGCCGGTGCTCCTCCAGAAAAAGGAGATGCACAAAGTTCAGTCTGCTGCAGACATCAGGACTGCAGGTATGCATCCCTTGTCACCTGTCCTTTCAGTCAAGAGTGTTAAAAAGTCAAAAAAGAGGCAAAGGATGCACACCTCTTTAGAAGAGGTCAAAAGAGCATCGTGGGCATTTGCAGGTCACTCAGCCTCACTTGAAAACTTCCTCCCCGAGTGAGGCCTCTTACAGAGCATTTCTGAGGACAAGAAGCAGCTGGCTGGGAACAGTTGGTACAGATTTACTGAGGATAAGCTCTGCCTGACCAGCTTGATGGCCTTTGGTTATAAAATGACCAGATTTTTCAAGAGGAGAGCAGAACAGGGTGGTTCAAGGGGAGCACCACACAGGGGTCTCCACTGGGACCTATGTCTTAGGAGACTTTATCAGAAGCTGGAGGAGGTGACTGAGTGCACTGTGGTTGTGCTTGCACACACCTGCATGGATTTATGAAGGTGAAATCCTGCCTGACCAATGTGATAACCACCTGCAGTGAAAAGACAGGTGATTACCTGATAGCAAATCATAATTATATTGCACCTATTTCCCTCAGACGAACATAAATTTTGTTCTCAATACCAAATATTATCTCATTCTGTGCCATGGTGCCGCTTGGAATCAAATACTGTTTGGAGGATGATGTTGGCAAAGAAGCAGTCGGAAAAAAAACCAAGAAGGAGAGATAAGTCACTGTTAAAGACAGTGGAAGTTACAAAGAAACCCTCTCCCTATTCTCACCTCTCTGTAACTGCATTGGGGTACTCTGGAGAGGGGAAAAGGTGAAGTGAGATTTGTCTCAGGTTTCATTGAGAGAAAAAGTGAAAGAGAGATTCATGAAGTGAAAGATAATTTATATTCTGGGTCTCTGAGCATAGTGTTGCCATCAAAATAATCTGCTTGTGGTGTTCATTTAAACAAAGAGAAGCACGTCAGTGGCTGCAACACTATCCTGTTTAAGTAGGCAGCTCCATGGGGAAGATCACATATTCCTGTGTCCCTGCTTTCCCACCCAATGATTCACAGCTTATCCAACCTCTTATTCTTATTTCACTTTGCAGCACACTTCCCAGGCAGTGACTGAGGCCCCTCTCAGCAGCCAGGGGATAAGCTGGTCAGTAGTGTGGAGCAGGAGCCCGGACACCAGCCCTAGGTGAAGAGCCATCAACACATAAAGGGTTCATCTTTCCTTATTTTTCCCCTTGGAAACTTCATCGTGAGATCATGCATTTGCTGTGCTAACATTCTTGTCAGAATTCCGATCCCTTTGCCTTTTTCCACTTTCTGTGTTTGGCTCAATGCTTGGATCATAAGTGTTTCAGCAGAGAGGTGGTCTTTTTCTTCTATACGTTTATGGCATTTATTTTAATATTTATATTAATTAGAATAAACACCCTTTTCCATCAAAAGTTGCAAAAAATTTGTAACCTGGATGCTGCCCGTGTGTCACTTGTTCACTTTCAGATGGCCCCTGAACTCAAAGCAAGGAGAGATAAATCAGTTGCTCAATTGCATCCTTTGGCCTGTCTTTTAAGCATCATCTTGCTGTTGACAGTCATTCTTCTCCAGATTGGAAAATTCACGTCCAAGCGCACAACTTTTTTATATTGGGGATTTTTTTTGGATAGGTAATTTCATTTCTTTTCTACAGTTTTGAAATGCTGCAGGGATAACGAGCAGTCTGCCCCATTTCAGATCTGGCATGAAGTGCTGCAGAATTTCCATGCTGATTCAAGTGGCACAGCCATTCATTTGTCATACAGCCAGATGGAGAAGTTGTTTATAACTCAGCAAATTCAGTTGGTTTCCATCCTATACTATTTTCTGAAAGATTTCACACCTGATTTTAATTTCTTTCTAAAATTCTCTTTTTACAATATCTCATATTTTTTGAAGTGACCTTTGCTTGCAAAGAGGAGAGCAATTATTTCTGAGAAACTTGTAAATCTCTGGACTGTCTCCATCCTTCTTTTTTGGCTTCTACTGCTGACACTCTCAAATATTTTTTTTTGGACCACTTTTTAGAAGCTGTTAATAATGTTCAAGAAAACTCATACTGCAAACAGTAACTTACATTTTTGATGGCTCAGGTTGTAGCTAATAGCTTCCAAATAACTATCAAGAAACAATTTTTTCAGAAGCTCTATCTTAATAGCACATACTAACCTCTGCAATTTCACCTAAAAATGCTGAATTGAAGTGGTTTACTAAAAATTCTTCCATTTCTATCAGAAAGAAAAAATTACCCCTTATCTACTTTGTACCTTCTTAGATGGTTTTATTCCAACAGGTTTAGCTGTATAAGGTTTGAACAGTGAAAAGCAATGAGTTTCAGGGCTCTCTCTGTACGTTGCATCTTGAAAATTGAAGTAATCGCAAATGATTGTTTAAAAATGAATGGAGAACAGCTATACAAGACTTTTAAGAAATGTTTTTTCCTCAGCAACACTTGGTCAAGGGGCTTAGTAGTGACTTACAATGGCTTTAGCTGTTTAGTCTAGCAGTTTTCCAGGAAAGGTTAGTAATTATTAGTCTCATATTTCTCTTCTCCTGGAAGAGTGCCAGTCTAAGACAAGTCAAGTTCTGCTTTCTGCCATTTTTAGACAGACTTCTGAAATACTCCTAGGTTACAGAAACAAAGACAAAAAAAATACTGTATATTCTCTGAGGAAGACTCCCCAATTGCAGGCACCTCAGACCAGCACTGCAGCAGGCATTCCTGACTCCTGCAAGGTATCTGCACTGGGACAGACTGCAAAATAAACACCTGCTCCCTACACCTGCACCAGCACTGACTCACGTTAGGCTGGATTTAAGTTGCCATTCTCACTCAAGTCAGTACACACTCTCCAAAGCAATTGTCATTGACACAAATGAAATTGCATTCTTGAAGCATTCTTTGAGCTGTCACCGATGTAGCATTGTGCAAAGCATGAAGCATAATAATGCTTCTTAAAATAACAATGATGATACAGTAACCTTACATCTTTTGCTGTTTCTTAGGGGGATTTTTAGTCATGTATAATACGACATAATGGATTTTAACTCATTGCAAGTCACTTAAATACTTCCATTTAAAATTTATTTTGAAATTACTCTTTTCCCAATTTGTTGGTGATGTTAAGATTTTTACATGTTCCACATCTTGTGCAAGCTCTTAATCATTAATTAATGATTAGAAGGCCCCACCTTTTTTAGGTAAGTTACTATTAAATTTTTTAACCAAGAGGGTGGGTGAAGACTCCCAAAGTCAAGAACATCAGCATTCACCTTTCACTCAGAGTAAAACTGAAAAGCAGCTAAGTGCCTCCAAGATATGAGAGGAGCCTTTGCCCAAAAAACACATTGCTCATGAATGTGGCTAGAAACTGAGCTGCATGAAAGGCAGAGTAACCTGAGAGGTGCTGCTACTCCCAGGCTGATTGACAACTGAGTGCTAAGAGAGAGTGTGTGATTTTGGGGTGGGGAGTGGTAGATGGAGAATGGGAATACTCAGTAGGAACTCCCATGAATTGCTTATCCCCTAAGGAAACATTACTTGGATCATCTCTTTGGAAAACTAATCAAGTCGTATGATAAAATTCATTGAGTCTCAAATACCAATCTACCCAAATCTGGCCAAATAATTAGCCTTTTTTCACTATCTATGAGGAAAGCAGGCAGCAAATTACAGCCACTCTTCTCATGTTGGACTGCACAGATTACAGTATTTAAAGCCCAACACAGCACTTAGACCCCCTGGTGCTGGGCACCAATAGACTCTGTTTAATGATGTATGTCCTTCCCCAAAGACACCCATGTGCTCAGTACTGCTGAATGTAAAGGCAAGTCACTGACATCTCAAACACACAGCTGAAATTTTCCTCCTCTCTGGAGTCTGTGTCCCAGCACCAAGAAAAGCTGGGTCTACTGCTAGAAAAGTACCTTGTAAAAGGTGAAGCATGGGTTAAATCCCTCAGCTTCAGTCATGGTTGGTTGTTTCCCACAAGCCACAGAGCAGGCTGAGGGCACCACAGTCACCACCCAATCCCGGGCTGAGCAGGTACAAGGACTCTGCCCCCCATAAAGAGCATCCTCCACTCGAATTCAGGTGACATTTTTGTCAACCATGTGGAGAGCAAGACATCAACTCCAGCCCACAATAACTGTGGAGATTCAGCATGAACCCTGGTCTCCACCAGTTTTCCTATTGCAACATAAACCCCGGTCTCCACCAGTATTCTTTTTATAACACGAAAAGATGTAAGAGATGAGGCAAGAGGCAGGGATATCCCACCACTGTTTTGTGCTGAAATAAATGCTGAGCTTTAAAAATGTGCCCTTCTGTCATATGGAACCCTGCACAAGGTAAATGAGGAAGCAGTCAGAGGCTGTGATGGAGGCTGTTCCTCATGTCCTGTCCTCTGCCACTCAGCCTCCCCCCCTGGCTACCAGTGCTGAAGCCACGGCGGGCAGGTCAGTGAAGGGAACATAGCTGGCTGAAAACTGAGCCCTCAGAAGTGTGCAGGCTTCTCTAGAGGACACCTACACAGCAGATGCTTGGTGTTTGACTTGTGCTGTGAGGCAGTACCTTTTAGAGACAGCCTCTCATTGCACTTCAGCCCTTCAGCACTGTGACAAATACAACCTTTTGCTTGATGGATTGCAGTAGTGAAAAGGGGACAGTAGCGTAAGCAGGAGAATCATGAATAGGATGAAGTAGGTCTTTTACATCAAAGAGAGGCAAACTGGATGAACATCTATTGATTTAGCTTTATTTATTATTTTGCAATATACCAAGGTACAAGACCTGTTCTAAACACCCAAATAGAAAACATTTACTGAAAACTTCAGAAGTTTTTTTAAGCAAAGGTTTTTAATTTAAAAAAACCTCCACATCTGTTTCTTGCAGTGATCAAAGTTTTCTTTTAGAAAGTTTTGAGTATTCTTTTCAGAAAGTTTATCAAAGCTCTTTTCCTGGTAAACTGTAAAAAAATGACAAACACAGATAAGAACAGCAATGTTCTTATTTGCATTTAGATAAACATTATAAACACATCTTAAGTAGTAGTGATTCTGAGGATACTTAAATGGCTTCTAGTTGTAAATGCTACGCTCCACTTAGCTTAAATAGTTACTTTCTATGCATCATTAGATTTGCATTAGACACCCTGTACTTCTACACTCAAATCAAGACCAGCCTTGAAAACATTAGGCAGGGTGTGGATTTTGAATGGTATCATTATTTCCAGAATATTGGGCCAAACTATAATCTGGTGGAAATATGCTGGAGGATTTTGAAACAATTGTACAAAAGATGTGACTTGAAAATAAATTTGAAACAAAAAGTTAAATACAGCACACATCTAACTAGAGGTCCCAAGAGTGAGTGGATACAGCCCCTGCTCTTCCTAGGCACAGCTCCAGATCCTTTGGAAATTCAAACCCAGTATTCCCACTGGGAGCCTCTGAGCCTGATGCACCTCAGTGCCAGAGAGGTCTGCCCATATAGCTGCCTTTGCTGATCCAGGGTAAATCCATCCCCTCGTTTATGTCCATCAAAATCTGCAAGCTGTCTGGCAGTAGCACCAGAAATGTGTTCTCCTGCAAGAATTTAAATAATAACTACATTATAGAAATAATTTAAAGGTAAGTTTATATTGGCCATTCAGCCAAGGCTGATTTATATGAACAGTTCTTCTTATTCCTTCATCATATTCTCTTGTTTCAAATTCAAGAATAAAATACATGGTATTGAAGTAAGGAAAGTCAGAGAAGAGACTTGGCCTGGCCAAACTTAAAGGACACGATTTTTATAAAAATCATGGATAAAAAATATATTTAAAAGTAATCAGAAGCCTAGTATACAGAATAGAGAAGAGAAACTGGGAAAGTCTTTTCTCCAGAAAGCATTTCCAAACACTATTTGAACTTCTTTACCTTTTTATGATTACTTCTGACTTGAGGGAGAAGATAAGCCTGTGAGTCCAAACCAAAAACTAGAGAAGTGGCCTAAAGTACAATTTTAAAGAGGTTTCCTCTTTTTGCAAGACTGCTGAGACAAGTCACAGGGAGGGTAAAGAAAGAAGCTGATGTGTGAACTTTGCTTTCTGATTCTTCCTGGAGATTTCCTGTGCCTGGGATCAAGGAGGAGACAGTCTCATTTGCTCCCACATGGCAGTGCAGCTCACACCCAAGGGTCTGACCCTCTCCTGGCCCATCTGTCAGGCAGTGCCTACAGGACAATTCCCCTTAGGCACCAGTTGCAAACACATTGCTCTGCTGCTCTAATACTCTCCTTTGCTGCATCCAGGTAGGACTAACCACAGGCTCAGCTGGATGTTGATCCTGTAAATGTGGGACAGTAAGGCACTTGCAGAAAAGGTTCAGCATCAATAGCCAACACAAGCTTTTGATCCCATGTGTGTATCACGTTTTCCTGGCTGCAGCACTGCTCAACACAAATCCCAGCTGCCTTCAGGCACGGGCAGGTAATTCAGCTGTCCTTGCCAACAAAGAGGCAGGGGTAGGCACCACTTTTGTGTGACTCCATCTACAGAACTCCCCAGTCCCAGTGACAGCTGGGCCACCCTGCTGCGTATCCAGCTCAGCCCTTGCCCAGTGACTGTCCATGTGCCAGCCCTGAAACAGAGGGAGAAGGTCTGAGTAGAGGAATGTCTTTACATTAGACATAGAGTAGCATAAAGGGAGGGAAGCACAGGGTAACCATATTCCCTCCATCTCACCTTCTCTGCGTGGCAATGATATATTGTCTAGCCCAGCTAGTGCATCCTCATTATTATTTTTTTTATCCTTTTTGTGGCAAAATTCAATTTTGCCTCCATTGCTGTACAGGGCTGTACCTTGCAAGGAGTCTGAGACCTGTTTCCCTTGAGCTACCACTGTATGGCATGATCTGGGCATAACACACTGCCCAGCACTTACCAGAGTTCAGTAAGGTAGAGCTTATTACATCTTCCTTCCCTTCCTTCCATCTTCAGACATAATACTGAGAATTAAAAAATTAACATAATACAGAATTTCAAACCCATCATCCTGTAACCTGTAACAGTTTATGAGATTCATTCTGGGTGCCCAGAGGGGCATGGGATGTTCTGTCTTGCCTCTACTGCTCTTATTTCTCAAATGGCTGTGGGCATAAGAGGTTTGAGGTCTCTGCCTCTTGGGCTCTGTCACCTACAATGATGGAATTCCATCTCGTACATTGTCCTGATGTCTATCCTCCAGGAATGAGAAGATATTGCTTCTTCTTTCACAGTTTATACACATATGGGCCAAACATCTCTTCTATTGAGAATGCTATTTACAGACTCCAGGGTTATATATTCCTTTCACTGGCTCATACATACTTTTTGGACATGGCTGCTCTTGAGATCTTTTTGAAGTTGCCCCAGGATGTTTAAAACCTGACAAAATTGCTGGTACCTTAAAACCTCAAAGGTATTTTTTCTAGATTGCTTCACGCTATTCCCACAATGACAGTCTTTTTCATTTCTTATGACTTACACATCTAGTGGAAGAGAAGCAGCAAACTAGTTATGTGTCAAATTTAAATGCTTTGATTACAGCTTTTTTCACTGTCCAATGCAAGTCAGCAGCCAGAAGGTAAATGTCCAGATACACAATTCTCTATCACAGATGACATAATGAGTGATTTGGACCTCATAATTCTGTTGGACAAAGATTGAAGAGAAGCAACAGCTCAGTTTATATTTATTGGATAATATATTCAAATTTATGAAATATTTATATTTCTCTCATGGGGAAATAATAGAAAACTTATTATGTACTGCAGAAAATAATAAAATCATAAGCATTTTACTTTTTATGCATAATTAAGCTAGTCACTGTTTCTGTTCCTGTGGTGTGCAACATAAATCATTGATAAGCAATTAAAATATAAAACAAGCTTTTGAAAGCATTAAGCTAACATAAAATTACTCACTTGTCACATTAAACGAACATTTATCCAATTCCTACTGCTTAGCAGTGTGACCTCCAGCTATCTACTACATTTTGATACCTCTGAGAAATAATTTTATCCTTATAAACTTCTACATACCTTAAGACTTAAAATGAAACTTTATATGTCCTTTATGCAAATGATCTCATCAAAAATTCCAGTTGCACTCAGACTGCTCACACAAACCACAGGAAATCAGTGCTCTTTTTTGGCTTGCTTCATGGTTGAGGTACCTTGTTTTTGAAGACTTTTGGTGGGGTTATCTGCTTTTTGCAGTCCTTTGGCTAGCATCAACCACCTCAGTGAGGAGGCTTAACTATCTTGTGTGTGATTTCATCCTTTCCATCAAACTGACAATCTGAAAATTTTTGTTTTACGTGACTTGATGCCAGACTGGACCAGCCTGGAAGGTCCAACGTAGCAGCAGAGGCTCAGTGCATCCCAGAGGGCTCACAGTGGCTGTGTAGTTGGCTTTTTGGCTCTACCTGCACTGCCATAGGTAAAGAAAAGAGTAGGCTGACACCTAATCCATTCAGGCACGGTCTGTAGCTTAACTCTATTCTGCTGGTAGTGTATGGATGCACTCAGGAACCCTCCCAGTGGATTATGCTGATTTCTGCTTGAACACAGCTACCAAAGCCTCTAAAATCCATTGATGTGTTTCCAAAACCCATAGACCCAACTGGAATAACAATTTTTCAGGACATTTTCATCTCTTTAAAAGCTTAAATCCAAGGGCTCTGAGGCACTAAAATCAAACCACTGGATAATAGAAATATATCAGCTCATTTTACAGGTGAGGAAGCAAATGCATTGATAACTTGATTTGTGTCCCATGTAAGGAGGAAAATAATGTCATGTGGCACAAACCCATACACTTTCCTTGCCTCATTATAAATTCAGGTCCTGCCCAAAAAGATAAAAAATATTTACTAAATCAATGTAACCCTAGGCTGACTGTTGTTCAAAAAGAGTGAACAGGCATTGCACCATCTATGCCAGAACCTGGAAGACTCTACTCCTGCCTGAAAAGAGTCACAGGGCAATTTGAACCATCCTAACCCGATGCATCTTCCTCACCTCTGTAACCAGCACACAGCAGTGGGAGATCTTTAGGCTATGAAGAGGGAGAAAACCAGGAAATAAAATGTGGATTTTTTAAGAAAAAAAAGAGAAGATGCTTTAGATTGGAGAAGAAGAAAACATACCCAGAAGAAAAAAAAAGGAACTGAGAAAGAAAAAAAGGGAAATTATAAAAGTGGGAGGGAAAATGACCAGGTATATATACACTGCAGGTATTTGATTACACTTGTACAAAACAGGAGCCCATTTCTCAGAATGCCTTTGCAGTCAAGGGAAGGAAAATCTCCAAGATTCCTCCAAGTCCCTGCAAGAGGGACTCAGACTCAGTCCCCCATAGAGGGAAATTAAACTGAAATGGGTAAAAGAATGTGAACAGGAGGAAGAGAGTTCTGGAAACGTGCTGTGATTACAGTGTGTTTGTGAACTGGCTTGGGATGTAAGCGGCACCACAAAAGAGACTTTGGCCTACAGAAGATAAAAATATCCTGTCCAAGAAGTTGTAGGTTAAGCAGGAAAGCCTGACAAGCAGAGGCCATACACCCTAAGCACAACTGAATTATCTCTTCGTTCATACATACACTCACATTTAATTAAGTTATGATATTGTCAAGCCTTTGGCATACTGCCTGCTGTATAAACATTACTGGCACAGATATTCTGTAATTCCATTACAGACATACTAATTCAAATGGAGGAGCAGGCAGGCATGAAACCAGCTGGAAATTTCATCTGAAAGTCACCTCTGGTTCAGACAGAGAAATGCAATGTGCCAGGGTGGCAGCGACGTCTTCACGCAGAGGAACCACCCAAGGTCCCTGCTCATCTCTTTAGTGCATTAGCAGACAAACATCCAAGTCATTCTTGCATCAGCACAGCAGCTCAGGATGATCCCCATGCACAACAACATCATCTGAGCTCGAAGGAGCTGCTGTTGGATTATTAGGTTTGCCATTGGTGGGATTCAATTATTCCTGAAGTATTTATGTAAGACTAATGCAAAGGGGCTCCAGCTGGGACCAAGCCTCTGTTTTTACTGGGAGACAGTTTCTTTCTCAAAAGGGGCTTGCAGTTTCAACTGATGATAGAGGGGAAACAGAGACATTAAGAAGAGATTTTATTATGTTTGCACAGAAATACAGCCAGCAGGCAGACACTAATTCTAAAATGACACTTTTATATTAGCAGACATCCAGTTAAAACATAACCACATGCTCTTCCACAGTAAAAGCAGAAGAAAGGCAATTTTAGACCGATAAAATAAACAAAAAGTCATCTATAAGAAGGAAATGTATGTTAGACATACAGAAATATTATACTTTGGAAGCTAAAGGAATGGAGAAAAATGTTTTCAGAATTGGAAGACTCCTTAAAAAACATTTTATCACCAGAATTGGAAGCTCCTTAATTCTTATCTCCTCCCCACTGTGCCATTGTCCTGTACTATTCTGTGCTAATTGAAAGAGCATGCTTTGATGTACACAAACCAAAAACAGACAGACTGGGGCTCTTATCTTAGATTCTATAAATCCTAGAACAGTAGTTTTCACCACAAATAGCACACTAGAGATTCCAGTTTTAGCTGCTCTTGTACTTACTCTAAGAATTAAAGTTGCTTCTTCTTCCAAAGATTTGTTTGATGTCAGCTCAGGTGCTAGACTGGTTTGCAGTGCTTGGCCTGATTAACTTTTCTCACCAAATTTCCCCAACTTCTGTGAGTTCTCAGAGATCTTCCTGGGTGCAGGAGGGAAGCTGTGCATGCTGTAATGGACAAACATCTGACTCAGTGTCTCGTGGCAGAAATGGGATACTTCAGAGCTGGGGAATAATCATGCATAAAAGATGACAGCTGTCCATTCTCAGAAGCTCAGGATGGAAGAATTCACAAGAGCTGAGATTCAGACTTCCACTGACACTTATGCTTTTGATTATTCTTTTACCAATGTCATTTTACCTTACAAGACCAGGTTTGTCAAAGTCCTACAGGACCTGTTCTGCACAAAGAAGATGTAGGCAGCATTTCTGATACTCTGCCTTACACCAACACCATGAAACCACCTCTACAAAGCAGGACACTGTAGTTATTTGACTGTGATGTGCCCACCTGTTTTTCTAATTAACAGGTGTTTTTCTACCTGCCATCCTACCATGACAGGAGTTTCTCTTTCTCAGAAGCATTTGTTTTCTGAAACAGTTGCATCTGATCTCTTCAAAAATATTTCAAGCATGTACTGAAAGATACCATGGATTTTCCCATGTCCCACTGAATGTTGAACTAGGAAAGCCCTTAAGACCAATGGGCTGAAGCAAAATAAATTCAATGCAGTTTCTTCAGTTTTTATTGACTTCATACAAAGTACCAACCATTAAATGACATAGAAAATAGATATTTACCTACTATATTCACTCATTTTCATAGTATTTTAACTCATGTATTTTTAATAAAAGCTTCCATAAAAAAAAAAAAATGTATCTTAATCTGCTCCTTCTCCTATTTGTTCAAGGCACTGTTTTTTATTTCTCAGCTGATGGATCTTAAATTTTCTCTTACATCAGCTGAAGTTATTAATACCATTTGTATTACCCACTCTTTAAGCACTTCCCTGACACTTCCTGGTTACAGAGTTAATAAAGATGGGGTTGGTTTCTAGTTCTTGTAAGGCTGATTATGTGTGTGTATTATATATATATATATGCATATGTATATTTGTGTACTCCACATATCTGCATCAATGTAGCAAACAGATACTTGCATCAACACATTTAAATTTTAATGAAATTGAATTTTCGTTTGCCTTTTAAAAGCCTGTTTATACAAACTAAACAATCCAATCAAACTGCTGTCACTCCAAAAAGACCCCCAACAAAACTAAAATGATAATCATTCTATTAGAAGACTCCTGAAGTTCCCCAATTGACTTCTATAAATAAATAAATAAACAAACAAATAGGATGTGTTTTAGAATTCCTAGCACATTCAGAGTGTCTTCACTCTTTCAGCAGTCCTTTAGGATAAATTATTGCCTTCATCTGACATTACTTTCTTCCTTCCTTCTTTTAACTGAAGGCTCGCCTCAGAGAATGAAAGTATTTTCTGATTTCTTAAAGGCATGCACACAACCAGTGCTACATAGCCCTATGGCCAGCACATCTAACTTTACCCAATTCAGCTGAAACCAATGTACTTCCACCACAATCAGCAATTCGCTATTTTCTGCTTTTATCCCAAAAGGTGACCAAGAGATAACAATGATTTCTGCCAAGAGGAGTTGTCTGACTGATAGAGCTGAAATGCAAATAAATATCCTACTGCACTCTAGGGAAAACTTCTAAATTAACAAAGCAAATAATTTAAAGGTCCTAACAAGCAATTAGGTAGAAACAATGATATCAGAAAGATCAGTCTCTTTGTAAAACACTCTTCTCATTCACATGAGAATAGTAATTGTGCTATGTGGAAATACAAAACTGGAGTACAACTTCTACCCAGAGTTTTACTATACAAAATTAATCTAATACATTTTCCTAATGTTGTACAGCAGCTAATTAATTGTAGACCACATAACCATCACAAGATTAAAAAAATCCTTTTATGCAGGTAGTAAACACTGCTTGCTGAGAATAATATTCTATTCAGTAAACAGTGTTTGAACTTAATAACTGCAGGAGGATTCCATTCCTCTTACAAAGAGACCAGTGACCTCACTGAATAAGCAGTTCACTGTGCCTTTCACAAAAGCTCTGAATTAGGACGAGGAGCACATTGTATAATCAAGAGATACAAGGACTGAGAATCCATTCACCTGATGGCAGATGTGATAAATTACCGGAAACTTTGTTGCTGAAGCTAAGAAAACATAGGGTATTCATTTTAAAGAGAAAATATTTCCGAGAGAGTTTTTTTTTTATTTTTGCCTGAGTGCTGTTTTAAATGCAAACCTCAAGTAATTTTAATAGGGAATCATTTAAACACATCAAAATGCCCCTATGATGAAAAATAACAAATGAGTATTTCAACTATGTATAGATAACTGTGTACTAACTTAATTGCAGAGGAAAACACAGACCTGTGCTTAACTGAAAGATACTGTAAAGCAATGTGTGCATATAGAAGTCCACATTTATAAATATATAATACATTTATTAAACTATTATTGTTAAAATATTACATATACAGCTTACTACATATAACATGTCACGATACATACAAAATCTGTAATCATATTTATAAAGATTATTTCTATTTTTGCTGGTCTTATTGCATTTCCCTTCTGCACTAGTTATTAAGATTGCTACCTACGATGCCTTAAAGCCAAAACCATCAGTATATTGATACAAAGGCAAAAACTGCAAACGTTGGGAAAAGCAGCTGGTAGCAAATTCTCAGGGCAGAATGTTTAGCTCCAACACTGTGAAACCAAAAATTGTAACAGTTATACAGTTGAGAGTTTAACACTCAGTGACATCAAGAAGCAATGTCACTCAGCGGAGAGAGGTAATTCCACAATCCAGGAGGCAGCTCTAGAGCCACTGCAGGAGCACATCCTCCCCTCCTCTGAGCAAAGCACAATCACACCCAGGAGCTGAGAAACCGCTGCCGGTCAAGCAGCGCCAGGCTGATGAAGCAGGGCACACCCACACCAAGCTCCTGATTTCTGTGTCTGGACTCAGATTCCCAGAGATTAAGTGGATGTGACCAGCTACTCGGGTGAACTTCAGCCTATTTCATGATTAAAGGAAAGCAATCTTTTAGAACACTGAACCAAGCCTGGAAACATTAAGCTACAGGGACAAGAGAACCTGACAATTCAGGAATCTTAACTGCGACTTTGAAGTTGTAATACAGATGCCACTACTTAACATCGAGGGGAGAAACCCCCAGAGACCCAAACAATAGGATTGAAGTAAGTTCTGCTGCTTTGAGGTCTTAGAACAAAGCAAAACTAAGAACTTCCATGAGTTAAAAGCTAGCATTAGTATACCTTTTCTTTTACATTTACTTCTCATTATTTGCAATACAGTATTGAAGTCTTTACATGCAATTTCTTTACTCATATTTTCCTTTAATTTACTGGAGTTTGGTAATGGTACCAATACATTTTCTTCTCAGCTCAAAGACAACCTTGCCAGCAGGTATTGTCAGCATGCAGGGACTGTCAGCCCAGGCTGACAATACCATGCAGGTATTGTCAGCCCCACTGAAAACTGTTGCAGGAAAAGTACCTCAGGTGGATGTGCCAGACATCCTGTGGTGCCAAGGGCACAGCACAAGGCACACCAACACGCACAGAAATAGGACAAAAAATGATGCACCAGTCTATTCAGGTGTTCCAACAATAAAAAAGGCAAGTTTGCGATGAAAATATCAGTGCTCTTGTGGAATATCTGACTAGACTTAAATGCCTAAGTTTACAAGGTAATTACCAAATCCAATCCAAAGTGAGACATTTATACAACTTTAAAAGTATGAAACTGAAGAAAACTCTTACACAACCCTTTCAGAGCTTTGCCATTCATAAGTATAGCATTACCATTTACCAAAGCTCCTTAAGTCCTTCAAAGTTCTGCCACTGCCTACTAGTCTGGCATTGCATCTTGGTTATGCTGGGAACCTTGGTGTTCCTAACCTCAAATGTCAAAAGGCATCACTAAATCCCTAGGACATATCTGACAAGCATCCTGGCAAATCTTTGAAATACTCTAGGTGCTGAAAAACAGAAGATGCATTTCAACTGCAATACCCATTTTCTTACTGTTTAAATAACTTATAAATACAAACCAGGTTTTCACAAGTTTTAAAGAAAAGTCCTATGTAAGTAAAAGAGCTTTTTTTCTGCATGAAGAAGCTCCTACTACAAACTAAAGAACCTTTGTGTTCTATGTCTTAATTAAAAAACACCTTCAGAAATTTCCTTTTAAGTAACACTGGGCAGCACTGTAGCCTTGTATTTGAAAATGTGAATCGCTCTAGGAGTGTTAAACTTCACAATATGCCCATTTTGACCACAAGATCAGACACACTCCAGCACAGAATGCACCAACATTATGCCTTATTTGTCAGAAACTGGGTTGCACTTTAAAAAATCAAAATTGGAAGAAGCTGCGTAGTGGAGAACTGGTCCAGACCTTGGCTTCATGATTAATCCAAAGGATGTCATTAAGGGTGTACAGTTTCATGGTCCCATAAATTGTTTCCAAAATAGCAAAGGAGGGCTAGACAAGTGTTTCAGTAATCTCAACTGTCTGGATCTAAGCAAGATAAAAATAATAACCACAAATAGACAACACAAATGCAAACAGTGCGCATTTTATTGCAGTAAAGAAATTATATTTAATCTTAGAAGAAACAGGATTCATAGACAGTGTCTGGCAATAAAATACTGCATGTGCAGCGCAAGAAAATAACATTAAAAAAACCTACTTTTTGAAAAAAACAAATCACTTTCAAATGTTGTCTCTCTTGAAAATTCAGAATTTATTTTCATACTTACATTTTCTACAAAGAGTGAAGTAATCAAAAATAACTATTCTGGAGGATAATGAAGCACACCTGCAGAATTAAGCAGCAGTTAAGGCTGACAGTCTCAATCGCTGTTTTAGACATGGTTGTATCAATTCTGCCAAGCACCACTTATCTTCTTTGTAGAATGTAGCACTATAATCCTCCAAAGCTCCAGCAAAGGGCACTCTATGTTGCTTGTATAACCATGTTTTCAACTTTTTTTCAAATCATCTCCTTATTGCAGTGTCTTGGGTAAAGATGACTGTTTAAAGTTGAGCTGTTGCAGGTACGTTTCCCAGAGCACACACATATAACAACCACATACACACTACTTCTGTGGATGCATCTCTGATTTCTTGTCTAATATGAGCATACTTGATTAACGTCAGTGGATTTAATCCCATAAGATACTAACAATCTACATCTTGTGTAAATTTACAGAATCTGTAAAAGGCTGAGTGAACTCAGATGATCCACTTTTCAAAGTCACAGATTTTCACATCAAATTGCACCCTTCTCTCTTCACACAGTTGCCAACTGCCTTGAACCCAGCTTTACCCCCTGAAGTTCCTAATCCACTTGACCATTTTTGATGTAAGATACAAGAAGTTTTGAACAAGTCCAAACTAAAACACATCTATTCACTTTTAACAATATTTTCACTGAAGAACAAAACTTTTATTTTTTTGGTCAGAGACTGTCAGCTAGTCACTATCAGAAACACTGAGAAGTATACTGTGTTGATATGCCACCTAGGACAGCAGATCTAATCTAAGATCTAAATCTGAGAATTTGAGAAACAGGAGGACGGGTCAATGCTGTTCCATAGGGAAAAAGTCTACCCAGCCACTGCTGGGAAAGGCTTATGTGGAGCAGAACTTGTGTTTTTGCAGCTTCTTACCCTGTCAGGCATGTGGGACAGTTATGTCAAGGATAGTATCTAGAAAACAAAACAGATGAAGGGATAGAGCTCTGGAGAAGGAAACTAAAGACCTTGAGGCTTTTAGATGTAACTGGGACAGAAGAATGATGGGAGACAGCAAAGGTCAGCTCACCTACCCTGGACCTAGTGAGGGAAGCTGGAGCTGTTCTAAAAGGGCAGAGGGACTCTGTGGCCATTAGGTATTCTGTGGAAATGCAGGTAAGTCAGTGTTATGCCTTGTGTGGAGAAAGGGTGCAATTATCTTTTTACCAGCAAAATGTGTGATGGTGAATTAAAAAAGAAATTAATCTCAGAACTGCGAAATTACATTGATTTGTACACACCAGCAACACTTATTTCAGTATGTGCCTCCACAGCACAGATACCCAGAAAAACTTACTTCTGACTTTAAGAAGGATCATTCACATTTGTAAGAAGTCAGAATGTCCTGCTGGCCTTTTAGCAAAAAATTCCATAACGATCTAGCTGCTCTTTCCCACTGGGGTAAAAGCAAGTGTAGCAATTGTGACCATTTGCACTGACATGAAACAACCTTACTCAAGTGGCTCTTCAAAAGGCATTACCATCACCTAACCTTATTGCTATTAAGATTAAAAAGGACATTAAACTTATTTTTCAAACAGTTCAGTGTAAATTAAAAGACATGGAAAAAGCCTTAATGTGAGAAACTGCAGTTTTCTACTCAATTCTTTATGAACCACTCTAAACTAAGATTTTATTTCATGCAAAACTAACAAAAAAAAAAGTCTTTTAGGTCTTTCTAATAGATAAAGTCTTGAAAACTATCATATTCCTTGCAAGATAACCAAACACAATTTTCTAATATAACAAAATCATCTTCTCCTCTGCTTACATGCAAGCACAATACTATAAATCATTTCATTAATACTTTAAAACTCTTTCCAATGAAAGAAAATTTCTGGTTTGAGACACCACTTCCATGCAAAAATAAACAATCTCTAATATGAAATTATCTTATCCCCAGAAATCTAGATCTGAAATTTCTCTATTCAGCTCATCCCATATTTGCAGTTTGATTCATTGTCCTAGCAAAATAGGTGGCAACTTCAAACTGTCTGGCAAAGATGCAATTGATGGGTCCAATGACTGACTACTGGACCTCCATGGATTGCAAATTATTTATTGCAAATTGAATTTCATTTTTCTAGAAGACAAAAAATCTGGAATACACACCTTAGAATTTTTATATAAAATATTCTGTATTTTTTCAAACTTCGGATTTGAAGTTACTGAACATCTAATTTAGCCTCTGTGGAATCTGGAGGGAAGAGTCATTGCTTCACTGACTTGTAGTTTTGCAGGGAAAAAAAAGCAAAACACTAAAAACTACAATTAGCATGCAGGGTGAGAGAGTCATAGAAATGGAAAATATTAATCAGCACTGGAAGTGGAAGAGTTTAAAAGCATGTTCGAATTCAGAATTCTCTACAGCAGAACTCCAAATACTTGTGTAACAGTTGTAAAAATCATCCCCTCTCACAAAGTTTTCTTCATCTTTGCAATCAGGAATAGATTCAGTGGTTACACTACCAGAATACAGGGTGCAGCCTGCAGTAGTACACAACCCCAAATTCAATGAAGGTCTATGTTTAACTGTAGGACAGAAAGTAATTATTTTTGTGCAAAGATCATTCTGTTGAGCATGTTTTCTTAAATTTATGTGGACCACATTGTATCTATGACTTCTAGAAAGAAGAGTGAGAGGTAATGGCACAAAACAGGATTTGTTTTGAAAAAGAAGACAAAATATCCTAGATTTGCTCACAAGATCTACATATCTCCAGAAACCTTCATTTGCGGTGAGGACAGCAAAATGTTCTGTCATCAATGTTAGAAGACTATTTGGGAAAAAGTAAATAGCTTTCTTTTATTCTTTGGGTTTTCCCCCATGACTGATGCAAATGCAAGCCTAGGAAAATTGAACTGCAGCTTGGCTTGCATCTATTGCGGAGGGAAAAAATACAAGAAACAATTGTTAAAAAACAAATACTAAGTTGCGTACAGGAAGCTTTAATTAACAAAGATAAGAAGTAAAAAGTCTATGAAATATTTTAAGTTAATTCCCTATCTCAAACTATTTTTGCACACTTGTGGCTCCAAGACTACTAAGACTCAGACCTTTTCAGCTTGGCATTACACAAACACCAAGTACTGTACAAATACTTGCACCACACAGTAACAGCATAAGAATTTGCACCAATTTTCCTGACTTTATTCATCCATCTGGGAATAAATGAATACCTGTTCCTAGCCTGGATAATTACTGAAGTGTAAGAACCACAGGCAAGGAGATGCAAAAAGGCATGTTGGTTTAGGCTTTTCATTCAGAATTCCATCAGTAAGGAAAGAGGTCTTCCTTACAATTCCAATGAAGTCATGAAAATCAGGTTGTCAGCTTAAACAGGGAGAGATACGCCTCATTTACATATGTGCACTTATTCCCATATGTCAAATTAAACAGGATAACAGCATAGGAACTTTGAGAAGTTTCCTTTTATTATACATGGTCTTATCTTGAATGTGAACTCTGTTTCACTGGACCCTCCTGCTTTGAACAGAAATTGTCCCAGTATGCAGAATCCTCAGGTGTGACTGGAATACCAGATGCAACTAAATCTTCAAAAGTCAATAATGTAAATTGCGGTTGGTTTGGCTCCATGGAATGGACCTAAAGAAAAGACATATTAGCATAACATGAATCAATAAATATCAATTTTCTTCCTGTAAAATTCCACGTCACGTTTAAACAACACATTGCTTACTGAAGAAGAAAAGAAACATTCTACATTTGAGACTAATGTCACTTCCCCTCATTTAGGCGACGCAGTAACTATTAGGAGCATGTAACAGAAAATCGAGTTTTTAATTGAAACACAGTTCACAAAACTGATGGACCAAGATAGAACACTGCAAGTATGACAAAATGACTGTTAAAGTCCTGTAAAAAAGAAAAGAGATCACCATCAAACAAACTGTACTTCATTCTTCAGCAGATATGATTGAGACAATTGTGTGAGGATTTATTCCACTAGATGTGCTTATTCGTACTCTTTTCAATACCAGTAGTCACTGACGTTTTGCATGTTTCTCTCAGACCCAAATGCTACTTAAAAACTATTGTGGTCACAATCAACCTTCACTATCCCATGTAAAATCCAATTAAATGTGGAATGTGGACTGAGATATTAGAGATGACAGCGTCATGGTCTCTGTGTTAGTTTCATCACTCCAAGAAAAAAAACCCAACACATTTCAAAGAAGAAAAAGATTTAGGTTTTTTTTTTTTTTTTTTTTTTTGAGCACACTACTATGCAACCTGCTGTATACCATCTACAAATGCAATTATTTCCAGGCAGCAGGGCAGATAGTAGAGCCTGCATGAATCAAACATAAATACAGATGATTCTTCTAAATAGGCATTTGCTCGAGCAACATATTCTTAATGTTTAATACTTTGTAAAATTCAGCAGAGCTCTGCAGTGGTGTCACTCAGTACATCAGACAAATTGACTCATTTTTGATGAGCCTGTCAGGGTCCCTGTGTGGCAGTACAGCCCTCTGGTGTATCAGCCACTCCTCCAGTTTGGTGTCATCAGCAAACCTGCTGAGGGTGCACTGCAGCATCATCCAGTTCATTAATGAAGCTGTTACACAGGACTGGACCCAGTACTGGCCCTTGGGGCACAGCACTGGTACATGGCCTCCAACCAGACTTTGTGCCACTAGCACCTCACCCTAGGCCCAAACGTTGAGCCAGTTTCCAATACAACTCACTGTCTGTTTACCCAGTACTCAGCATTTTTCTTGGAGGATCTTATGAGAGACAGTGCTAGAGACAGAAGGTACTGAAATACATGTAGACAATTACCTACTGCTCTAACCTCATCTACCAGGCCAGTCATTTCATTGCAGAAATTTACCAAGTTGGTCGAGCATGACTTTCTCATGGTGAAGCTATGCTGACTAGTCCTGAAGATTTCTTTGTCCTTGCTGTGCTGGAAATGGTGTTCAGAATTAGCTGTTCTGCCACCTTTCCAGCAATCATGGTGAAGCTGTCAGACCTGTAACTGCCTGGGGCCTCCTTCTTCCATGTTTTCTTTCAGTCTTTGGGCACTTCTCCCAGTCCCTGTGATCAACCAAAGATTATTGAGAGGGGCCTTGCAATGCCAGCTGCATCCCATAAACATTCACTGACTTAAACCCATCCAGTTTGCTCAAGCATTCCCTGACCTAATCCTCTTCCTCCAAGGGTGCATCTTCCTTGCTCGTTCCTCTTTCATCCCTGAAACGTGGGATTCCCAACAGCCAGACTTGCTAATAAATACTGATGCAAAGGTGGCATTCAGCACCTCAGTCTTTTTCAACATTTGTTTTGTTGAGCAAAACCCTTCCCTTTGACTTCTCTGCGCTTATAGAAGTGCTTCTTGTCGAACATTCCAATTCTATTTTGTCTTTTTCTAACTTCATCCCTGGACACTCAGATAATATTTCTGTATTCTTATGTTACCCATTCTTGCTCCCACCCTCTGAATGCTCCCCTTTCTATGTCCAAGTTTGGCTAGAAGCTCTCTGCTCCATCCATGCAGACCTTCTGGCCTTTTTGCCTGACTTCATATGCAGTGAGATGGAACTTTCTTGAGAGTGAAGGAGATGACCCTTGAATGTTAAGCAGCTTTCTTGTGCTCAGCTTTCCTCTGAGGCCTTATCCCACAAGACCTCTCTTTGTCCTTTGAGGAGAAAGTTTGCTCTCCTCATGTTAATATGAGTCCTCCTCACTGCCCCAGGACCCTGAACTCCACCACCTCGTGCTCTTGGAACCCTGCAGCCACAGACAGATCTCTGATTCATCACGTGTATGCCTCATCCTGAGTGCACTGGTGTACAGGGGCTTCAGAGGCACTCCAGCACATTGAGTCCCAGGAGACCATCTGGGAAATTTGTTCATGATTGTGCCTTGTAGACCCTTCCTTGCTTACATCCAAGTGCTGGAGGTGACTCAGTCCAAGGTCAGCTTTGAGGATTTTTTTATCCCTTTCTGTCACATTGACAAAGGCAGGTCAGTAAATAGGCAAAAAGCAAAAATTCTCCACTTCAGTATGCGAGCAGTAGGCTACTATTAGGAATAAATGCAGAGACAACAAAATGGTTTGTGCTTGTTGTAACAACACAGAAAAACTCTTAGCTGTCAGTGCAGACTGAAAGCAAAAAAGACTGAGCTGCCTCTCACTTTGTCCTTACACAAGTGACATGGTGTTGAGACATTTCTGTTCATCTGACATTCTGGAGATGAGGTAGAGCTGCAGGAATGGTGCCTGGAGCCATGCAAGTGACATTACACATGTGTACCAAACATGAACCAAGCCTCCGAGCTAAGTAGCTGTTAACAGATGTAGTTTGAGCTTCAGCACGTGTTGTCTGAAGGAAGCATGTCCTGAATGAATGCATCACAACTCTTGTGAAATATAGCAAGTGATAGACAGAAGACACTTTACATCTTACACAGTATTTATAAAGAATTTTAAACTCAGCCATCTTTTATTGAGATTAGCCTCAGATAAATGTCTAGATCTAGGTTAAGAGCACAAAAAAATGTTCTGTTTCCTCAAGTATATAGCAGTCACCAGCATTTTGATAAGACTCTTGACATTAGAGATTTTTAATTACAGTACATTGACATAAAAATTGGTCTTTCCTGGGAATTGTAGGTGCATGCTATCATTTTGTGAAGAAAGCTGAAAAGAGATGTTCTGCAAGCAGGCCATGATGATTTACTCCTGTGAATGCAGAGAGGGAACAGACACAAACACTAACATCCTGAAACAGTCGAGTAATGTTTACACAAACATTAAGCTAGAATGAGCAACTTCTTCTTTTGACACATCTAGCAATAAATAGAATCCTTTTTATGTTTTTTTTTTACAAAGAGAGACGGCAACTTTCATTTCCTCCGTGTTCCTGTTACAAGGAGGCCTAAAAAGGCACAATGCAACAGTACATAAATTTTCACTTAATTTCCTTACTGGGGAGTCTCATAATGCCCTCTTGTTCTGCTTAAAAATGACCTGTCTTCATTGTACTGAGATAATGAAATTTAGGTCATCATAAATTTAGTAAGTGGACAAGTAAGCCTTTGAGACTCCTCTTGATTCAAATACTTTTCATCATAACCTTTGATATCATGACTACTTTTTCTATGATACATTTAAGATAAGTGACCATGATGGTGAAGGTCAATACTTAAAAATCTTGGATTCCTGTAGAATACTTAGGTAATTGTCTTTTGAAACAATGGCCACCTTCTTTTCACCTCAGACACAGAGTTATCAGTATTCCTGTCAGAAGGATAATGTGCAACCCCACCAGAAACTTAAGTACGTCCTGCCAAAAAGAGTGTACATAATTTCTTAAAACATATTTGTCCACAGATTTATCACAGTAAACCCTCAAAGGGAGTTTTTAACACCACTTTTTCTCAATTTAACCAATACTAATTAAAAGGTCTGCCTCCCTTTGTTATCCACAAACATAGACTTTGTTACCATGATAGATAGTGTGCATTACCACTTTCATGCTTTCATGTTTTTATCCATTCCTATAGTAATTTTCTTTTTTTTCTAGTTCCTGGTAGAAACTTTGTATCTAAATAACAGAAAACAACTAACCAATTTTCTTGTGAGCAACTAGAGCATCAGAGAAAAATCTGGCAATTTGTCACACTCTCATTTGCTGACTGTCTGGCTATTTTGGCTAAAACTTGCCAGTCTGCCTGTCCCTTAAATTTGACTTTTATTGCTATTTTCACAACTGAGGTCTTTTTTAAATTACACAGAAAATCATGAAAAGCTTTTAAGTAGCTTTTCTCCTCTCAATAGAGACACCACATGGAATGAAGACTAACACT
This sequence comes from Polioptila caerulea, assembly GCA_013397295.1. NCBI lineage: Eukaryota > Metazoa > Chordata > Aves > Passeriformes > Certhiidae > Polioptila > Polioptila caerulea. The sequence continues at coordinate 1,225,021 of VYXF01005943.1, read as the reverse complement.
GCTGTTCTTCCCATCTGTTGGTTTTTGTTGCCTGTCTCAAGGGTTATCTTGTTATAATGGTGTTTGAGCGACGGATCTGCTGTGGGATACACGCACTGACAGTCCCCCACTAAAATCAACTTGGTGAGGTGTCATACAAGTTTAGCAGTCCAGATTGGTTCACTGTTTCCATTTTCCTCTGTGAAAATAATCTTTCCCATATGAGTACTGCATGAGTCTGTGATAAAAATCACTTAATCTTCTCTTGAATGAATACACTGAATACACGCATTACAGACTTGACATCATCTGTTGCCATCCTCTGAAACTATCTCTCCTTCACAGACTTTTCCTGAAACAGGCACAACACAACTAGAGGAAATTTTTCAGTAATACTGCTTGGTTCTGGTTAATACTGTACCTAAGATAAGCCTTCTTCTTGGCCCTGGATATATGATGACACACTTTTAGCTACGGCATAAGTTTATATTCAACTGATCACCAAGACATGAAACTACTTCACAGTTCTTACATCAGAATTGTTCTGTAGAAATCCCTCCTGTTTCCCAAGTGCCACTGCAACATGATGATGGTCATCCAATCGGGTTTCCTAGTAAAAGATGAAAAATGGCAATGTAAATGCATTTTCTTTACTCTGTTTCCAGAGTATAGACTTAACAAGTGTTTAGAGTAAGGTTCAGAACAATAGCACAAGATCATTTAAAATACTTTAAAATAATGACATTCAAAAAACAATAGTATTTTTTAGCAGTTTTGTTGGAGAGCTCAATGATGCAGACACACAAAAATGTTCACAGGGCTGAGGACAGACACTATAGGTTACCATCATCTTATCCATTTGTAGATACTTGTATTCAAGTTTGTGACCTGAGCATTCCTTTATTAGTCCCTTCTAAATCCCAAACCATATAACCCATCTTAGCTATCCTTTTCCAGAGAGATGAACTGTGAACCTCTAGAAGGCATTCTGAAAGACAATGATGTCAGTGTAAACTTAAACCAATGACTGTCTCCCTTTTAGCTTCAGACAGCATGTAAGAGCACAACTTTAAACTCCTAACACAGTCTGAGTACTGCTATGTGTAAATATGAGTCAACATTTTTGGATGTACAACTATATATTTAGTGATACAGTTTTTACCTATTTAATAGTTTGGTTTGAAAGTGTTTTCTTCTAGAAAGACTAAAAAAATTATCCTAAAAAATTTCTGGAAAAAGAACCCCAAAGACTTTTACTGTTTCTGAATAACGCTTAATTCTACAGCCAAGCCGTAATTCCATCGACTTTTAAAAAATACACATATCCAAGGGGAGGAAATAAAATATTCCCTGCTTCTTTATTCAAAAGTTTTCACATAATTTCTACACACTTCCTAAAGTAGAAATCAGGAACAATGAGAATTTTACCTAGGAAAGTAATCCATTTCAATATTGCCATTAATCTGAAAATTAGAAAGTCACTGGGATACTCTCCTGGGACTGAATGTCCAATTCTGGCTTCCTTGGGAAATATTCTAACTGCATTATATTATAATATAAAGAAAATGCCACGATCTCCTCCTATTTCCTCCGACAGGTTGTTGGTTGCCTCATTTTTCTCCCCTTTTAATTTAAGCTACATGTCTTTTAGAACAATGGTGTCAGTGTGCATCAGGCTTTTCTACAGTTCACCTGCTATACAGAATTTTCAAAGGCTTCAGTTGCCAGGATACCATTTCTGTGATTCAAAACAGCCCTGTATACATATATACATATATACATATACATGTATATATATATATATACACACATATATGAAGGTGCCAAGCTGCTCAGCTCAAATCTTCTCAGCCCAGCTCAGCCAAGGCAGCTGCTGCTCCAGTCATGTGTAGCTCCAGGACAATTGTAAAGTTGGGGGATGTTTCTGGCAAACATGGGTGTCTCGGCTGGTGAGGAAGTAGAACTGTGCTTTTACTTTGATCTCTTCAGCACCAAAACTGTGCCCATTTGACAGCTTTAGCAGTGATCTTTAGAACCCTCACCCACCTAAAAGAAACCTCATCAAGCTCATGCTGTCATACCTTTCTGCAAAGTGCAAGTAAGAAAATGAGTATTTCAATTCTGTCTAGATTAAGAAAAATTTTAATGTAAGAAACACTAATAAACTTACAGCATAAGCAGTACTTTATATGATTGCAAAAGCCATAGATGTACTTCCTATTTTACTGAGTTTTCCACTCCTTTACTAGGATTCAAAACAGAAAGTAAGTCAAGCATAAAGAACACTATCTCAGAAGCAACCACTTGTACTCAGTGTGCACATTTCTGTAATTTCCTCAAAAATAAGAAAGAACTACGAATATAAAATGCTTGATCAGGTGTTACTAAACTATTTCTATAGTTCTGGGGTGGCAGTGTTTTGTGTTTTTCTAGATGGAAAAATTACTATATCCCTTTTTTAATTGCTTCAATTTCTGCTTTTTTTTCTTTTTTTTTTTTTTGCATGTCCAAGAGGTCAAAGACAGATCAGAACAGAGGGCACAGTACAGCACATTCATCAGTGGGTCACATCTGTAATCACAAGTCTGCAAACAGCTTTTAACTCAGAATTTTCTTTTTGTGAAGTCAACTTATATTACTTCTTGTTTGTTCAACTAAAAACGTATATATTGATAGTATATTACACATTGTTGGCAAAATAATGGTGCTTTTCAGTTCAAAGCTGCATTTAACAGGCAGGGACTACTTAGATAGACCTTCCCTGCAGAGACCCTGCCCAATGAACTGTGAATGAAAAAGGTTCCATTTCATTTATTTCATGTATCCTCTGTGGTCACAAGAGAGTTTTCAGCATCTTACAATAAAACTTAAACAATGCCCTTCATCTATCTTTGCTGTTTCAGAGCAATGTAAATCCAAATAAAATACAGGAAGGAACATCTTTCCTGGACTTTAGTAGTGGTCAGCAAAAACCTTAAGCAATGGAAATAATGAAACATAGTGAAACTATAAAAAGCTGTGGATCAGCTTGCTTCCCTGGAGATATTGCTATACTAGCTTATAAAATTAGTATCTTAAATGGAAATAGACAATTAAACAAAAAGAGGACAATCATATAGAATTCCTTCAGGGTAGAGAGTTTGTTTTGTTAAGATTCCTCCTATAAACCAAAAAAACATATAATGGACTAAAATTTGTTTTTGTCTGCACAGAACAAAAGTGTTACTAGAGCACACGGAGATTTACAATGATCTCATTTCAAAGACTCAGCAGAACGATGTGTCTGGAATTCAAATAATTGTGAATTTACTCAACAACAGACAGCTTATGATAAATCTGTACCTTCCCAGCCAGCAGAACTGATGAGTGAATCCAGCTGGATTAGCTAGTCTTAGAAATAAAAGTTTCTATTCTTATTTATTCCTAACAATGCAACAGGATTAACTTCTCTTACTGAGGATGACAGATGCCAAATACAGTTGCACACCAGCAATTACTAAGTAAGTTTCAAATTGACCCAGGTAATCTCTCTTTGAAATTCATGTTCTGGAAGTAATCTATTTGCATATAAACAAACCAAGCAAATATTTTTTGTGAAAAAATGCAAAAAGTGATTTGTGCAACAGCAGTCCTGCCAGGTGATCCTTAATCCCAAAGTGAAGTACAGGACAAATCCTGTACTTCCTACATAAAATAATTATAAAATCATAAAATCCAAAGTTGAGGTAGGTATGAAAACAGAAATGCCTTATGTCTCTTAAAAGATTCTTCTTCAGTATCAATTCCAGTAAGTGCTATCCAGTTATTCTTCCTGATCAATTGTACACAACTGGGACCAGTAAGGAAAGGGAATACGTTTAACATTTTGCAAATCACTAACTAGGAATTCATTTTTTGTATTCTCATAGAATAGCTTACACTGGAAGGGGCCTCAAACACCATCTTATTCCAACTCCCCTGCCTTGGACAGGGACACATTCCACTAGACCAGGTTGCTCAGGGCCCCATTCAATCTAGCCTTACACAATTTCAGGGATGGGACATCCACAAGTTCTCTGGGAAACCTGTTCCTGTGCCAATATATTTTTCCATCTATAAGATCTGCTACAAATCTATCTATTCTTAAATGACAGAACTTCTTGCAACTGTTTTCAATCAACTTCTTTTGATTTTACTAGAATTAACTACTACTTCATTCTTGTCATAGTAGTAGGCAGCTCATACCACACATCCTCCTCACTATGAGAAGCTGGAGTCCCCGACTTTGTTTCAGTGTTTTATCAGCACTATTCTCATCCCAAATTCAAAACACACCACCATGCCAGCTATCAAGAAGAAAATTAACTGTACCAGAGATTAAACTAGGACAATTTTCCAAGTTTATTTTCTTCAGAGGAAGTAAACAGAGCATATAGAATTACTCATAATAATAATAATCATCATCACCATCTCCATGACTCCATCCTAAATCAACACTCTGACAAAATATTGTTATCACTCTTCACTGGGCTAGCTGTCTTTTAGTTATTACTAAACAAAGTCATCTTTTTAAAATGAGGAAAGCATGTACTGTCTATATGAATAAAGCAAATTCAACACATAGAGCAGACATATCTTAAAATTAAATTGATGCTTTCAAATGAAGCTTTTTTTCTCCACCTCCTTCCAAAAGAGCTGAAGGGAAGCTGTGTAGCAAACTTTAGAGTAATATACAAAAACAAGACCCTAAAGCTAAATCCTTCCATCAAGATAAAACAAGAAGAGGCTGTTTCTGATCAACTGCCTTCCATTCAAGCCAAAAAATGTGGGGAGTGAATGAGGGTAAAGATACTTTGAGTGAAACTAAACCCTTGGTAAAAGGATCACAAACAGTCAACTACATAACAAAGTAGTTAATTTGGTATTTACAATGAAATAAGAGAAACCTTTTTGCACTGTTCACAGTAAATTCTATCTCCAATTTTAATTGGCTTTGCTCTGACTGTGAACAGTTACAGGGTGTCTGAATAGTGTCAACTTTGATTTGTTCTGATTCATTAGTATTTCTCTTGACCTTTTTAGTCATGACAAGTATAAGGTGGTGAATCTTTTCCTGATCTTTATGACTTTAAAGTTATCTTTTTCATATTACATGGTACTTTCTGGAGGAGATTTCAGAATATTTTATGTAATTTAATTGGATAAAATCCCCTTTATTCCTCCCTTCCATTTTTAGTAAATTAGGTTCTCTTAAAAACTGAAATGAATGAATCAAAAGTATGTCATAATTGAATTTTAAACATTCTTGCTCTCTCTGATAATTTTCTTTCACTAAGATATAAGCAGTTTTGAAATGTAGAAATGAGATCATTACATTTTTTTATTTGATAGAAAAAGCTCTCTCAAGGAAACTTGGCACAACAGGCAATCTAAGGAAAAGCCTGTATCAGTAATATGCAGTCTTACAGGTGACTTGATGTCTGCTCTTGGGTGCAATCTTTTTCAGATTTCTCAAAATCAGTGTTTTCAACTAAAAAGTTATTTCAAAAATCTGATGAGACAAAAAAAGACTTTTTTAAGTAAGAAAATGAACACAAAATTAAAAGAAACTTGTGAGGAGACAAAAAAGTAAAGCAACACTTAATTTTAGACTCTCCAGAGATTGGTACCTGAAAAACATTTTATTTATTTAATTTTAGAGAATGTTGATATTTAAATGAAATTATATCCCCATTTAGCTTGTATTGAAAGGAAATTTGGTATTGTATTGAAAGGAAATTTTATTTGAAATACGAGAATCTGCGTCATTATAATGCCGCACTCTTGGGAAGCACGAGGACAAGTGTGAAAGCAAAGACATTCCTCAGACAAAAACTGCACAAATGTTCTAGCAGCAATTACTAAGTAATAAGGAAAATCCAAACAATTAGAAAGCATTTAAGTGTTACAGGGGACTATCTACATCATCACCTTCATGCTATTTCTGTCAATCAACCACAGGCACATCAAAGCCCAAACTTAGGAGCTCCAGAATTCACTGAAGACATGCAGATGTTCCCTTGGCCGTGGTGCACTGCAGTAATACAGAAAGCATTCTGGTACAAGACGTGTCACAGGCTTTCCCCACAACTTCCTTTGCCAGGCAGTGTAATTTCAGCTCCTGACTTTGATGTCATACTGATATTGCTATACTATACAGGAATTGAGTAAGAGGACTTATTTAGTATGCATGGACTTGTAAAGTAACACAAACCCAAAAGTGGATAGGAATGCTGAATGAAGGAATGAACTGTGAAGAAAGAAGCTTATCCTCTTAAGTTAAACATTACTGGAACATTCCTTCTTTCATACCACATGCACACGCTACGTGTTTGTATACTAAAGAAAATAAGCATACAGCAGAATTTTTTCATTTAGACAGCTCTATTGCAACAGCTGTCTCCAACAATATAGGTATTTTCAAAATGCAAATATGTATTTAAAACTGAATAATCTTACTGAAAAGCGCACTTGACAGTTTGTTCCATTTTTTGCTTTGTTTAAAGTGGTTGAGTAAACATGCCTCTGGAGTGTAGAGAAATGGGATTGGGATTTAATTTGTTTTTAAAGCTTGGTGTTTTTTTGGTATTTAATAAATAGCTTGAGATTATTATGATTCAGAATCATTTAGGCTGGAAAAAACCTTTAACACTAGCAAGTCCGACTGTTAACCCAGCACTGCCAGGTCCACCAGTAAACTGTGTCCCTATCAGTTCTTCCTCTACATATCCTTTAAACTAAATGAGATGATACTGATAATTTTTTACCATATCTGAAAGGACAGATGTTTTCCTGGTAAGCCCCAATAACTTTGAAGAAGGAAAAGAAAAGCCCAAACCCCAAGACTCAGACTATTGAGACCAACAATTCCAGACCAACTGATGAAGAACTTTAAAATCTTAGACCTGTTCAAGAAATTAGTATTGAATATATTTCTGTGAACTTCCTGCATACCTTAGTACGACCTTCGCAGAGTGCAGGAAATATATTCCAGGCAGAGGAAAAATAAAAAGACATTGTAACGAATCCATCTATGGAGCATCCTGGCAATTTTTAAAATGCTGCAGATTTATATTCTAAGTTTTGCTTAATATAAGCTCAATGGGGCTATACAGAATAAAGATGTGAAGTTGCAATTGAAAAAAAAAAAAAAAGCAAACATGCAATGTAACCATAAGGAGTTGAGACTACTTATCACTAGTGAAAACATGTTCCTTACCTCAAATGTCCATTCCTCTTCTTTTTCTCCATCCAGAAGCATTTTTGTCTCTTTATATACCTTCCCTGTTTCCAGTTTCAATGGAGACACATTAAATTCAATTCTTTGCAAGTTAAAGCCAATTCCAACTCCAATGGCCTTTAAGAAGCTTTCTTTTAAGGCCTAGAAGACACAAAAAATATATTTTATTTATACTGGCTATAAACTACTTTTTAAACTGCTATTTACTGTTCTATAAACATTATTTCTGAGCACACAATAAAGAAAAAATAAATTTAAGACTTACACTACTGTAAATGTGAGGGTAGACTGATGAAATTATCAAGAAAAATAGTTACTAGAATAGTTTATACTCAGCCCAACCTGCTGCATTAAAATAAACATGCAACTGAAATTACTCAGTGGCACATAGAGATATGAATGCTTTACCTTGTTCTGTCTACTTATTAGTAGCTTAAAACTAATAAATCCCACTGGAAATGTGGAAATGTCAGCTGTACCCCAGTTCTCAAAGTTATTCTGATATTAAAATAATCACTGAAATATAAAGTCCAAGAATATTGTCACATGAAATGCTATCAGGTAGCATCAGGGGAGTTTAGATTGGATAATACAGGAAACTTATTCATCAAATGGCTTTTCAAGCAGTGGAAAAAGCTGCCCAGGGAAGCAGTTGAGTCACCCTGAAATTCTTTAAAATATGGGTAGAGATGGTGCTTAGGGGATGTAGTTTAGTGGTGGGTTTGATGATCTCAGATGTCTTCTCCAACCTAAACCATTCTATGATTCTATGCAACTACAAAATAAAAATTTCATTTTTACTATAATGAAAACAATAAATTACTTCAGAAAAGAATGTGAACATTTGCAGACTTTAAATAGGAAAAGAATTATTACCCAGTGCCGATAAAACATATCCAGCTGCATCCATTCATTACTCATAGACTTGATTACATCCCACTCCGTTTCAGTAAACTGTCGCTTCATTATGTGAAAGAAATTTGGAATTGAGCTACTACCTATAAATCAGACAGAAATATTTACAGAAATTTTAACAGAGTAGTAATAATAAGCAAATGAATTACCTCACATTATTGCTCTAGAAAAAACTTGTAAGCAAAAAAATTTATGAACCAACTCTGCTCTACAATTCGAATTTATACAGCCTCAAAGCAGTGAGCTCATGATTGTTCAGGATGCAGTACTTCCAGCATTCTCTAAAAGGCAAAGTATTTAACCAATTATGATTTTATATAGAGATAAAAAAATATAACCAACCACAAAAGTAGCATATACAGTCTCTGGCGTCTGACAGCTTGATCTAGTGATTTATAAAACAGTATGCTGTTTGTCAAAATTTATCAAGGTATTCTGCCTCCCACCCTTGGATGCTGGGATACAAAAGAAACACTTTTATAAGCACTTGTAGAAGCATAGTCTTCTGAATTTATCACCCATATATTAAGCTGTTTGGATTGGATTTATTCTGGAAGAAAAATAGGGGTAGAGACATGCCCATAATAACAGCAAGGAATATACCAATGGAAAAAATCCTCCAAAAAATCCAGCTTCAAACTACCAAACCTTCAATTCCTTGGATTAAATTTAAGCTTCCTCTAAAAATAATCACAGCTGTGTGGCACTGCAGCAGCTCTTTGGGGGCTACACCACTTTTCCCCACTAGTCTAAATTTAACCTTGCAGAAGACACTACAGTGTTCTGTGTCTTCTGTTATATTGATCAATGGCATTTCTAAAGTACACTGAAATCTGTGGACCTTGTTACCAGCTTGGCTACCCATAGCTTATGTTAATCAGTATCCCATGCAAGCATCCAAGTACAACTGGGCTTTCAGGTGGCTAAAGAGACAATGGCAGAAAACAACCTATTTTCTTTAGTAGGGATAACAAAAATCTAGATAGAGACAATTCCACATATTGAGATAATTTTTTTGATAGGTTACTCAATGTTCTTACTAAAAATAAAGCACTAGTCCTATTTAATCCAAAACATCTTTCCTCTCCCAATACCACGCAACTTCAAAGAACACTTTCATTAAAAAATTGCCTATGATGCAGATTCTAACTGGAATTGTGCCAGTAATTCTTTGAGTAGACTGGGCAGGTAACTTTCCTTTTCTACTCTCATGTTCCCCATCCTAAACCAGGGGTAAAGGCATTAAGCCTTCTCTATAAAGTGGCTGTCTTCTACAGATATCTAAGCAGTAAATAAAAACAGGTATTGGCAGCAGAAATAACTGATCTGAACAAACTAATGTTACACTAAAGCTAACACTCAGGTTTTCTCACAGCTTCCAACCCATTCTGCAAAGTGTTATCTGACATACACATCCCACAAGACATGGCAGTGACATTTCAGAAACGACCTCAATTGCATTTTGAAGTGAGAATCTGAAGACAGAATTTTGTTGACAGTTGCAGCACTAAGCTAATGGAATGATCCAGGACAATCTAAGGACAGGACTAACTTCCCTCTGGAGAAAATAACAGTAGAAGAAAAAAGCAACCACAATGTTAAGTAAGCTTTGATGAATCACCAAGGCAAATTCCATATCCATCTACTTAGACAATCCAACTTCCCTGAAACAATAAAAAATAAGAAAAAAAAATTGTTGAACTTGGAGAAAGGTATGCTCTTTCACCTCTGTGTTTGTATGGCCCATTTTACAATCAAATAACTACATTAACACCTTCTCTAAACAATCCACTTTCCCCCCCAGCCTTTCTCTCTTTTCTTGAATATTTAAGACAACAGTGGTGAGGCTCCAGCCTGTTCTTGTGATTCAAACTAGAACATCCTGGTGTACCTTTCCTCCTTTATTACTTTCAGAGAGTTCTCCTCCTTTCAGTAATCCAGGACCACCAGAGAAAACTGCCCAAGACTATTCACACTACACTACCTGCAGAGGCTCCTGCATGGTCAGTCCTGACAGCCCAACTTTATCACATGTGAATACACTTGGTGCTTAAACCATTTATTACACCAAGTGCATATCAAACCCATATGCCACTGTTTTCTTCCTCGTTGTTCACCTCCTTGTCCTAGATTTCTTTAACCATTCAGCTACCCTTCTCAACACTCCTGTTCAAATTCACACAGTACTTTCCCCTCCACTCCACCGTCTGTCACATTCCTCCCCTGAAAAGCTCAGGCACCACTTTGTCCTTATGTGCACTCACTCCCTGTTTCCTTAAGGCAGTACAGCTGCTTTGCTCTGAGGAAGGGATCAGAAGACTTAGGACTGCTCTCCTCCACAAGTTACTTGCAGTACCACAGCCTGCCTAGTCCATTTCCCCATATTTGCTTCAGTATCAGAGACAGATTTCACAGAACCATGGGGAAAATGTAGGTTGAAAAGGACCTTTGGAGACCACCTGGTCAAATCTTCTGTTGAAAAACAGATCCTTATGTTGGGTTACCCAGGGCCCTGTCAAGTAGAGGATTTCACCCCTTCTCTGGGGAACCTAGCTATCCTCATGGTGAAGACTTGTCCTACAGAGACAGAACTCCCCCTGAAGCAACCTGAGCCAGGGCTGCCTTTTGCCCTGGTCCTATACACCTTTATGAAGACAACTACATACATCCTCTCTGCAGCTACATTTCAGGGAGGCTGTGATTAGATTCCCCTCTTCAGAACTTTTACCTCTTCGATTCAACAAACCCAGCTCCATCAGCATTTCCATGTAAGTAAAGCTCCCCGAATCTCTAATCACCCTGGTGGCCCTTCACTAAACCCCCTTCAATTTTCCCCATGTCTCTCATGACATAGGAGATATGAAGGGGACAAAAACAGATGTAGCAGAAAGTTTCTGTTTAAATGCTATGTTTTTTGCTTTTAGTTTGATTTTAAAAAAGCCTCAAGAGTACTCGCCACAATTTATAAAAACTTCCTTTGAAAGAAAGCGAACAAGTCCACATAGCAATTAATTATTTGGTTTTAAATTTGCATTTCTAAAGTAGCTCCCCCTTGTCAGCTTGTTCCAGAAATAAACTTGTTTCTTAAGTACTTCTTACTTGCCTATGTCAGGAAATAGAGCTCTTCAAAATAACAAACTAACTCCTTTTAATGCTGAGCATTAATTATATTGCCTTCTCTGATTTTAAAATGCATTCCTTGTTAATAAACTTCAAAGCACATTAGCTCCTTAAGAACATAAACGAAGTAATCATTCAAAAATTGCATTCTAGTCATTAAAAATAAAATCTAAACCCAAAGTTAAGTTTCTTCATTAAATTAAAAGCACACAATACCCTGGAAATTTCAGCAAGAGTGAGGAGAGGAAATAGTGAGTGATACTGGAAAAAAGACTCCAGTATTAAGCCTGGAAAGTAAACACACTACATGAAGGTAAATGTGTGTGTTCATATGTGTGCATGTTCATATGTGTCTGCATGTTGGATTTTTTGCATGAGCTATTTATATTAACACATAATGCCATGTTTTCCACTGCAGTGACAACTGGGTTTTTGTTAAATTTTTTTAAAGACTAGGCAAAAAATCTGCTCTGCATTTTCCCTGTAGAACAGTAATGCCACAGACCAGACATAAAAGACTGATTTTAAAAAGAGAAGAATAAGAAAACAGACTATATTACATAGTCCTGTTAGTAAATGCACAGTAGAAATAGTACATAAATACAGGGTAATTTCCCCCCAATTTTTCTACCTGCTAAAGAATGCCAACAAGCTGCATTTGTAGGAAGATAAAGGCAATAAGAATTAAGATCCATGTAAACTATGCTGCTATTAATAGTGAAAATTACTACCTATAAGGTTAATACAGAAATCTTCATACTATTTTTTCCATTTTTACAAACATCAGGTTAATCGTAAGTCAGCTTTGGTAATACAGTGTACACTTCACAAAGGCAGGGTACAAACTTGTACCAAAAATTATTAAAACCATGCCATACATTCTCAAAAATGAGAAGAGTAGACAATTGACCTTCTTCACCTCAGGTTTTAAGAGTTTATAGTTTTCAACCTGTTTTGGTCAGATACAAACAAACTAGCATATAAAACTACCACTGCCAGCTCATTGATCAACTCATCTCCTGAAAACAGACAACAAACAAAACCAAACCCAAACACTCAAACCAAAAATACAAAACAAACCCCAGAATGCGAACAGCCTCCTCACCAACTCGAACTGCATAAAATAATCAGGTCAGTGATCAAGAACTAATAATTAATCAATACAATCAGTTTACTTTCAGAGGGAAAACAGGTAAAGTGGCAGTGTGACCCATCATACATAGCAAAATGAACAACTGAAGCATGAACAGCTCAATCTACCTAATAATGTGAAACAGAAGACAGCTATGAAGCTTATAAACTAACCAACTGTATTGCATGAATAGCTCAAGTCCCGCCCGGACTCTTGGGCTGATGATCCTTTTGGTGTAGGACCATATTTGATCACATTTTACTGTCTCTAAAGGAAGCCAAAGTAACCTGATACAGAGCAAACATTTCTTCTGCAACAGATGCCCAAGCCCTAATTGTTTATTAATACCAACTAACCCTCGTACAGATGTTTAGAAACAACGCAAGGCAGATAATTAGTGAGATACATGACTAACTTACAAGAACCAGATAGAACAGTAACAATGCATGTTTTTTCAATCTACTAGCTCACATAGCTTTAGTGTGAATTGGAAACTGGATTTACATGCTCTGACCTCCACAGTTCCTGTCAGTGTCCTGCAATTCTCCCAATTATACATATGTTAAACACCCATTGTCGTCATGTTAACATTGATGTGTCTTATCTTGGCACACCCCAGAGAAGCACTAACTCTAAAATGCCTGAAAATTTGACATTGCCTCCTATGAATTACTCAACATTTTCTAGATTGTAAAAATGGAAAAGTCAGAAAGAGACAGAAATAAAATTTGGTATTTTCTCTGCAGATAGCATCATTAAGTCTCTGCAGTATTAGAGAAACTGCTAAGGGTTCAATAGCATTAATGTGATGGTTGGTTCTAATAGCAGTGATGAACATTTAAGCAAGCTGCCTTAATAGTCAATGTAAAACAAAAGGAAGTAAAGAATCATAATGGCTAAGATAGCTCTACCTCTAAAACTTCACTGGAAAAACAGCAGCTTTGAAACAGCTATGACTTGGTTAAAAAAGCTGAAATAAAATTAAAAGCCGTTAACAGGATACCTCATATCCGATCAATTTAAAGACAAGTAGCACACTGTCTGCAACAGATTCATGCTTTTTGTCATTTATCCTGAAAATAAAAAAAGAAAAATTCCAGATCCTCTCAAATTTCGTTCAGACTCCAGAATATTTTAACATGTTCTTTCCATGACAAACATTCAGCTGGAACATATACTTGCTATTCAAGAGCTTGCAGTCAAACATGCCTGAGTGCAAGCTCATGGTTTTAGCTTGCTTCTGAGTAGAGAAAATAAAAACATTTAAAATACAAAGGGTCTAAATCACTAAGATGACTCAGGGACCTCACATTCTTTGAGAAAAATGTACTTACAACTAAATAGTGATAGCAAATAAGAAAATGAGCAGTAATAAAATAAGAAGTTCCTTAATTTGTGTTTGTCAACTCTTATACCTTTTACTTGTTTAAGCTCTTTCCAAGAAGTTGTATGACATAGCTAGCAGATCTCTAGGTAGCCATAATATTTCAGCAAAACCAAACATTACGCCACAAAAATATCAGTTTTTCATTATAGAACATATATCAAACAGTTACAGCAACCATTGTGTTGCCCAAACAGCAGGAACTCTACTTCCTTTCAACACTTAGGAAGTTATTCTGCATCACACTGGAAATCCCCCAAAATATAAATAAATATAAAAATACACTTTCCTTTTTAAAACAAGTAATGAGGACACACCTACAGATGTAAAAAGAAGTTCAGATGGTGTCTGATCATTCATAGCCTTACACTACATAGTACTACCAAGCCACCAGACCTCTGAGAAGTTTTATTACATTTTATGAAGTAACATATTAGAAGGTCTTTCTACACATTCAGAGATATTGACTGAAATCTTTGGCAATTAATCCTTTGCTTTAAAGTTAACATTTTAAAGAAAACCTATTACAATATCATTTACTAGTTCAAGAAAACAAACAAGCAAAGCTCCACAATTACTAGTCCAAGAAAACGGACAAGCAAAAAAAAAAAGGAGATTTAATCACAACAGCAGATCTCCCTTTCACAGTTTATCAAGCAGGAAAAGTTAGGTATTTAGTGACAGTGTAATTATAGGGAACCTAGGCACATCTTTAAGAAGCTAACACCACTGCAGAACCTGGGGTTGCATTGGAATCCAGTTGGTACTCAGTATATAAAATACTGTATTGGATAAAAGGGGTGTGGGGGGTAGCCAATTCTCAGTACCTAAGTCATCCTCAGCTTCCACATGAATTCCATTACATGATTCACACTTTCTAACACCTCCTTGATCTGACTAATGCAAATTTTTCCTGGGAAGCTCTGCAACCTTAGAAAGCACAAGCTGATTCAAACTGAGGTGGTTTCCCTGAAAAAGTCTGATGAGAGATGTCTCCTCTAAATTTGGTGTGGAAATGGTTCTCAGTACTGAGACACATTGTGACTATGCCCTTCAACCTCACAATATCCTAGGCAGTAAATGAACCCAATGAACAACAGAGTTGCTTTTTAATGGCAGAAGTCAGGACACTGCACAGAAGCTGGTCCCAGAACATGAACTGCACAGCCAAATGCAGTAAAAATATCCCTTATTTTCACACTTAAAACTTTCCCACCTCTATCTGTACACAATCCTTCCCTCTTTTCCCCCCTCATAATGAAGTAAAAAAAACTCCACACGATGACAAAAGTAGTATTAGTGTTTTAAATTTGGGACTCAATCTCTCCTATGTAAGGACATTCTTTAAAAGCAAACAAAAAAAATTCCAAGAAACCAAAACGTTATAAAGCCATCTGTTTGGCTTGCCAGCAGCTGAAAGACTCTTTGTCCCACCTGACAGCTAAAATCCAGCATGTTTTGCTTTGTTTGGTCTTCCCACAGAGACAGCAGTCAGCTTAGCAGTCATTGGCATGTTGTCTCCCCATATTCTTCCCCTTGACATCATTCATACAAATCAAATTTTGACACTGCAGGAGCTGTCTTTTATTCAGCCAAAATATACAAGGAAAGATGCAAGTCAAAGATAAACGTGCTGCAACATGGAAAAAGCAGATGAAAAAGCAGAGGCCCACAGATGGAAAACTGAGGAACTTCAATGGTCTATTCACCTGTATCGGCTGCATCTACTTCTGTAGATATCATCTCCAAATGTTTGCTTTGCTTTTTTAAATTTGTTTTTTACTAGGAAAGAAAAAGGATGATATATATGCTTGACACAGAACCCAACAAGTCTGATGAACAAACAGGAAAAGTATGCAGGGCAAGTAATAACTTTTTAATACACTAAAAAATTGGATCTTCCATCAAAATACAACACAGCACATAACAGCTATGAATGCTTACAAATCCCAGCACCAACCCAATAAACAGCAAGAAAACATCTCCCTATGGAAGCAGCAAATGTCTCCCAATCCTAAACGCTCCTGAAAACCTGACATAACATAAGCAACCTGTCTTCTTTACTGAGGAAATATATTTGCCTTGTTGAAAATCAGAATTTCTCTTAGAAAGGAAATATATCAGAGAAATACAGCTGAGCCTATTTTTTTTACATTTATTGAGGATACCTGTGAAATATTTAAGGTAAGTTTTTACCATTTCATAAGTCAGTATAAAAAAAATCTGCAAGTTTGTTTCTAAAAAACTGTCTCACAACCTTGAAACCAGTAAGGGCTTCAAACTGTAATACCTGCACAGTCAATATCCAAACAAGCTTCTGACAATGCAAAATAAAGTCAGCTTCTATGTTCCAGCTCTTGCAACAAATATATGCATCTGTAGAGCTGAAGCTATTGGAAATGGGCAGTGTTAGCAAGAAATTCCCCAAAAGGTGATTTTTTAATACCTACACAGTAATGACATAACCTTAGTCCTTGGATTAGATTTTTCTGCTACACTTTCTTAATTTGGAAAGCCAAAGCTAACTGTCATTAGTGCAGGCTAAGCACTTTTAGGTTTAAAAAAAACCAAAAAAACCCATTCTATTTAGCTTCTCATTGTGACCTTATAACTTGATTTCTCAAAACACAAATTAAGTAATAAATTGTGATGATTGTAAATTCAGTGTGCAGAATGAAAAAAAAAAATAAAAATCACACAACACCAAAACAATCTGACAAGCATTCTTATAGTTACTATTTGTTCCAACTTTTATTTTTAATAGAAGCTCCTAGTTTAGGATTTTTCTTTTCTTTATTTCTAGTTCATCCCTCATTTTAAACATATATTCTCCACATCCTAATTTTATAGTTCAGCATTTTGCTATCAGTTTATATTTTAATCCAAATGGTTTTATGTTTTTCTATTAAAGAAATAGTCATAAAGGAGTAAGCGTGTTTCTTTGGAAAAAAAAGAAATTTTCCTTTAAAAAGATTAATCACAATATCAACTTTGTTTCACGGTTTATCAAGCACTGGTGCTCTATCAATTACAGAATTGCATAATTCCAGATTAAAACTGTGTTAGAAATGTGAATAAAGCACAGCAAGGAAATTGTCACATATTATATATCTGTAAGAATACATTTAAGATGGCTGTTTCTTCCCAGTTGCAAATAGAACAAGAACAATGAAATGCCTCCCTGTTTACCCAGCATAAGGGCATAGCATCACTGTGATTCTTTAGCTCAACAAGGATATTGGCCATTTTAACATCCTTCACATCTAAAACTGATGTGCCTACATACATATTTATAAATTATGACTTCTTTGATCTGTAAGAAGTAACATTTAAATCAAACCCTTAGGTAATTTCTTCATTCCATGCAGTGCACCCACACACCTAAAGCTGTAACACAAGCAAACAATTTGGTGATTACCTCTAGCAGTAAAATATTAGATGCTGATTGCTGCTATGAGATTTACTGACATACAACAATAAAACCAGAAACGATTAAAACTTTGTTTAAGGTAGAGGTAAATCACCTTAAGGACAAAAGCACTCCAAAGAACAATCTGATTAAGAATTTGTTTCTAGGTCAGGAAATTCTTACTGAAAAGCTGAAATGCAGCAATTAAATAAGCATTGCAAGCTCAAAAAATTGCATGTGGCTGCTAGCTAAAAGCCATGCCAAATATCTTAACTCTGATGTAGGTGTGCCTAACTCAATTAGGCTTATGAATACACCAAAATTAACGCACAAAGTTTAAAACTGTCTGGAGAGAGAGCTTTTCTCCATTAGCTAGACTGAAGGACAGTATTTAGCTTCTTCATGTGGGACTCATATACACATGTGACGTGTCTCTAAATTGAAGATCTCTATCTTGCATTACTTCACCTCAATAATGTAATAATTGAGAATAAAAAGAGAAAAATTAGTCAAGTTCTTTTTATATTTCCTTGCCTCAGAGAAAACCAGTTTCAAATAATTAGGTGTTTGCACATAATAGCCTACTTTCTTTAAAAAGCATTTATTGGAGTATTTTTAGATCAAATTAATTTTTCTGTGAAATTCACATGCAGAAAATTTACCCTTTTGTGTCTTTTAGCAAGCAAGCCTAGCATAAAACCAAAATATTAATGAGAAAAGCTAATTCTACTGCATGTCAAATATTTAATTCTGGAATAGAATTTAGATTGGAGATGTCTGGATCAAAGTAAATATAGAGGGATAGCTAAGTAAGATTACAGGCTGATTTTCAAAAATATGGAATGAACTGTTAATTTATCTTTCCAAATCCATCTAAGCTAAAAAACTGCATCAATGAAAAGAAGTTCACTTGCACAGCAGGAAAGCTCTTGAGCCTAAGATCTAAACTTTTTTCAAATGTTCAAGGCCATCTTCATTAAGCTACAATTATTTCCTAAGTCTCTGAAAACATTCTACTTTACAGAATTTAAGTGACTGGTCAATCAACATCCCACACACCACTCAAACAAGTTGACACTTGTTGCAGAATTTCTTTTCCATAAGTTAAAAAAATCAAACACAAGCTCAGCTTTTTTTTCCACAGGAGTTAACAGTACAGTGAGAACCCTTCTCATTTCTTTTTTGAAAGGCTTAAAATAAATTTATATGCATTACTTCTCTGGCCAAATAATGTCCACAGACACTTCTAACAAATTTACATGACAGTGTGCATTTTTCCAAATGACTCACGAGCTCATCTTAAACTGATCTAAAGAGAAGAAAAATAATCATTGATCTCAGTAATTCTTCAAAAACAAACTGAAAGATTGATTTAAATCTACAATAACCTGCCAGATAACCAAAAGGCAGCAACACACAATACCTAAAGAGGATAGCTCCCTTTTCTACCATCACTACAGTATTTACTTCAATATCTGAATAGAGGAAAAAAGGTGATAAACTATTGCACACCTGTGGAACTTCTGAAGAACTGCTGCTGTTTGCAGTGGTAAGAATAGCTTGTAGTGTGGCCTGCCTTCACCTCTGAAGAAGGCTATGTCTTGTAGTAGTTTCATTTCTCAGATTTTAATAATGAAGCACAAGTAATATGGAACGAGGCAGCTTCTTAGGAACAATTAATGAAACAAAAATATATAGCGCGGTGTAAGAAGTGACATAAAATGTTAATGTGCACCAGGACTCCTTGTTACACAGTAGCACACAGCAGACTTCTCAAAACTTTCAGCTACATACTTTCATATATCTGCACTGCAGATTTTGCATGCTTGCTGGTTCAACAATAAAGAAATAGAAGAGCTACAGTAGTAGAGACCTCAATCAAGATGCTGTTGGATAACATCACAAGATAAAGTACTTATTATTTAAATCAGTGTTTGAAGAAAACAGACAAACCCACTGAAATGTACTTTGTTCATAGGGAACTTTGTCCTTGTAGCTGTTCCAAGGAAAGAGATCTATAGTGGATCCACCTTTGGAAATACAATGTACTTAGCAAGCACAGAACAAGAGCACCACTCAGTGGAACTATGAGAGAAAATAATACTGCTAATGTCAATGCTATTACCTATTCATAGCTCAGCAGCAACAAAATGTTGCAGGGTCTACTAAGACAAAAATCTTCCTCAGAAAAAAATCAAGTGAAAAGATGGCCAGCTTTCAATGACATTCTCTGTAATATGAAGTTCTATTCTTACTACTACTTATTTACTGTCTCTCTTTCCCACATATCATTATTACATCTTCATTACTCTCCTTTTTCTTTTTCAAAAATACAGATTATAACGAAAAAAAGGAAGACATATGAGTCATCTTTCATTTTTCAGTTTTTGGAATCACAAGCATCTCCAAAATAACCACCATTTTTCTTTCTCAATGAAGCCTGTCTGTAACAGATCTCAAAGTATTACTTAGACTTTAGACTTCAGAAATAAAGTTTAACATGCTTCATAAAACTTGTCAGCCGGACATTGACAACATGCCTATAAAATGCCAGCTACATTTAGGGCTGCATAACATACCAGCAGAGGATTGCAAGACAGCCCTACTTCCACATATAATTTTTTTTAATTTTTCTGTATAAATTTTAATTTTGCACTTCCCAAGAAAAGCTTCAAATACAAATGCTTGAACATTTTGATTTTCACTATTTACCTGCTGAAACTTGAAACTTTTTTGGGATGAGGAATTAAAACTAGTGAGTTCTGTGGTAAGGCCAGTGGCAGCCCAACCAGAATGTTTTCAAGATGTCCAATACAGGTGTTCCCCTTTTCATGGCAGCCTGTAGAGTGCTGAGTTTTAGGTCTATGCCTAGCCCAGTGTTGATACCACACCGGTATCAGCAGTGTTTGCATGGCATCAAGGCCTTCTCTGTAACTCTGCTCCCCCAGCAAACAGGCTGAGGGTGTGCAAGATGCTGTGAGGAGACTCAGCTGGGACATCACCTGGTTTGCTTTGCCTGAGAGGGCTATGATAAAAGCACCAGTTTCAAGCTTAATCTGAAATTATAACACAGGCGCTGTGTTACTGCAGGCCTGTCAGGTGTGCCCCTGTACCAAAGCAGCCTTACCCACTGACACAATTCCTGTCACAAAACACACAACAGCTCTGGTGGAGGATCCTCCAAAGGCTACCCTGTGGCCTCACATGCTGACCATCATGTTCAGAGTGAGGGTCTGCAGCAGGTAGGAGTCACAGAAAAGAACTTCAGATTGCAACAAAGTTTCTGTGCATCCTAGCAATGTGACAATCCAAAACTGTAGACCTGTAGTTATCATGAAAAAGGTGTAAAGTGAGCAGACAGAAAGTTATCCAGTCAGGGTTTATCTGAATCTCTACCTTACAACATAACGTATTTTGCAGCATAAAATGCCGGCCAACTCCAAAAACTGTGAAGAAAGATCTTCTGAGAACACTACTACTACTGTCCTATCTGGTTAAACGTTTAAGGAAGATTCCAAAAAACCAGAATTCCAGTGAATCATAAATCCCAGTATGCTTCTCCTTTAACCCTGCAAAGTATTGATGAACATTTGCAAACTAAATGATCTCCATAAAACTGTATTTAAACTTACACTTTGCTAACAATCCTAATTTTGATCCTGAGGTTCAATAATGGATACAGTCATTTCATACAAATTAATAGGCCAATAACTAAATTTTGTTAAGTTTAATCTTTTTCCAAGAGCATCTCACATGTTCCCTTCTCATGATCCCCTCTCACTGAGGATTACTGCACATTCACAGAGAATCTGCATTACCAGTTGGCTGACACATAAAATGTCCATACTTATGGGACAACTGAGTAACACAGTCTATGATGTTCTAATGGGGATGGATCCCATTGTCCCTATTTGGAAAGATGTCCCTGCTTCTGCCTCACAGACAAATCCATAATTAAAATATCTGCAGATGCAGGTACTGCCCATATGATACTGCCCACATGACCCTATTTTCCCAGGGTTCTGCTTCTCTAAATGAGAAATATATCTGTATCTATCCTACAACGCACCCCAAAATAAACAACGAGGAGTACATTTAACAGCTAGAAATCCCAAATACACAATACATTCATACACTGACTTCTACTTACATTAAATTTCTAGGACACAGATTGGTTCTTCGGGAAATGTGAAAATGTTCAAGCACTGCAGAGACTGCTTTAGTCACCATAAAGCATTACCTGGTAACGCAGTCTTCATAATATCAATGCCAACTTGAAGCTCAGGCTCAGCTGCAAGGACTGCATAATCTCCTTGATGAGAGACATTGAAGCTGTAATTTGAATTGATACCGAGTAAGTTATTGGCCAGGAAAGGTTTTCCTTTTGGCGTCCTTTGCAAGCGTACTTCATTCCAAGGTATGCACAACTCCTCTGCAATTAATTTCCGCATCAGCAGGCGACCAGCCTATGAAATAAAATGGAAGTAATTCATACAGAACTATTGTGCTATGTGGTGCTGGAAAACCACCTGCCTAAAAAATATTGGTTTATTACTGTTGATACCAAGTCGTGTATTTTTGTTTTAATGATTTAAAGTTCTCCCTTTTATAAAAGCTGTGTCAAGTAGGTTTAAGCAAAAGAGTTCATCAGAGAATAAAATACATTATCACTATCAGCAGAGTCAACACAAGACGAAAAGCAGTCCCAGCCTAGATAAACCACAGTAGCTTTCTCTACCTTATTTACGACACTTTATGGCACAAATAAATGCTTTTTTACACCACCCTGAAAAGTAAAATTATCTCAACAGCTAAAAGTGATGAGTAACTCCTTCCAGACTAATTAGTAGGTATGCATTACTATATTATTAGGCAAGATTAAAACCTGAATCATATAAAACAGCTTTATTCTCCTAGTTGTTACACCGATATCCTATGAACAGTCTCCCAGGGTTCGCTGATTTTGTCTCCTGACTTGGTATCATGACATAGAAGCTGTGAAGTTTTCCACAGTAACTACTGACAGCAGACTGCCGTCCCTCTTTGCTCCTCACAGAGGCAGAGCTTCATACTTTTATACAAGCCTCACCCTTCAGCTTTACACCCCTGAAATGCCCTTGTAGGGAATGTTTTCCTACGAAAAATCAGGAAATTGGCCAGTGCTGACTGTGCAGAGAGACAACCGCGTCCCCGCTCCCCATGTACCAAGGCGGCTTTGGCATCGCGGGCAAAGACAAACTGGCCGATGCGCTCCTTCTCCTCAGGCTGCACCAGCCGCGCGGCCAGCAGCCACTCTCGGCGCCGGGGTCGCCAGGCGCCGCACGGGAAGGCCCAGCGCACACTGCCCATGGCCCGGCCCGGCCCGGCCCGCAACCTCCGGCGGGCGCGCCCCGCGCCGCCATGACC
>VYXF01005943.1:1183037-1201816 GCA_013397295.1 Polioptila caerulea | reverse complement strand
GGCTGCGGCTGGGGCGGGGGGCAGCCGGTAACCCCGGCCGCGGCAGGAAGAACGTAGGTGCCCGCTCCATTCTGCCCCCCTCGGTCCTGTGCGGCTCAAGGAGGTGGTTATGCCCCCGGGATGGCGGGAGGTGGTTCATGGTGGCAAGGCGCCCCGTTGAGGACAGGCCCATCTCAGCCATCAGCTCATCCTGCTGAGGTGGTGCCGTCAGGGCACCCATCCTGCTGCAGGGCTGCCCGGGGCCGTGGCAGAGCTGTCGCAGCGGGCTGGGCTCTGTTTGCCTTTTATTGACTCGAAAGAGGAGCCGATTGTCCCGAGAGCAGGTGCAGCGCGCTGCATCACCCTAGCAGGGTTCTGGCTCCTAAGGATCTGTCCGAACAAAAGCCTCTTGTATCCCGTGCTCTTTGTGCTGTTAAGAATCCCAGTGGTTGTCAGAATTGGATTCCCATGTGCTCTCGATTTTAGGCCATCTGTAAATTCTCGAAAGGTAATAAATTCGCTTGCCCTTCGGTTCCAGAGTTGAGCCATAGCTAAAAAATTAGGCCTGTGTGAAAATGTACAGCCCGTTTCTCTGTTACTTGCCTTTAGAAATCCATTTCATCCATCCTGTATTGACCATATTAAAATGATGCAAAAGTACTGAAAATTGTATTATTGCAGATATTACAATGCTCCTTTTTTGTTGTTTAGCATTGCCAGCTCACTGTTTATATGAAAAACTGCTATTTCTACACAGGCCAGGTGGTCTGTCTAGAATAAGACTCAGTTATAGCTGAGTATAGATTGGTCTTTGCAAAATATTTTAAACCCAGGAGTAACATTTCATAAAAAAATGATTAATCAAGGATCAGTTGTGTATTTCACTTATTTAAAAATATTATTCCTATTTTTCTTCATGATTTAGCAAAGCAAGGAATGGCATAATCTTATGCATTATCCAAACCCATACACAAAGTTAACTGACAGAAGAGGAGGATTTAACACAGTCAAGAAAAAAATCCCGGGAAAATGCTCTTCACCAATATCAAACTGTAGCTGAGGCTTGCATTTCAAACTTAGTATTCTGCACACTTTGGAGAGGAAATAATGGCCGTTTGTATATTTAGTTACTGATATATGATAATATTAATGGATTGTGGGCCTTACCTAGTTCCAAGAAAAACCCCTCTGGTTTGATTGATAAGTTTGGCTTGTCCATGCTCTCTGCTTAAGAGATTTAAACACGTAGCTCTTCTTTTCACTAGTGGATTAATTTTATTTTTTTTTAAATGAGCTTCGTGTGTAAATGCAAACTGAAGCTCAAGGTGTATTGTTTAATATGTAATACAATTATGGATATATTCAATATAAATCCACATCTTTATTTTAAATAAAAACATGCTATTATAATAAGGTATGCTAAATTATTCTCTAAAGATGCTCAATATTGCATGCATGTTTTGAAAAAACTCACATTTTAATCACATGCAAAAGTGACAGACTATGGAAGCCATTAAAAGCTGTCACTTTCTTTTACAATTTGCAGTTATTTTCACCAGAATGAGAAGTACAGTATGTCATTTTAATTCAATTTTTTTCTGATAATTAAAATTACAGTTCTTGATCCTTTTTAGTGGAGAAAATAATTAGCAAACTAACTGGATGAATTGAAATAATTTAATTTTAGGATAAAATCCAGTCAGTTTTACCTCTTTTCAGTGATTACTGCTTTATCTTAATGGGTTCACGTGTTTGTCAGGGAACATGCATTTAATGATCACTGCTTGCAGAGTGGGAATCTTCCACTTTTGGAATGCTTCCAGGAGTTAATGCAATTTCCTTACACCCTACTGGTACCATGCTGGGTTTTTTTCCATGTTGTTTTTTTTTTAATCACTTCTAAAGAACACAAAGCTTTAAAGTCTCTGTGTCACCTTTCAGTCTGAGAATATTATCTCAACATTTATTATTGATAAATGTCATTTTTGTAGATTAAATGTCTTTAAATGTCCTGTGCATTTTTTTGCTTGTCTTTAAATGATTGACTGAATATTATTTTTCTTTGAAGTTCAGTTGTTTATGAAAAACCTATGAGACTCAGTTGCATTGAAATTTCCAGGCAGGAACTTGTAATTCTCTTGGTGTTTTCAATCTTAGGCAGTCAGTGACAATAAACACAATAATGGAATATAAAAGCACAGAACTCGTACTCAGTATTTATTGTTTAATTACATTTTAAACCACTCATGTCTTTTTAGTCAGCAATTAGAAGTGTCACTAAATTCCACAGATAGCTGTCCCACTCATACTCATCTTAGTGCATGTTAAATTAGGTGCGTGGTGTAGAGTGGTGTCTTCAAAACTTATTAACAAGTCATTAATTTCTCTCCTTTTGAATGGACAAGGGATGAAAATAGCAAATCATCTTGATGGGTATACAGTAGACTCAATAATATAATACTTTTAGTATTCAATCTTAGAATGCTGATCTTGACCTTTTCAAAACATATATTAATGCATAGTTAAATTTTGTATAAAAAAAGCCCTGAAAGTTCTCTAGAGAAATCTGTACAATCTCTTCCTCTTCACTGTGCTTAATTCTATCATCCTAGGTACATAAAGTGTTCTGTAAAATACCAGCTCTTAGATTTCCCTTGTTTAAAATCCTGCTCCCTAGTAAGACATACTATCCAAGCTGGGAGGAGGCCACGTAATAAATGTAATGTTCCATTGAAGAACAATTTATTTCTCATAAGATACCTGCTATGAAGTACAAAGATTTAATTTCTTTTTAATTGGTGAGTGCTGTAGCACAGCTGTATTGTGCTTTCAGATAAAAGCAGACAGATTGTTTTACAGTTGTTTGTAAATAATAAAGGGTTGAGTTTAGACTGGTTTTGACAGCTGTGTTGGAAGAGGAGAGAACGTCTGCCTGCACAATGTTATTTGTGATTTCTGAACGGCCACTCCCGTGCTGGGAACAGCCTGGAGCCTCAGTCTGTTCCAAGGGTTTGGTCCTGTTTGTTGTCAGGCAGGCACAGCATGAGCTGAGCTATGTGTGATACTTACGAGTGCTCAGTACTTCCACAAAACAGAATTCCCTGGGCTATTTCAAAGTCACATATACTTTTATGTATATTTCTATCTCGCTACTAGTGATCAACCAGTTTAGTGTTTTCACCACTGTCTTTCCAGACCCTCATCTGGGTGTTCATGCTTCACTGTTATTACACATTCTCTCCCAGTTTGATATTTTTTCCTTGGTTATTCACTAAGAAATAATTGCACATCTTCCACCATTCTCAACTTCGTTAGCATATTGAAACTTCTGTAACCATTTTATTTATCAGTTGTTGCAGCTAAGGCTATTTGGACTCCTGGTTTAGCAAAATCTTTTCAGCAGAAGTGTTTATTAATATATGTACACTATGTGAGTATGTTCTGACCAGTGCTTTGGTGGGAACTACAACAGATTCTGCACAACAAAAGTTCATCTCTGCTTAAAGGTCACTTCACAGTTCTGTTTGCTTTGCTCTTTCAGATCTGGTGGAATGGATGTGAAAATAATTTCTAGGAGGTATATTGCAGTGGTTATGATTTTAGTGTATGCCTATATGTTCTGAAAATGCCTGTCCTGGATGTTTTTTGTCTCCTTTATGAGTTTAACAGTATGCTGTGTTTATAGTCTCATAGTATAATATCTAGGATTCAACATATATCCAGATTATTGAATTCATAGTCTAAAGGTCATTTGGACTTCCCAAAGGAAAAGTATAGGAAAATAAATTACACATTTCAGTATCTTCTGGGTGCAGAATTATAAGAACACTTAAGAAGGATTGTTGATGGTGCTAACTGAAAGACAGTCATAAATATGTTATGTCATCCATATATCTTTGGAAAGAGAGCATTAGCATTGGTGAAGTGAAAACCATTTCCACCAGAAATTCAGTGAGGTTTTGGCAGCTGTTTGCATGGAATTAAGGTCAGTTAAACACTTTCTTGTAGCTTTTTACCAATGCTTAGATACTAAGAGGAACATGTGTATATCTCATATTTTGACTATGCTCTTATCAGAGTTCCAGTGTGGTTACTGACATGTGGATCAATGAGTTATATTCTCGTTATATTCTAGACTGCTCCGTCCCTTAGTGTCTTGGGAAAAGGACAGTGGTAAAACTGGCAAAGGGTTGTAACTAGGTGATCCCTTACAGCCCTTCCAACCCAAACCACTCCATGCTTCTGACAGAGGGGTCTTATAAACAGCACAGCTAATGAGGTCTGGGCCCTTATTACTGGATTTTGTGACAGATCATAAGAATGCTCTTATCCTCAGAGCTCCCAGGTGGTCCCTTATTTCATCCACCGTAATGACCAAGAGTAGCTTACTATCCCCAGCCTCCTGTTCAGCTGCTGGATGCTCTGTGGCCCGACACAGACTGGCTGTTGCTTGCCACTTGACTGTCAGGCATGCAGAATGCCTGGCCCCTCAGCTGGAGACTTGTACAGTTTTGAGAGGTACATATATGTCCCCCACACATGTGTTATGGGGTTGACCTTGATAACTGCCAAGTTTGTATCAGTTTTCACTGTAGCAGCCAACTGGCCTTGTGTTTGAGGTGGCTTACAATAAAAATAAGTCAGGGCAAATGTTTAACTTCAGGGGAGTTTAGTTTTGGAATTGTTTTCAGTTGTCTTTGTCAACCAATTGTTGGTTTGTTGTTTTTTAAGGGTTTTTTTTTTTAGAAAAGCAGGTTAATAGCTAACAAGGCATTTGTCAGTGTAAGATTGTAAAGGTCCAGAATGCAAACAGGGAGGTCTTGTCAAGTGGTAAGAGATTGGATCACAGACAGCAGTACTTGTGTCATGTTCTAGGACGGGCTGCAAGGCCTGCTGCTGAACAACATACAGATGTGTCTTGAAAGCACGAGTTCCCAATTCTATTGAACCATTGACTGGAGCTTAGTTCATGGTAATCCACATCAAGACAGGCTTCGTAATTGGATTCCTGTGGGAATTTATGGAGCAAATAAAAGGAGGGGTGTTCCCCAGCATTCCTGAGCTGCAAACCTCTTCAACATATATCTGCACCCCCTATGTTTCTTACCCTTTTGTCAGTTGATCAAATATTTATAAAAAACCCTACTGATTATTTAATATGGCTTTGTAGAAGAATGCATAAAATTATTAAAAATGCCTTGTTTAACATACCAAGTTTTAGCTGAATTGTTAAGAGAGTTTGGAGGGCTCTAAAATCATCAACAGATTCAGTGAAGTGGTTCATTAATAGCAAAATGATAAAACAAGTCAGAAATTGGCTACAAGACAGCTGGAAATTGAATTTTTAATTTTTTTTTTTTAATGGAGAGAAGGATAAATTAGGCTAAGTCATTGCACAATATTCATTACTACATTCCATAATCATGGACAAAACCATTAAAGATACACTGCTGAATTTTGCTTTTAAGAAAATAATGAGATACTGCTAGCAGAGATTAGGATTAGGATGCACTAGATGACTTGCAAATTGGACTAGTGAGACAGTGATGAGATCTGAACCATAATGTTGTACAATAAATCTTGTATCAGAGACAGAAATTTAGGATCAAACCACAGTAAAAAGAAAACTGCAAGAAACAATCAGGAAAACCAGAAACTCAGCCTTATAAGTGGGCCTTGGAAAGTTTGACAATTATTCATTCCAATGAAAATTGAGAAAGGATATCAACACTCTTGATAATTGCAAGAGTGAATA
Source organism: Polioptila caerulea (assembly GCA_013397295.1). Lineage (NCBI taxonomy): Eukaryota > Metazoa > Chordata > Aves > Passeriformes > Certhiidae > Polioptila > Polioptila caerulea. The sequence continues at coordinate 1,196,082 of VYXF01005943.1, read as the reverse complement.
AATATACAAAGGAAAATTAAGTCAACTAACAGTATTAACAGAAGAACAAATATATGTAAGCATTAATAAATTGATTGTGTAATGAAGAGATTTACAGTCCCTACACCAATGTACTGGAATAGAGTTTTTCTGGTAGTAGTGTGTAAAAGAAAACTTTCTGAAACATTGATTGCTTATATGAAAGTGATCATATGATATCTTGCCTAAAATAGCATAGTTGGACTTGATTACAGTAGATGTTTCCATGTTCATAATACTAATATTACTGAAATTGGTAATTTTATCTACAGAAAGCACGTTGTAGGTTGGCACTTGCTATAGAAATTACATGTAAGTGGAGAAAAATGTCTAGTATCTATTGTCAGTTCCAGAATTTTGCAGAAAGGTTTACGTTTCTTTTAGAAGTGTAATTTTACATGATGCCAAATAAACTTTGAAATTCACTAACTTTTTAAAAACAAGTTTCATTCAAATGTGGGAAACTAATATTATTGAAGCAACTCTGCTTTTGAAGACTCAGCCTTTTGAGGAGCAGGCTTTTAAATTCATAAGAAAAGAGTATTCTAGAGAATTCTGACATTTGAAAAAGTTTTATGATTTTTGGAAGTTGGGGTTTATGAGGCCATACATTATCAGAATAAATGGTGGTCTTGTTCTTCTGTATTTCCTAGTTCCTCAGGCTTAGAATGGAAAGAGTGAATACCTTGAGATTGTCTGGCCATGGGAAGGAGAAGATTCCTGCTCCAAGGGTGCCAGTGCTGGCAGCAAGATCACTGGATCTCTTCTCTTCCAGGAGACATGGAGGTCTATTTGTGGTTGGAGCTACCTGACTAGATAAAGTATAGCTCAGTCTGCTGTGAAAGTGCCTCACATGAAGAAAACTGCCTGGTGGTTTAGTTTGCTCTGAATGTATCGTGTCATCAGATGAGCCTTTTCACAAGATGAAAAACCAAAACCAGTATTTTCTTGTTTCTGGGTATTGTTTGGAATTTTTTGTCCCCTGTCAATTCAGGTGGGCCATTATCTGCTGCTGATTTTAATTGGAATTTTGGAAGCAAAATCCTGGAATAAAAAAGAAATTGGAGTGTTTCTTAAAGCTTTAAAATAGGCAGTCTTGACTCAGATTTGCAGTAAGGGCAGTTTATGCATCTGCAATATATAAATAGCTCTTTTAATAGGTGTAAATAAACTATAATCATGTTTATAGTTTCTTTATGTTGACAAAGTGGAAGAAAATATTTTCATTTTAAAAAATAGTTAAAACTAATTTACCATAGAAAAAACCACACTTCATTGTAGGGATTTTCACCAGAAAAAAAAAACTTGGCTGCTGAAAGGGAGATGGTCTTAAATTTAAATGTGTTCTAAAGCCAGTTAATTTACACCACTGTAAATGAAACTCAGAGTGGGCAAACATAAAGCTTCCTAACAAGACTAGAGGTACATGACAAAATCAGTTTCAATTGACTAAACACTCAAAGGTGTACTGTCACCAAACTGTCTCTAAATTACCCTATTTGGTAAGCCCCAGCAATCCTGCTTTTCAGCCAGGCTGTTGGTGTTTGTATTCCATTATTGCAGTCCAGAGTGCCTCATGGGAATCCACTTAGGATGCAGTCTGATAGCCTGTGTCTCCCTTCCACTACAAGGTATAAAGTGATCAGCCTTTTGGAATGTAAAATATGTAACAAAGTTTTCTTTTTCCATCTGAATTTTACATAAAATTGTAAGAATTTGGGTTTTTTGAGGGTAAGTCTGGGACTAGTCTTTCTCTTAAGTGGCAATTAAATACACTCCTTGATGATTCCTGTGGACTTTACTGAAAAAATTCCTGCAGGTGGGTATTATCTGTAGAATTGTTCTCTGATATATGGCAGATAATGTACTTTTCAAAATTCACCGTGTGAATATATTTTACAAAGTAGTAGTATTATGAAATTCAGTGTAAAAGTCACTTGTAACACAAATTTCTAACTGTGCATATGATTTACAAACTAAATTCAATGCTGGGAACTTAGCTTTCTTTGTTTTATGGTGTATTGATTTTGTTTGGGTTTTTTTAATAATAAGACTGTAGAATCAATTACTTATTTTTCCATTTCAGGAATAGATTGAAGAAGCCATGGCCAATCAACGGGATTACATTAGCAGACCTATTTGCAATGGAATTTCTGTTCCTGAAAGTAAAATCAATTCCTTAGTGGCTGAAGGTCATGGACAACAAATTCTAAAAGTACTACAAAAATTCAGAGAACAAAATATATTTTTTGATTTTAAAATTCTTGTGAAAGATGAAATAATTCCCTGTCATCGTTGTGTACTGGCAGCATGCAGTGATTTTTTCAGGTAAACCTAATTTTGGCATGAGTTTGCAGGAAATAAGTTCTAAGTTCTTGAGGAGGGAGGGAAGGAATAGAATAAAAAAAAAAAAAGTTAAAGAATTTTTCACAATTTACATGTATTTGCAGAATTTTGAGCAAAGCATCTTAAAAGCATTGTTTTAAGGGTATGCCAGATAGAGCCGTTTGTACTTTCAAAAAGCCATGAGGACTCTATGAATCAGATTCTGACAGCAGCTGAAACTCTGAAATACAAGTTTCAAATCCTAAATGTGTGGTTCTGTTAGGTTGAACTGACACAAGTTATGTATGTTTAAGAGTTACCTGTTGCCCATATCAGTACTTGAAGGTCTGCAAAGATATTGTTTGACTTTTTATGTGATAGTCTATATACTTTGACACATTTATATTGTGAAATGTAACAGACTAATTACAAATACATCTTGTACTGAGCAATTGTGGATAAATTGTACATAACTTTGAAATGGAACTGGTTTTTGCTTGTCCAAGAAGAGTGGTCAGTATAGTAGAGATTGTCTTCACAGGTATTTAAACAGATATGCATACTTTTCCTAAACTACAAATTTCAGCTTTTCAGCATGAAATGGATTTTCCTGCTTGTGCTTAAAGCTATGTATTCTTAAGGGACAGCCTTCATTCACAGAGAATATTAATTTATAAAGAAGCCTTGCTAACTTTTTTATTAGAAGGGTTCAAACTTGCAGTTCCACACTGAAATTGTTTCTGAATACAGTTTACTAAAAACAAAGCTAGGACACTAACAATGAGAAAACAGACTCTTGGGAATTAATTAATAGCCTCAGTTTGGTTGCCCGTACATAGATGAGTGTTATTTTCAAATGTCCTGGAACATTCCACAGTCTAAGTAAGTCTTCCAGAAGATAGCTAGATGTGTTCTAAGAATTATTGAAAAAAAGAAATGCAGATGAAATGAGCACTTTCTCCACTGTAGGTACAGATTTGGTGTTTTTCTCTGACACAGTACTACTTTGATATGTCTTTAACTGCTTGACAGCACCGAGATGATCTGGCAGAAAGAAATACTAGGATAAAATAGCTTCCAGTTTAGAACTGAAGTTAAGCACATGGAAATGCATGTGTCATTTTCATTGCCTACAGACTCTTCAAATTAAAATCTGCCAGGAGAGATCTCTCCCTGCTCCTAATATACGGTGGATAATAGCATAGCAGCCATCAGGTTCTTAAGTTGTCTGCAAGGCCCGTTTTTGACCTNTGAAGTTAAGCACATGGAAATGCATGTGTCATTTTCATTGCCTACAGACTCTTCAAATTAAAATCTGCCAGGAGAGATCTCTCCCTGCTCCTAATGGTTGATAGGGTGGATAATAGCAGCCATCAGGTTCTTAAGTTGTCTGGAATGCAAGGCCCATTTTTAACCTTCAAGGAATTAAAAATACCCAAGTCCACTACATATATTTTAAAATGGAACACCTTTTGTCTTCCTTGGCCTTTGGACTTCTCTTAGTTTTGGCTTCATTGTGTAAACTGAAGAATCAGCAATATCTTGATCCTTACGTGTTAGCTTTCAGAGTCAAAGCCTTTGCCTGCATTGCTCTTTTTCTATTATTCACTTTGGTATTGTTCAGTTGCTATTTTACTCCCTAATCAGAGATTTCGTAACTCATGAGTTAATGAGGAAAGGATTATAAGGGTCATCACTTAGTATGCAGAGAGGTCTTTGGGACACAGGTGTCTTATTGTAATTTTATGTTCATGTTTAGGAAGTCAGGTACGTTCCTACTTTACCAGATGTTCATGTCCCAAAGAGTATGTCCTATACACAGTGATTTTTTTTTTCCTGTTTGGCTTCAGAACAGGATAGGAATTTAAGAATCCCGTACAACTAGATCCTAAATGTATAACTGAACTATGAAATAACACTTTTTAAAAATATTAATTAACTATATTAATATCCAGATTATCTACTTTGTATTTGATGATTTATCTGACTCTTCCTCCACATTATCTTGTGCCATATTTGGTAGCCACTGCTATCCTAGCTTGAGGCTTATGCTCTGAGAGGGTAGGGCAAGGGATATTGCAGCACTGTTCTGTTGCCAGCACTTACCTGCTTGTAAAACTTTTTTTATCTTTATCTTGCCATGTTAGATTGTGTGAAAGAGTTCAATATTATTACATACTTAGAATAAAGCAGTTAAAGTTGTAATAGAATTTCCACAAATCTCCTGATCAGTAGTTCATTCCACAATTTCAACCATCACCTTTGTATTCAGTCACAATCTACTTTCTGCACAATTTCATTGTGTCATGCAATCATATGTCAAAACCTCATTTTTTCTCTGACATTGGCCTGTACTCATATATCTCTCTGTCAACTCTAAAGCAAGAATTAAGTTTCCTTGTGTTTTTTCTCCTCATTTACCCCTCACCTACTTTTATTTCTGAGGACTACTTCCATCATCTATCCAGCCATTTGCTCAGCCTGCAGTTTGGAAGGCTTTTTTTCCCCCCACATATTTTTTTGTACTCCTCCACATTGCATGACCTAATTCATGGGGCTTTTTTACTATGTTTTTTTTTTAATTGGCCTTTTTTCCCAAAGTTGAAACAGGTGTTGTCCTGAACAATTTCACATTTTCTTTCACATTGAGAGCTGCAGACTTCACCACTGTGAAAATCCATATAAAACACAGATGCCACTATGATTTTGTTAAGCCATCACTTTGAATATGTTCTTATCACCAATAATTTTCTTCTTCAAACACACCAAGTAAATTCATTGTTCATATAAGAACTTCCATATTTTAGACCTATTTTAGACCAGCTCACATTATTATGCCCCTGATTGCCTCCTTCCACATCAGTGTTCTCGTCTGTTTGCTAAATCTTTAATTTGTGTGTATATCTTCTGTATTCTATTCACAGAGCCATGTTTGAAGTTAATATGAAAGAACGGGATGATGGCAATGTTACTATCAGTAACCTATCACCCAAGGCAGTGAAAGCTTTTCTTGATTATGCTTACACAGGAAAAACAGAGATAACCAATGATAATGTGGAAATGCTCTTCCAACTGTCGTCATTTCTACAAGTTTCACTCCTTTCCAAAGCTTGCAGTGACTTCCTAATAAAAAGTATTGATCTTGTAAATTGCTTACAGTTGCTTTCTCTATCAGAAAGTTATGGGTCTGTCCGCTTGTTTGATCATGCACTAGATTTTGTACAACACCACTTTTCATTGCTACTCAGATCAAGTGATTTCTTGGAGATGAATTTTGAGATATTACAGAAGTGTCTCGAGGCTGATGAACTAAATGTCCCTGAGGAAGAATCGGTGTTGAAAGCTGTCCTCCAATGGACCAAACACAACTTAGAAACACGGCAGAAATACCTGCCTAACTTGATTAAAAAAGTGAGATTACACCAGTTACCTGAAAAGACTTTGCAGGACTTTCTGCATTCTGAAGAACACTTACTTAAGAGTGCTAATTGCTCGGTAATAATCAATGATGCAGTTAAAAGTGTGCAGAACTTCAGTGGATTGTTTCCAGATGCACGTCCTTCAACAACAGAAAAATATATATTTGTTCATAAAACTGATGAAGATGGAGAAAACAGACATACATTCTGCTACAACATCAAAACAGATAAATGGAAAGAACTACCACATACGCACATGATTGATCTGCCAGGGTCAAGTTTGTCTAGCTATGGAGAAAAAATATTTATAACTGGAGGATGCAAGGGTAATTGTTATAGGACTGTCAGGCTTCATATTGCTGAACCATTTCATGATGCCACTGACCAAACCTGGTGCTACTGTCCAGTCAGCAATGAATTCTCCATAGTGTCAGCTATGAAAAAACCAAGGACAATGCACACATCTGTTGTAACCTTAAATCAGCTCTTTGTAATAGGTGGAAAGACCAGAGGAGCTCAAGAAACACGGAGTCTTTTGGATGTAGAATCCTATAATCCTCTTTCCAAAGACTGGAAATCTGTAAGCCAGTTACCAAGAGGTATCTACTATCCAGAAGCAAGTGCATGCCAGAATATAATTTATGTCCTTGGCTCAGAAGTAGAGATTACTGATGCCTTTAATCCATCTCTTGACTGTTTCTTTAAGTATAATGCTATGACTGATCAGTGGTCTGAGCTTGTAGCAGAATTTGGGCAGTTTTTCCATGCAACTCTAATCAAAGCTGTTCCAGTGAACTGTACATTGTACATATGTGATCTCTCCACCTACAAGGTCTACAGTTTTTGCCCAGAAACCTGTGTTTGGAAAGGGGAAGGATCTTTTGAATGCGCTGGCTTTAATGCAGGGGCAGTTGGGACAGAAGACAAAATTTATATTCTAGGTGGTGATTATGCTCCAGAAGAAATCACAGATGAAGTTCAAGTCTACCACAGTAGTAGGTCTGAATGGGAAGAAGTTTCACCAATGCCAAGAGCCTTAACTGAGTTTTACTGTCAGGTCATTCAGTTTAATAAATATAGGGACCCCTGGTCACCAGTACTGACAATTTGCTCTGGAGAATTTTGAAACTCCCAAGTCAAAAGTGTCTATTTAATTGCACAAGTTGTAGAATAGTTTTTAAGTATTAGTTTACAGATGGAGAAATATGTACTTGTTTGTTTAAATTTTCAGTTTAAATTAAATGCTGTAGGATTGCTTTTGGAAGAGTCCATTAAAATGTCATTCATGCTAGTCGTTATACAGACCGTATTAATTTTATATACAACTGTTCTCTGTAATTATCAGAATAATTTTCAAAATAATATTCATTTTCCAAAAAGAATATTCATGAGGAATTAGTTGTGTAATATGTGCCATTATTTCTGTAATATTCACAGTTGTCCCAATATACAAATTGCTAAGTGAGAAAACTGACTGTGATACTGTTTTCCCTATGTGACTGAAGTTAAAAAGACATTTTCGTTAGTGTTATTTAGATTTTCTATGTTCATAAACCTGTAAGAGGAATTCATTGTTAGCTTTATCTTATTGCAACGACCTTAGCAAGGACAAGAGCCAAAGTGACCTTCACAGTATTAAAACCAGGTATCTAACTTAAAGAGACTGATAATTTCTGTCATCTTACTTCAGCTCTTCAGCTTTACCAGTTTTTCTCCATCCTTGTGCCTTAGTAGTAGCTTTATTTTCTGTTTCCATCCCATTAACTGTGGCAAAGTAAACTTCGTATATTAACTTCGTAAATAACGTACTGCAGGGTAGGCAAGATTTCTACAGGATAGATGACTCGTGATATCTTTGCTTCAGTCATGTTGCTAACTAAAGAAAAACCACTTCAGGATGTTTTCTAACAGAAGTCTTCCATCTCTTAAGTCTTCAGTGCTACCTACCAAGCAATCAGTAGGCTGCTTATAGCATCAGGCTGTAAAACCAATCCTAGCTGTTGCTTCGGTTAACTATGGGAAAAGTTTGTATCTTGTCATACATCAAATACAAAGTTACAAAACTACACCCTCATATTAAAAGTCAATAGTAAATAATATTTCTGAGGTGAGAAATCATCTTTTGTGGTTTAAATTAATTGAAACACTTTATCTTGAACTTTAAGGTAATTTTAGATGTTAAAATATTACACAGTAAAAACTACACAGTATATTGCCTGATAAACTTTAAGTAGTCAGCAATTATAATGTTAAAATTGTAATGGAGTTTTAGTGCTAATATTAGTCTAGCCATACATGTGAAGTAAATTTGATCTCATGCCTACAAAGGCAGTCCTGTTTCTCACAGGAGGATACTGAAATTAGCTAGGTTTCATAAATTAATTTGTAATCTTCCATAGCCTTCCTTACACTGTATTCAGATAAGACACTGAGAGCCCTTATGTTCCATATAAGTATTGTGAAAGCAGTAAAGTTGTCTTCTGCCAGACAGAATAATGGTTCTAAACATTCACATCTTTTCAAGCAGTTTAAATAATGAATAAAATTTTGTGAGGCATCAGAGACATCTTTCACATGTCTTGAGACAACTGTGGTAAGTTCATTATCACATCACTACTGCATGTAATTTTTGCAAAACTCCAGCTGAATAATAAGGCTTAAAGCTTGATGTTGCCTAGAACATGCTTCTGTTTTAAACAGTAAACAATGGAAGGTTATGATTCTGTGATTGACTCTGTAATTTGTTATCAGACACCTTTACAAATTTAGATAACACACATCATAACAATTTTCATAAATACGTAAAATAAAATCATGTATATTTGGAGAACATGTTAATAGAGCAGGACCCTTCCACTCAGTAATTTCTGTGTGTTAATATGTGTGTCAGTTCTGTAGAAGTAAGTAGCTTGCTACAGTATTTCAGGCAACTTCCACATTTCTTTTGGGTTTTTTTTTCATAAGTCGTCTCCAAATCATGTTTTAACAAAACGTAGCTAGGTCACCTTTACAATTACCTTACAGAAATGCAAGTATTTTTATACTTGGACACAACTACTTTTTGTTAGTGCAAAGCAAATGTATTGAGTAGAGAGAGGAAGAATACTATTCCTACTTACTGAAACAATAGGAAAAAAACACATAGGAAAATGGTAGTTTTAGTTTTAATGAAGCTACTCAGGGTAGCATAGAGACTTCATTAACCATTAATTATTGCAACTTGTCACATCATTGGAACACAAGGCCCGATTCACCTTTGCTTGTATATTTGTGTTGTGTTTATTCCTGAGTAATATAAGTATGCAATTTATGCATCAAGAAAAGTAACATTATGCCCATAGTACATGGGTATAAATAGCTATGCAAATTGGAAGAGACTAGAGAATTGCAAGGGTATTTTAATTGCCATTATCAGGACCAAATTGCTGGATCACATAAACAGCAAGCGAGTCATTCAGGTGATGCTTTTATCCCTAAGTTTTTCCCTAAAGCAGATCTTTTTGGCAGTCTTCCACCCAAGTGTTTGCTGTAAGACTCTGGCTTCTGACATCAGACAGAGCAATGATGTATGTGAGAAATTCCTCGGTATCGACAGTGAAAACTGACTGAAGCTGAATTAGGAAAACAGACATGCTTCCTTAATATTCTACACTACACTTGCACAGAACTGATGTCAGTTCCCAGTTTGACAAATCATTCATAGCTTTCACAGGGAGTTGAGCTCTTTCTCAGTGATCAGAAGTAATGTACTAATGTCAGTTACTTTCTAGCATTGCTTACAGAAAAGTTACTGTGAAATTGTACTGATATTCAGCAGTTAGGCAGGTAAACCTCTATTACAGCTCTCACAGAAGGAACAAGGATCATTTGCCACATTTCCACATACAAAGTATTAAATCTGAATTCTGAAATGCAGAAGCAGAAGAAGTGTCATGGTTAAAAAGAATGCTTTATGATGTAAGTAATGACCTATGTTCCAAATGCTGTGATTAATTGCTAAAGATGTAAGAAATCTCAGTGAACTGCACAAAAGAATATTAATTACTTGCATGAGTAACTGTTGTAGTCTGGATCAAACAGATTTTTCAGTCTACACAGCATTTATGCAATTAAAAACAAAAGTCACAAAATGAATGCAAAGTGAGTTTTTTAATGTCTTTCATGACTTTTCAAAGCTCTTTGGATCAAAGCTTTATGAAAAAGTACCTTCCTCTAAAAATAGTCAGTAACTAGATTAATGATTATGTATGTTCTCACTGAAATAGAGTGATGTCTAAACATACAAAATGCATGTAAAATTATAATCTACTATTTGCACTTAAATGATGTAACCAAAACATTTCTAATAGTACTCTATTTTATGTCACAGAATACATTATAAGCATGACCAGTATAATATACACAAAGATAATATATATTGTATGTGGGATTTTAATATCCAGTGATGATTATATTGGATAATCTTAATTTTTAAAGAATGCTGTCAAAAAATTATGGCACTTTGGTAATGTTATCATACTGGTTTAGTTGTTATAATAAATATCAATTATTCAGGTGTTTTATTGAATATGTTTGCACAGACCTGATGCTTATTATTTAAGGACTAATTTGTTTTCTATATTCTAAATACATTTGTAGAAAGTCATTTTACTGCTGTTAAAAATTCGTTATATTCACAAATGGAGTAGATTTTCTGGGTCAGATTTATTTATGGTATTTCTCTGTGAAGAAAATTGTTTACCTCCTCTGGTTAGTATAGGGTAGTAGGTAAGGTATAGGCTATAGAGTGTGCTGACTGCAGTTCCTAATGTGGAGATTAATTTTAGATGTTTCTGTTTGTAGGTGACCAACAGGAGGCAGCATAAGATCTATTTTAATTAAAACAGACTGGAAACAGGGATGTATTTGACAATATTTATAGTTGAACATTATGCTCCATACTCTTTTTTTCCTTCTAACACCCAATAAAGCATAGAGAACAGTAACATTTTGCTGCTGCCTGGGCTCTGCTGGAATGTGGAAAGTACGATACTACACGTTTGCTGAGTTAATTCTTTTGTGAAATAAAGCACTGAGCAACTGAATCCTTCTCGGGTCTCTTTTTTATTTTTTTTTTTTCACAGTGAGTTTCAAACTGCAGAGAATCTACAGTGTTTTTAATGCAGGTAATCTCTTCCAGTTTTTTGGTTTTTGTTTTTTTCCAATTGGAGAAAATTTTGAATGCTCTAACCAATAATGCAGTTGGCATGGATGAAAACTGCAGTTAGGGGGTTTTATCCTTGGACCTTGTGTTTGTATATTCTTTGCATATTGAGTTACTGTTCTCATGCTAATTTTAATTGTCTGCTGAAAAGTTCTTAAGTTGTCCACTGTAAGGCACTTATTTAAATTGGTATAATTTTAAAAAATTAGATCAGATTGATATACAGGGTTTTTTAACAGTTTAAGTATTGCAAACGATTGAGTGTTTATTTTTACTGAAATGGACCTTCCATACTAGTAGAAGTCGCTTTAAATAAAAGGAGATAAAAGCTACATAGTCTAAAATTTGCATGCCATGGCTTTTATTGATGCCATTACAAAGTGACGGAGCCCAGTGTTGTCTTGTATTCTATGAAATCTTAAAATTCTGTATTCCCAGGACTCCTCTATGGATAAATTAGAGTTACAGCAATACAAATTAACCTTCCAACACTCCAAGGCCTTTGCCCCAAAAGCCTTTTGGAGACATGAACAAAGCATTCCAACAGCCTTCACAATATTAAAAGCTTATATTGAACAATGAAGGGATTCACAGACGAAATCTCAGAGCTAAGTTGTGTAGACCTGTGCACAATCAGAAGGAAATTGTATTTGTATGTTCTAGAGATCCAGGGAATTCATGGACTTGAATAGTTAGCATCTGAAGTAGACCATATGGTAGGGATTTTCTTACTGTCATCAAATGCAAGGAAGAAAGAATCTGGATTTAATTATTAAAATACACATAAATTACACATAAATTCAACACAGTTCATATAAATGAAGAAGGTCCAAGGATTTTCGTTGGAGGAAGCTGGTTACACCAGGATTTTTCACCAGTGATCAACAGCCTCCATAAAAATAGAGTAACAATTTTGGGAGAAAATAGACCTAATGAAGTTTATGTGTATGGCTACTCTAGGAAGTAATATGATTCCTAGTTAAAATTAATCTAATGGATACAAATCATATTTAGTGGGTTTGTCTTTCACAATAAAAGGATATTCAATGAGGTATAATTAGGACTAATTATTTTTGCAGACTAGCAGAGATTCAGACTGTTAACGACCTCCCCTTTCCATCATTTGTCCACCTACTCGCACCTGAATCTAGTTTAAACTAGCTTGCAAGACCTTTAGGGTGCGCTTGAATCTTATTTCTGAGCGCTGTTCAAATACTGGCAATAACGTAAAGGGAAGCCAAGTTCATGTACGAGTCTCAGTGAGAAATACCCCTGTATTATATATGTCAGCAATGTGGCATAGTCTTGCTACACTACTCACCCTTTTCCTTTTTAAATTGATTTTCAGTACACAGTGGGCAAGTATGGCAACAAAGCTAGCACTATCTGTTACAAGTAATAGTTGGCTGGAACTGGAAAATACCATTTTAGGGAGATTTGTAGTTTCATCGCAGTTTACTAAATGTCCAGTGAAGGAACTTGGTAAGACTGAGCAAGTAACTGCTAATTAATTAACAAATTTGCAATCAGGTCAGAAGAGAGGTACCAAACTTCGGAAAAGTAGGGTTACATGATCAAGGCACCAGGACTTAACAGAGAAGGCAAGGACCAGACACATCTCGTGTGGCGGAGGGGACCAAGAGTCCCAAGCCCGAAAGCTCCAGGAAAGCGTTCTTTGTGTATATTCACCCACATCAACGGCGTGGTGCCTCACCCGTGCAGCACTCCCCGAAAAATACTTTCATTGCTTTAATTACAGCGTGTTATAAAGGCCATTTCTCCATTTTAATCACAAACCGCGCAGTTCAGGAGGAACAGCCGGTTACAGCGCGCTCGCTCTGGGCAGCAGCACTATAAACCCGGCGGTCACACCGAATGGCTTAACCACGGTTACCTATCCCGCACAATTATCCCGCAGGTTTGGGCTGATCCTGCTTTTTTCTCCCTCCCTCCCTCCGCCCCTCCCAGACCGCCGCCGAGAGGCGCCAGGCCCCTCCCTGCGCCGCGCCCTCGAGCGAAGCGGCAGCACCAAACCCACTACGCGGAGGGTCCCTCGCTGGGGGGCGGGCCGCGGCAGCTC
>VYXF01005943.1:1166165-1180354 GCA_013397295.1 Polioptila caerulea | reverse complement strand
TCTCATTTCCTGACTCCCAGTTTTTTTTTTTTTTTTTTTTTTTTACTGTTTGTCGTGTCAAGTTAAGGGTCTGCATTAAAGCAGTGGGTTATATTATTTTTTTAAATAATTCCCTTTTCTCAAGAACAATTGGGATTTTATTTTCAGGAGGGCAGAAAGTTTCACACATCCAGACAGCAGCCTGCAGCTTCCTACTTGAGTCTGAGGAGTCCGAAGTGCTGAGTGGCTACGTGGGATTGCCACAGAGTGATTTGTGCTGATAATACAGGCCTGTGCTTTACAAAGTTGATTTCTTCTTGGGTCTTGGTTTTGCAGATTTGCTGCTTAGTGATCATTGGAAGCAAGTGGCTTCACAGTGAGAGTAGTATTTTAGTGAGGAAAGTAGTAAAGCAGTTTTTTAAATGCAGTGTTTGAAAAAATACTTGATGGCAGCATGCTTGCCTGTTGGCTATGAAAGAATGTTGCTTGATGTAGAAAACTGCAAGTGAGCCACTTATTTACAGTCAGTAGTGTATAGGAGATGAAGAATAATGTCTAAACTACTAGGCATTATTCCCTAAGTGGGGAGTTGTAGTGCAATGTGCTGATGTGTGTGCTTTAACAAACTTTAGGGAGAGCGATAGGAGGAATAATACTTAGTAATTTAAGAATCCTGGATAGCTGGAATTTAAAAATTAGGTCTGTTAGTTAGTAACAATTGAATCTATAATCTGGAAGCCATTTGCCTTCAGGTGGACAAATGTCTCTACTTCATGAACAGTGAACAAACAGCAGCTTGGAACTGCCTGTAATTTGTAGTGAATCCCTATCCCACTTGACATACAGCCTTTTAAACGTACCTTCTGTGGCAGGTAACATGGTACAAAAGATTGTTCAAAATAATCCTAAAGTGGACCTATTGCCAAGCAGTCTATGGCCAAGAGCCATTTTTGATTCTTTTCTTAGTCTTTGCATCCAGATTTTGGTAGGTTGTTCTGAAGTTTGTTTTTTTTTTTTTTGTAATATGATCTGTTATTAGTGCAGTAATAATATCCATTACTGCATTAATAGTCCCCTGTTCCTCCCAGTCACTGTCCACTTCTCTGCAGAGCTGCACACAGTCTGTCAGGTGAATTTTGGGGCTCCGTGTTCTCTGCAGCGTCAGGCACAGGGCCAGCTGGTGCTGAGGGTAGAGCACTGGATGAACTTTAGAGCTGCCATGGTATCTGACATGAGATGTTCAGCAGCCTGAGAAGGACGTGGGAGGGTTTTACACTGGGAATGTAGTGACTTAAATCTATTTCCTGTTAAAATGTCTCTAATGAATGACATTTGTTTGAAGTAGTAGCTATTTTGTGATATTCAACAGGATTGCTCCTCTTCTTTTATTTATGATTAAGTAAGAAGGGCCTCAAAAATGTTACTTTTCATATTAATTTACTTTTTTTTTTAATGAAAATGGTGTCTCATTTAAAATGTGTTTCATAAATTTCAGTCCCCTAAACATTTGATGTTTTTGAAGTAATGATACAACAATTTCTTTTTGGAAGTAATTGAGCATTCAAACAGAAATGTGTGTGTCAAATTTCAATGTTAAGGAAATCCCGACTGGCAAAACTCTTAAGAGCTGAAGGAAAATAGCTGTACTTTTGTAATGGAAATACCAAATCAACCTTAACAGTTTGTGACATGGATGTATTAATGGTTTTATAATTCATAGGAGATTAGAGGAAATATCTATGACTGCTTTATATTGAAAGTTTAACAAAATGGTTTTCCTTTATAAAATAAACAGTTAGTTCAAAATATACATTATTTAAATGATGGCTTAGGAGTCAGGTTGTTAAATGAAAATATATGGTGTATACCTTGGAGATTTATCTTGTTTGCTCTTTTTCTCTTAGGAAGCCTGACAAATAGAAAAATACAACACAGTGAAGAGAAAATTTACTTCATGAGAACTGAGCTCTGCTTTCATTTGCTTTTAATTTTATTTATATTAGTAGCTGATTAGTGTCAGATCATCTCTGTGATCCACTGTGGTGAAATTACTAGGTTAAGCCTGGAAAACATGAAACAGTTAAAAAGAAAAAGAAAAAGCAATTTTAGCGTCCAGGAAACTCAAACTCTCCTTAAGGAAATCAGAAAAAGGAGAGAAGTACTCTTTTCGAAGCAACTCAATACAACAATTAATGAGATGAAACGGAAAGCTTGGGAGGAAATAGCAGAGTGTGTCAATGCAGTAGGAGAAGGAGAGCAGAGAACAGGGACAGAAGTGAAAAGGCGATACCTTGACTGGAGAGCACTCATGAAGAGAAAACGTCTGAATGCAAACATCAAAGTAGTAGGTGCTGGGTTTCACCTTCCTTCATCCAATTTAGATGACTCTCTCAATGAAGACATGGATGAGAAAATGGGATTTGCAATTGAATCTAGTTTTGAGTGGCAAAATATCACTGACTTCAGAGAAGCCGGTGGATCTTTAACAGAAATCAAAGTAGAAGAGGAAGAGGAAGATCCGCAGAATTTTGAAGTGAGTGATTGACATACATGGGCTGTATGCAATATGGCCTTTGCTCCGTTTCAGCATAAGGCTTTTTACTGTGTTTTTTCATAGCATCTCTTTCTGTTTTTTTCTGAACATGTGAATTAAACTGTAGAAATAAATATGATTCAGAGACGTAGTATTGAAATCTAGCAACTTGCAATTGTGTGTAAGGTCTTGGATGTTGACTACTGATTTGATATCCCTCAACTTTGAGTATGTCTTTGCACATGTGTTTTTCATTTGTGTGTGCCACAGATAAGAATTAGTTGAGGCAATGCAAGGAAAATAAGCTGTTGAAGGAAACTGGTCATTTTAGTATTCAGACTGCCTCGATGGATTAATGGAGAAGTGCTCATCTTTAACAAATTAAAGTATATATTACCTGCAGGTGCAGAAAGAAATAGAATACAGAAAGAAATATGATACTGTTTGCATTTCTTGAAATGAACCTACAGGAGATCAAAACATTACTTGAATTAGTCAGTCAGCCTTTCCTCTCTTGTCAGAATTTTAGTGTGAATTTGACAAGCAGTAGTGGATTCTATAGACAGGTTGATACTCCTAGTAGTACTGTGACTGTCCTGGGATAGGCAACCAGCTGGAATGCAGTCAAATGCTGGGATAGTTTTGCTGTTCCTCTTTAAATTCATAGTTCTCTTTTCCAAAAGGGGTACTCAAACAATTTTGTTTGGGGTATTTTATTGCTTTGGGGTTTTTAGGGAGGGAAATTTTTTGTTGGGGCTTTTTTTTTTTTTTTTTGCGTGGGAGGAGTGGGGAAGCAACTTCTGTCTTAACTCCATTGATATGTATGCTGGGGAAGAGTCAGTGTAAGCTGTTAGATGGTAGTGAGAACTAACTGTCAGACTGTGCTGAAGAACAGTGTGTGTCTTTAATGCTAGAGGACTGGCAATGGCTCTCTTAGTCCTACCGTTTTTCTGAACACTTAGTTTCCTCAGTTTGCCTTTCTCTTGCAGTATACATATTGGGAGACAAATTTGTAGCATGTAAGGGCTGTGATACTACACAGAATGTTACAGCCTGCTGAGAGCAGTGCTCCTAACCACCTCATCATCTGTGTCACAAATAGCTTTACAGCAAGTGTGATAATACAGAATGGTTAAATCAGTCCTCCTTATTGACCCACTTTAAATAGAGTTGGAAGAGTTAGGAGCATGTGAAAAATGTCAGTGTTAAATGTTTTTTAGGAATGGAATAGCCCGAGTTATTGAAGGTTAGGCTAGCTTACATAACACATAGCCTATGGATCCATCTGCTCTGATAAATAATTAGTCACAACAAATGCCTGGTGGCTTACATAAATGTCACTCAGCTCTATGAAAGGTAAGAACAACATATGGTCTTCCAGATCCAGTTTTCTATCAGTTCTGAATGATCTGTAATAACTCCTGTGCTGTATTTTCTGGATGTTCTTGTATGAAAGATTTTCTATTTTTCCTTACCAGATACTAACTTGCAGATGAAGCCTGTTTCTCTTCCTGTGTAATAGTAAAAAAATCTTTTGACATGGCATGGTTATTTAACAACATACAAGTTAAACACTTCTGAGTAGCTTTAAAGATGAAGAAATGCAGTATGTTATTTTCAGTCAAGTTGCGTGTAACAAATTTATTCTGGCATAAAGACTGAAATGTAATTCCTGTCTGTCGCATTCCTCTCTGCAGTTTCCTATTGAGGAAGAAGAAGAAATATTGTCATCAGTTCTGCCAGATTCGAAAAAGGAAAATGACCTACCAGACTTCCCCCACATTGAAGAGTTTGGAAATCTGAGCTCTGCTCAAGCTAGGCTAGCCTATGAAGATTCTCACTTGCTTATAAATCTGGAGAAGCAAAAGGTGGAGCTGGAGAAACAGCGACTGGACATCGAATCCGAAAGGTTGCAAGTGGAGAAGGAGCGCCTGCAGATTGAGAAGGAGCGGTTGCGGCACGTTGACTTGGAGCGTGAGAGGCTTCAGATTGAGAAGGAGCGGCTTCAGATTGAGTGGGAGAAACTCAGGCTAGAGACTCTGCATGCTGAAAAACCTGCCCTGGAAAATGACCTCACCCAAAGTGAAAAACCCATCATGCAGCCTCTGGATCTAGAAACTGAGAAGTTAAAACTTGAGAAGGAACGTTTGCAGTTAGAGAAAGAGAGGCTGCAGTTCCTAAAGTTTGAGTCAGAGAAGCTGCAGATTGAGAAGGAACGTTTGCAAGTGGAGAAGGAGCGCCTTCGAATTCAGAGAGAGGGTCACTTGCCGTGAACGTCTCAGCTAAGGTGTCAACGTTAGTGTTTTGATGTTTCTAAATTAGAAGTAGTTCTTTTCTTGATACTGAAACTGTCCTAGAGGCTTAACATTCTTCTGTTCAGAGTTGAATGTTGATGTTAAACTGAAAAAAAAATGGTGCTCAATATGTCAGTGTGCCTACATAAATGAGCTTATGTGTGAAATTGCTTTTCAGTGTATCAGAACTTAAGTGTTATGTTCTCTTGTCTTCAGTATTGTGCTGTATTAGTTCGGTGTCCTCTCATAGAGGCCTTTAGAAGAAACAAGGCTGAACTGTGTACTTTTTGTCACTGTGCTAACAGGAAGGAAGGATCAGAATAAATCAGTGTTTGCTGTGAAGACATGGTGCTGACGATAGCCTATGTGGTGAAGAAATATAATTTTGGCAGGACACAGGAATACAGAGTCATTACGAGAGTGATTCATTACATTTTATTTTCCCCCCCATGCCTTTTTTTCTTCACCCCCACAGTTGAAGAGTTATCTAGAAGTTAAAGTGCAAGTTAAATTCATTGCAGTTGTGTTTACTGTTGTTACATGGCTTGATCTGAATGGGAGTGCAGAAGATAGGTTTGAGTTTTTTGGTTTATATTTTTTTGGATGAAGTATTCATGTTAGGTAAAGTTACACATTAGCCATACCTACTATAAGCTGGCTTGTTGGTTTCACCAGGTCATTAATAATGCTGTATGGAGTAGAGCACCTTTGTTAAGCATAGCACAAGGATTTACTGATTAATCAGGCATACTGTCTAATGAGTCTGTGATGACCCCCTGAAGGAAATTGCTAGACCTTGTTTGTTCTTGGGAGGCAGTAGCTGGTGATGGGAGTCTCAGAAATAGAAACATGGAGACTGAGCACAGCCTAAGAACCTCTGAGCTTGAACACTTTTATGCTCCTTGCTGGTCCTGCCTGGCCAGTGCCAAGGTCTTGCCTGCAAGGCAGCCAGAAGAGGCTTGTTTTCCTATGTAACATATTTTAATTAGACAAACAGAAATGGTCTGTGCTGAAGGCTGTTAGTATTTTTCATAGGCAATGTAGTTATATAACAAAAAAAAAACCAAGGAAGGAAACTTTCTGTTATTTCTGTTATTTCATATATGTTTAAATCCCAACTGAGCCAGACTTCGCCTTTCTCATCTTTCTGCAAGTAACTGTCTTGTTAACTCCATTGGAAATGTAGGACTGTGGGAATACTAAGTCTAAACATATGTTGAGTGACTTAGGTGAATTCTTGTGCGAGTAAGTAATATTTATACCACTACAGGTTTACTTTTATTCTGCAAAGATTATTTTTTTATTACTGAAACAAGTGTGCTTCTACAGTGGAAATAAATTTGACTACTACACTCCAAAATGACTCTTGAGGCTTTCTTCACAGAGAAACTAGGCTACATCTGAAGAGAAACCTGGATACTGAGCACTGCAGCACCCCAAACTTGATGCCTGTATTCCTTGTGTAGTCAGTTGGAAAGATGAGGCACCTCAGAGCTCTACTTAAATCAACTAGTGCTTCTTTGAGAAAGGAAAAAGGAAGGAGACACCAACGAGTTAGATAGAAATGCCCTGGGGAAAGTTTTCCCGAGTTTTTTCTTCCTGAATGTGGTGGGCTGACCTCAATAAGATACCAGGGAGGGTAAACAGAACAAAAGGTTCATGGGTGGAGATAAGAGCAGGGAGACATCATTCAGCAGTTGCAGTCATGGGCAAAACTGCCTTGACTTGGGGAAATCAGTTTTCTATCAATCAGTTAAGAGTAGAGTAATGAGAAATAATGCCAGATCTTTGACCACCTTTCCCACAGCATTCCCTTCTTCTCAGGCTTAACTTCAATCCTTATTTTCTCTACCTCTCCCTGCATGTGATGCAGGAGGATGAGGAATGGGAACTGGGGTCACTTTGTCACACACTATTTCTTCTCCTTCCTTAAGTGGAGGACTCCTCACACTCTTCCCTGCTCCAGCATTGGGTTCTTCCCACAGGAGAGAGTCCTCCATGAATTTTTGTAACAGGAGTCCTTCCCACAGGCAGCAATTCTTCATGAAGTGTTCTGGTGTGGCTCCTTCAGGAACAGGCTGCTCTGATGTGGGTCCCCTGTGGGTCTCAGGTCCTGCTGGGAACCTGCTCCGGAGTGAGCTCCTCTCTCCACAGGTCCTGCTGAGAGCCTGCTCCAGTGTAGGCTTCCTCTGGGGTCACAGCCTCCCACAGGTGTTTCCATGTGCTCCAGCGTGGGCTCCTCCACAGGCTGCAGGTGGATCTCTGCTCCCCCTTGGGCTGTAGGGGAACTTCAGCTCCAGCACCTGGGGTACCTCCTGGCCCTCCTTGTGCACTTACCTTGGTGTCTGGGGCTTTTTTGCTTGGGTATTGTCTTTGCTCTCTGGCTGTGCTCGCTTCTGTGCATTTTCCCCTTGTTAAATACATTTATTCCACTGTCACTAGCACCATCACTGATGGACTTGGCCATGGCCTGGGAAGGGTCCATTGTGGAGCCCCCAGGAATTGGCTCTGTTGGACATGTGGACAACTTCTGGCAGCTTCTCTTAGAAACCACCCCTGAGCCCTTCCTGCTAACCAGACATTACTCAACAAATCCACAACACCAAAATAAAAGGACAAATTGGCAGCTCCCTGATATGTGTCATGGAAATTGATATTAGAAGTAACTTTCTGTGATATAGAGAAAATACTTACCTTTTCCTTTTAAAGCACAAGGGAGGCAGAATTCATGGAGTTAGTCAGGTGTCTAGTGCATAGAACATTGACCAAGATAGTGGGATGGCATGGATTTTAGGATTGCTGTGCCCTGAGGTGACTAACTTTCTAGATAACTATTCTGACTGCCAGACAGGAACAGAGTAGGAACAAGGGGCAGCACAGCCAGCTCTGCAAGGGGTAGTGACCGGAAGGACCAAGCTAGGAGAGAGAACGTTCCTACAATCTCATCTGGAAAACGTGTCTGGCCAGGAAGGAGCAGGTGTGGACTCTGGCTCCTGTTTTCACAGGTAGTTGAGCTGTTGCTGGATCCCAGCACCATTGTCTTCATGTTTTACTCCATTTATCCATTAGGATAATGATTTGTATTTTACATTGAACGTCTTCGGAATTCTGCCCAAAGAGCATTAAAAGCTTTAGGGAAAAATGGGTAGATAAATCTGGACTGTTTTTGAATTCTTAATTGTTTTGGAAATTTGAACACTTTTCCAAATGTTAATAGAGCTGTATGTAAGCAATTACTTTTCCTAACAACTATTCAGCCTCCAAGGGAAATGATGCATCTTTTGGGTATAGAAAACATCTTGGAAAATACTGAATGATGAAATTAAGTATTGAGATAAATCATTGAAAATACAGTTTCAACATGAAATTTAGAGAAAATTACAGAGTTTAATACATCCATTTTATAGCATGCTCTTTTAATGATGAAAATGCAGTCATTTTGTGGTAATTTGAATTAAAATGACGTCTAATCTGCAATCTCTTCAACTTTAAGTCCTTGATTTATCAACCTGTGATGCTGATGGTGAAGCCTAAAGGTCAAGATTTCGACCCTGTAAATGTCACTCAAGTTAGGACTTACACACGAACTCACTGTTCTACCAGCATTGATCACGGGGTAGAGGTTATAAATGCAGTCCCCAAGAAGAGCCCAGGATGAACAGCATCCCAACAGGACACAGCTGACAAAGCACACTAGGATTCAAAGGCAACTTCCTTTCCTTGAATCAGTGGTCTTATGTTATTTCTAGGACATTTTGAGCAACTTTCATTGTGCACAAAGGGATGCTGCAAGCAATGTACACAAGGTATAAAATATTAGTTTATTGAGATAAACAAGAGACGGTTTCATAAGTGTTTCTATTCTCATCACTTCAAGGTGTCTTTACTAGCCAGGGAATTATCAGCCAGGAGAGGAAGAGTTTCTAAAACTCCCCCTTGCAAGTGGGAACAGAAGCCCATAATTTATATTTCTCCACCTTTTCACAGTACTGTTTGTGCAGTTGCCACAAAAGAGCATCAGTGATGAGTATTCTCTCTGGCTCATTCGCCCCCAAAAGCTCCCTGCAGAAAGGCACAGAGTGCTCCAAGGAGATGGAGTCAGACCTAGGGCTGATATTTTACAAACACAGAAATACCCTCAAAAATCCTACTCTCTGTCAGTCAGAAGCCTTGACAGAAGTGATAGGTGGGAGAACAGGGAGGAGGAAAGACTAATTTTTCTCTGTTGTTGCTGAAATTAATCAGTGAATTTAAGCCAGACAGTGTCAGAAAATGTCACCACGTGCAGTAGTTTTCTCTTTTTTTCTTTTCTTTTTTTCTCTTTTCTTTCTCTTCTTCATTTTCTTTTCTGTGTATCACTATAAGGCTGAATACCTGCATCACTCAGGCACTGTTGAAGTTTGCAGCTAACATTAAGATGAAGTATAAGTAGGCTGGATCATTCTGTAGGTTAATGGGTTTGTTTTGCATCAGGGGCTCAGAATGTTTGTAGTTGGTATTAGTACTATGGAAAGATTTTAATACAGGTTAAAAAAAAAAAAAAAAAAAAAAAAAAGGAAAAAAGAGAAGACAGGAAAAAAGACTGATTTTGTTTCCAGATAATCAGCTTATTTGAAGATGCACATTTGCTTTGAGCAAATATGAGGATGGAAGAGTGCCTTTAGTATGGGCTGGGGGCAACTTGTAGTACTTAATTTTTCATCTTGTTTGTTTGTTTTTGTTACAAATTTGTACCAAACCCATGATTTCCAAAGCACTAGCTATGCCACTCATGCTCTTGGCTTGGTGTCCCCAGGTAATCTAGCAGTGACACAGTGATCAGCCTTCTGCCACTCAGGCAGCATCAAATGGGAGCTGGGGAGGGAGCTCTGGGCAACGGGAGCACTTGCCCACAACTCATCGGGTTTTCCTCTCTAGTCTCTTAAAGCAGAATCTCCTGATGCTAGGTCCCATGGTGCCAATGAATGCAAGAGTTCTCAGCCATCACAAAACATACTAGAAAAAAAAAAAAATAGGTCCACTAAAACAAGACCAAAAGAAGCCCTTTCCAGACGCTGCACATAATCCTTTTAAACTTGACCTGCTTTAGAGGACATTTCCATCCTCTCCCTTTACAGATTATTGAGAATGCCATTGTTATTTTCTGTTCCAGTTTTATTGGTTTTAATTTCCCTGCTTCATTCTATCAGTACTTTTATTCTATACATTAGTAGACTGTGAAATACCTTGTCTTGTTACTTCCATATTTTCTAATTGCAACACTCCATCATTAGTCAACGGGTTCATAATGTGGAAGGCAAAGTTGCTATTTCATTTCATGCCCTATAATACAATGCTTTTGGTTCAGTAATTACATTGTGCCAGACTTGTGATCAATCCTGAGATAGCTCACTTGTGATGGATAGCCCTATCACAGAGCATATGAGTTAAAGGAAGAAGCAAATTTTTAATTTTGCTCCTCTGTCAATTTAGCTACTCGAATACTTCTTTTCAGGCCAATATTTATCTCGCTGTAGAGATTACAGAAATGAGAACTTAAAAGAGAGAATTGAAGTTTGAAGAGCATTTCATAAAGTTTTGGTTTGCAAACCAGGAATGATAAAAATTAAATGTTCTTCCAGAGAAAGCTATTGTGTGTTATTCTGTTAATGGATTGCCAGTCTTCTAGTCACCTGTTTAATGTACTGGAGAAAATCATTACCTGCTTCCTATAACTATTCTAAGGGTTGTATGAAATGAGCTTATCATCATACTTAGTACTATTGCTCAGTGCTAGGACTGTGAAAAAAGATTTCCAAAGGTTTTTTTCTCTGTCATAGAGGTGTTTGTGAGTCAAACAACTTTCTGAAGTGCTGGCAATGTTCAAACAGTCATAGGATATAGGGAGTGCCTTTTCCTAACGAGGGAAGAATTGTAAGTATGGGGTGCAAGAGTGTAGCATGGGTTGCAGGGACAGCCAGGACAGCCATGATAATGGAATGAGGGTGGAGAGAGCTGCAGCCTTTAGGGACAAATGACATCCTAGTGCCCTGAGGTTACAGCAGAGGAAAGCCTGATCCTAGTGGGGCATATTTGCACTTTTCTGAAAAGGACCTGCTAGGAGCCAATTTCACAGACAGAATTTCTGTCCAGACAGACTATTTCTTTGGTTCAATAAATCAAAGTTCATGTTCTTGCATATCTTTAGAGATATGAGAGCACTAGCTTTTGAACATAAATTGAAATTTTTCCTATTTATGTTACAAAATTCCCTGGTCTTCATCTCTCTTTGACTTTTGCTCAGGGCTGCACCTTGGACTTCTCCATCTTACATCCTATCTGCCATCCTTTTTTGTATATAATCCTTCCCCCAAGGAGTACCAGCAAGATCCCACTAGTCAGAAATAACAAACTTAAAAACCCTTCCAAAAGCCAAGGTCCTGTACCCTAATGGGGATTTTGTCATCTCACCAAAGTAATTATGTCAAAGTCATTTTGTGTCCCAAATTTTGAGAAAAGTCTGAGGTTCAGAATTCAGTTTGATGTAGTTTGAAGGAGAGAGGGCAGCAGGATACTAGACTGGTGAAGCAGGTAGTACACACTCTGCTCTGGCAGTGGATATTAAAACAGCTGAAACTGTGATACTTAACATCTAGAGAGACAAGGAGACAGGGAAACGAGGCATCAGACAGAGCATTCTGGGTGGACAGAGGCTGCCTTCCACTGCCTCCTCCTCTTTCTCAAGAAGAAACAATACAGCATTGCTTTGGATTTTCCATTAGAGCAGCTCCTTCCAGCATCCCCTGCATGGAAGATGAGCAAAACTGACATGGCAAGGCCAGCTGTTATGATAAAAAAACAACACAAAAGGACCACATCTGGAATTGGATTACAGAGGTAGAGTCAGGAAGTGAATTCCAGGGACATGAGGGTGAGGGCCAAGAATGATGGCAGCTACAGAATGGATAGCACCTCACCTCTCTTGGCTCCATAGGATCAATATGCTTTTCTATTAATTCAGGTGTTCAACTGACTTTGAAATGGAAACATCACTACTGTTTAATACACATGCTACTAACACAAAAGTTTTTTAGTTGAAGTACTTCAGGTTGTTTCTGAACAGCAAACTGCTCCACCCAAGAGAATTTTGGAGATGTACTGTGAAGACAGCTCATTTGTTCAGTCACTCCACTTTTGATATGCGTCTTTTTTCACTATTGCATCAAAATGGCAATTAGAAAAGCAAAAACACAGCAGAAAAAGTAGGGAAATTAAATATGCAAAGGTGAAGAGGGGAATCACTATTTTTACCATGCCTGGGTTCAGATATGCTGAACAAGAACATTAGTGCTTCGAGGACTTGCGGAACTGAGGTCTGCCTGGTGATCCCTCCTTGGGGAATAAGTGTCAAGATTTCTGGAGAGGACCTAAGAACTCAGGAGGTGAAACTAAGAGAGTGGGTGGTATCAGCAGACCCCTGGGGAGTGTGATGTCCCAGGGGTCAGCCTGTGCCAACTCTGAGCAGCTGGGGGAGGAGAGGTTCAGCATCCTACTGAACGTGGCTGTCCTCTTCCAGCTGCCTCAAAGCTTAAGGGAGTGCACAAAATACAGAAAGGAAAGAAAACATAAATAAGTGTTACTATTCTTTCGTATTGGTTTTACTACACAAAAAAACCTCAGAGCTGAGGGCAGGAGACAAAAATGGACCAATATAATGAAAACATTAAAAAAAAATATGCTTTTGTTGTATGACTGTGTGGGTGCTACTTTTCAAGACCTGCACAGGGCTTGGTCAAGAGTACAGTTGCTTTTAGACGTGTGCAGGTCTCCCTGCAGAGACCTCCCAGAGCACTGGCCTGTGGTTTGCTCTAGGGATGGTGGCTGTTGCACTAATGGATTTCTAAATCACTCAGAGCAGACTACAGTTAAAAGAAATAACACTTTTTTTCCTACAGGTTGGAGCCAGAGAGATCTTTTGGCTCAGAAATATAGAGGAAAATGTGTGGGCTAATCCAGAATGGTTTGCAGGAGAGCTCTTACTCCTAAAGGACAAGCTAAGGGTTATTGCCAGCCTCTGAACTGTCTCACACCGAAGAAAAAGCATTTCTATCAAGTTGAATAGGCATTGTCACATAAAGTACTGATTTATAGTTGAGCTCATAAAAACTGTAGATAATCTAAAGCTTTTTTGTCCTAGATCATCTTGATAACAAAGTATTTTCTGGAGGCAGTTCTTTCAGAGGCAGGAGTGAACACAAACACTTGAAGTACTTAATTGTTACCACAAAAGGATCCTTCCTGTGAATTGAAGTGCACGTGCCGGCTCCTCCTTCTTCCCGGTGCCCACCAGCTTCCCTTCCTTCAGATTGTTTTTCCATCTACAGTGTTTATAATGGTTGCAATGTTTCTGCAAGACGGAGACAGGGCTGTTTATTTAGGAGGCTGTACTCAGAAGCTTGTCAGTTTAGCTGGACTGTTTGCCAGGAAAGAAAATTCAGTCTATTAAAAGATGCCAGCTTTTATTCAGGATGAGCAAATCCATTCAGAAAATAAATCTCTTGTGCCCTCTTCATACTCTCCCTTTTGATACATGAGCATTTTTAAGTCTGAGTAGTTAATATGTTTATTCTTTCTGTAGAAAATAGTTACTTCCTGTAGAACAAAAGTCTCTTGGGAAATAAATCAATCCCTGTGAACTCTAGTTCCTAGCTTTTTATCCAGGAGTTCAGAAAGAGGTTAGGGGAAAAACGAAAACAGTGTAAGTGGAGCAGATTTTGAAAAGCTTCTCCTGAACCTACTCTGACATTGTCAAAGGGAGGGAGCAACATCCAGACTTATGTGCCAGCTTCCCTTGGGGTCAGCAGAACCTTCTGCATGGCACAGATGGTGTCAGGGCCATGGTACTTCTCCTGAGGAGCAGTGTGCTGGCATCCTCACCATTGCCTGCACCAAGGGAAGCTCAGAAGGCTCAGCAGTGTCTCTACTGCTCTGCAGTTGATGGAGACATGAACAGGAATGTATATGTCTGTGTGTGCATATAAACCAAAGGAGGTTTAGGAGAATATAGGTTCTGATGGAGATGGACCCCATGGACCACAGGATAAGAACTTCCCCTCAGCCCAAGGGCTAATCCAGTTGGACACTTGTCCCAAGTGTTGGTGTATTCCTACCCAGGTGCACACTACAAATCTAACACCTGACATTTTTGGTTGGGTGGTTTTCATGAGTAGGAGGTGTAGTGGTGCATCCCTCCTTTCCTTCCAGGCTGTACTATCATCTGGGAAATGCTTGTGAGGCCTCAGCCTATGAGGAACAGTACCTGGAAAGAGCTTCTCTTGACCTTATCAGAAACACCATCTGTTCCCAGGAAATTGTGCTGTCTAACTAACTCCTGCCCTTTTTTT
>VYXF01005943.1:1061392-1166147 GCA_013397295.1 Polioptila caerulea | reverse complement strand
TTTTTTTTTTTTTTTTTTAATGGACAGCCTTAGAAACTTTTTTTGCCAGAGTGACAACCTGAGTGGAATGACATTTTTGTTCTCAAACTTTTAAAGAAAGGGTACCAACCTGAAGTGCAGCCAGGACGAAACTTCATTATGACTAGAGCCTACTCTCTTGAGGCCCTATAAACAGCAAAAGCCCAAAATGAGACCTTTTGAACTCTCCTGGATCACAGTGTCTGTGTGCATACACGTGTGTGTATGCTATAGTAAATGTGGGAAAAATTTTTATCTCCTGGATTCTTAAGTACTTTATATTTGTAAGTAAGTCAGGCCTGTAAGTAAGTTACTGCTGTGTTATTGTAAATCCCAAATGACTCCTTTACTCCCTTCCTGTACATCCCCCCCTCTCCTCCATCCCCAACAAATATAGTGTTGGGTTTATTTTGGTTCATTTTGGGTTGGACTGGTTGACCCTGGATTTCTTCTTGCTGGTTTTCCTCACTGTGCTTAACCACTTAGTAAGTAAGTAGCAGACTGAACCTTGCCAGTCAACTTTGTCATGCTGTCACTTTTATAATTAACTTGTTCTTGCTGATACCTCTGCTGGTGATTCTGTAAGCAATTTACAACACTTATTCATGAAAAGAGGGAAGGAAGTTGTTTTCCTTTATTAGTCTTATCCAGCATGGCACAAGCATTTCGTGTCTTGTGGCAGGTTTTCCATCTGCTTCCCAGCCTCCTCATCATTGCTGTGCTTCTATGACTGGGGCAAGCAAAGAGCAAAAGAGTGGAGAGCCAGAACAGTTGGAGAATTCAGAGATACTGTCAGGAAGAAACCAAATTAACATTAGTAACTCCTAAGGACATTTAAAGCACTTTCCCTATCCAGTGACTAGGAGAACATAATTGGCTTATATCCAAAGTCTACTAAGGAAAAGAAAAAGCACCTCTTTGAGAATGAAAAAAAAAAAAAAACCAGGAAAAAGCAAGTCTCATTGTTAAGAAGTGACTATACTGGTTATTCAAACTGATTTTATGATACTGAGATAAATGGATTTTAGTCTGAAATCATTCCTCCAAAAACAATGGTGAACTTCTGTGGTGAGACTTTCAGAAATTTATTGGTGCATCCAAGGAAAAGGAAATCGTAAAACTGGAAGGGTGGAAGAGAGCTGCTCAGGGTACCTGCATAGCACATTTTCCCAATGGAATATTTCTTGTCAAAGGCCTAGGCTATGGAACTGTCCTGAGATGAGTGTCTGAGAAGAGTGAACAGGTCCAGAGTTGTGACAGATACAGTTTATGTGGCACAATGACATTGTTTAGACTTAATTTGATAGCTAAAAATTAATGCAAGTCTGTAAACATCAAACAGGGAGCTTTGAGACTATATTTTCAGGTGAACCAATATCTTCCCATTAAGCTGCTTTTCTGACAGTGTCTTTATTTTTCCGATGTAAATTCTACACTGATCTTATTAATCCTGCATTTTTATTAGGGATATTTTTTCTAGACTTATCTTTGCTCCTTTGTCATATTCAACCTGAAGTTCAAACCGAAATTTTAAATTATTTTTTAAACCAATATAGTGAGGTGAGTTGTAAAACTGAAGTGTCCTGTTTAGATTTCCCAAACCTTGGGTACGATGGCTACCTGGAAAGCTTTGCCCAATATACAGGGTTTTTTTATACTGGAGATGGAAAGAAAATAATAAGGACTGAGCAAAGGTAGGAGCTTGTTTTAAACAAGTACTAAAGGAACTTCTAACAAGATATTTGCGAGAAATGAAACCAAATGCCTACAAAGTTTTTAAATTTAACATTTTTGGCTTGTTCCTTATTGAAATTTGACCTCCAATATAACAGCTATCAACCTCTGCAGCCCTGAGACATGCTGTTTCATAGGTGATGAGAATCTTTAGGGACAAACAGGTTTGCAAGAGCTGAGCATATTTATGTCAGCAGCAGAAAGAATGGCCCAAATCAATTCTCAGGCATTCCCCTACAGTTGTTTCCCATACATCAGCACCCAAGTTTGACAACATCACCAAGCTGACCCAAGAGGGTTACAAATGGACAGACAGCTTTGTCACCAAAGTGCCAGGTAGTCCATCTCCAGGAGCAAAACACAGAGAAGGATAACTGGGGTATAGTTTTCTCTTTAAATAAAGGCTGATGTCAAGATTTACTGGTGTGGTCTGGGGGGCAGCCAGCACTGCTAGTGCCTGTGGAATATTTTTCCCAGGGCTATACAAGAAATTTCAGTTTCAAATGGAGTCTGGTAAGTTTTAGGAGTTCTTATGTATTTGGCAAAAAAACCCCCAATCCACCAACCACGCAACTAAAATATAAATGGAATACATCAGCCAAATAACTTTTTGTCCTTTATTTTGTGTATGTGTGGGTATATAGGAAATCATCCAAAAGAAATCAAATTAAGAAATGCATCACCAATTATCAAGTATACATAAATTAATCTTTTCTGCCTGAAATACCAATTCAAGGGACATATTCACCTACTCATCACATTTCCCACTGAAATTAACAGAACAAGGTTGTCGGCCCGCAAGGAGTAGGCAGGGAAAAAGCCACCACATGTTCACTGCAGCATGTGATAATAACTCACTGCTGAGTGTGGTTGGGTGCTCGTCCCACCTTGTCCTCCCTCTGTCAGTCTGTGACTGCCCTGGGATTTGTCCAGCTGCTCCAGGATCAGCTCTGTGAGGGGGTCAAGCTGCTCCTAGGAGTCCTGGGTGGGAGCTTGGCTTCATTCTTCTTTTCTCTGAGTCTCCATCCAAGGCTAGTGGCTGTGGTGGGGTCTGGGCAGTGCCCTCATTGACTGCTTCTGGAGGGAGAGGTGGCAGCAGGTAGGAGCATCTCTTCACTTGGGTCACTGCTGGCACAGCAAACCTGTCATGTCCCTGAAGAGAGGTCAGGGACAGCTAAAACCAGGCAAGGCAGAGCTTTTTGTCTTCAGCTGCACACGTCTGAATGGGTCTCACAGGGCTGCAGAGAGGTTTCCCTTCCTCCTGCCAAAGTGGTCTCAGATTGACAAAGCTTTTAGGAGTGTGAAGTATGGCTGACTGTAGCATTGTGCTGACACAGCCCAAGGGTACATGTGTCAAGAGCTGCTCCAAGTTGAAAAACACTGCTGAACAATCAGCTATTTAAATACTAGATCAATTTAATTTATCTGAGAGAACATGTCATGACAAGACAGCTTGATTAAGGTCTAGAAATATCTACGTTGGTGATTTCAGAGGGTATTCTAGCACATAAAGGCAAAACAAGGCAATCAAATTCCTGGATACAGAAAGTAGCTGTGTTTAACCTTGAATAAAGTTAGGGTTTAAGTCAGTTCTGAGTGGCACTTGAAAGCCCAGCACCAGCACGGGAGGTGCTGTGGGCTGTGACAAATGTGCCCTCCCTTGAGATGCTTGTAATTTTCCCTTCTCCATTGCAGACCTGTGAGTCTCTGAAAAGAGCAGTTTGGGATTGCCCAAATTGTTCATGCTAATAAATGATCAAGGTCTGAGTGCCTCAAGAAGATAAACACCCCAGGTGGTAGGTGGGTATCATGAAATGGAGTCAGCATGCACCACACAAAAATTAAGCTTGTGAAACCAAGTGACCAGCCTACACTCCAGTGTTTTATCCCTGTTATCTCTATATAGTATGAATTATATTGTGTGCTGGCAGATGCTCCTTATGTCCTTGCAATCCTGCCATTATGATGTCTTTTTCCAAAATAAACACCAGAAAACAGCAACCCCTTGGGCTTTATAGTTTAGTGGTGGACTTGGAAGTGTTAGATTCACAGTTGGACTCATTGATCTTGAAGGTCTTTTCCAACATAAATGATTCTGTGATTCATTTGCAACAGTTAGCATTTACTCTGCTACGAATGTTTGCTCCCTTCAGCAATGATACCCACCTTAGCCCTGCATCTATCACACATCTCCTTTTCTCTGCCAGGACTTTGCTATAGCTGCTCTCTCCATTCCTTTGGTCCTATGCTTTTCTTGAAATCTCTTTTAGGTATGAAATTGTCCCTCTTTCCTGTATAGAGGGAAATGTGTGCCTATGGATGGTAGAAGTCCAGGCAAATACACATGGACCTTGCAAAATGGGGGTTCTCCCAGTTAAAGAGATTTGGGAAATACATGACACCTGGTCGTGAAAGGAGCAGAGAGCGAAGGGGCTGTGGGGAAGCCAGGCATTATAAGGAGCAACTGTTTAATCTGTGGTCTCATCCTTTCAAAATTAATCATTTACTAGATATGAGTAATCCTTGATGAAGAATGCCAGTTCCTCACTGGGATGGACAAATCAGGATCTGTGGGCGTGCTGTTGGCTCTTCAAATTTGTGTATGATCAGCACCTTAAATTGCACCCTCCACATCATGTCCCAGCACACACTGCTGTATCACATGCTAAGCATAAATCTTCTGCTCAGCAACCGGTTCTTTCTGTCCCAGGAAACTTGTTGCTTCCCTCATCTTTGTGACTCATTGCTGCCACATTGGCTACAAAGGGTTTGAAAGTCAGAAAATCCCACTTATGGATTAAGACGTTTAAGAACAGCTCCAAAGCCTCATGTCAGCCAATTCTGCTGCTCTTTAGTTCACCACGTAGGATCTGCTTGGCCACAAAAAAACTGTTTCTATCTCTCTCTAGATTGTCCATTCAAGGAACAATGATTTTCCTTGTTGAAGATGGGAAAGAAACAGTCCTCCACTGAAAAATGTTTTCAGAGTATCATTTAACTTGTAAGAAATTAAAGGCCATTGCAAATTTCTGTACCAACCCCCACTCATAGCTATCATCCCATCTCAGTGGTAAATCAGGTTGCTCAGAACCACATCCAGCAACTTTTAATTACCCCTGAAAATGGAGTCTCCACAGTCCCTCTGAGCAGCCTGTCTCCATGTTTGACCAATGTTTCTGTAAAAATTTTGTTTACAATAGTCTAACTTGGATTTTCTACTTCTCTCCACTGTGTCATGTCATTTTGCTGTCTGTGTGCCCCCTTCAAGCCTTTGTACACAACTCTTGGCTTGGTGTTTCCGGAGATGCTCTCTCTTTCCCTTTCCTTGGAACAATCTCCCACTGGATTTTTTCCTACAAGATGTTTGGATTTCTGCTCGACCACTAGGACCAGCTCAGTACAAAAGATTTAACCTTTCTGTGACTCATTCCAGGGACTTCCTCCAAGTACTGTCCCCTTTTGAGAATACTGCTAGAATTCGCTTTGTTTTTGTTTCAGTTGCGCATTTTCCGTTTGACATTAATGGTAACTGCAACTGTGGAGTTTGGCATTTTTCCTTTTTTCTTTTTTTGTGGGCTGGCACTGGTCATCCCATTGACTGAAATGTTGCTCAGTGGCATGTGCTGATTCCCTATAAAAATTTCAAAACCTCAGCTGGAAAATGTGCAAATCTTTTTCTTTCCTCGTCTTTCTTCTAAAAAAGAACATAAGAAAAGATGTTCTAGAAAGGGACATTTTTTTTGTCTTAACATCATTTTACTGAATAAATGTTTTTTTGGCATTTATCCAAGAGAGCTAATTAAAAAACAGAAGATAAAGTTTTCTGATTGATGACTTCATACCAGGAAAGAAAACAATATTATTCTACCTAGAAATTTCTTCTATTTTCTAACTACTGGGAAACCCTTCAGATATATCAAAATTGCTAAAATGTGGTGTTTATCCCTTTGTGCAAGCTTACTGTATGGGTATAAATTTTATTTTCCTAAGGGATATTAAAGCAAATAGGCATGAGAGAGTACTGTTGAAATATATATCTTCTTTCAGCTGTAAATTTGGTCAGAGAGAAGTTAGGATATTTGGCATTTTATACACAGAGAAGCTTTAGATTTTCAAAGCTTCATCCCTCCTTCTTCAAAGCCAAGCCCATAAACAAAGGAACTGTTCCCAAATTGTCACCATAATGTCACTCAGTTCCACGAAGTCACCACATCACTTTTATCATTGTAACAACTAAACATCATCTGTTGCTAATGCCTCAAAAACATTTCATGACCATGATTTTGAAAATAACTCTGAAGTGATGACTTTAAATGCAGTCTTTCTGCAATGTTTTGCAGAAAATCACTGTTTTAATAAGAAAACTCAAGAATGAAGCATTTTATTAAATATTTATAGCAATGATAATTTGTGATAATGAAATCATGTTTCTCACTATTAAAACATACTTTTTCTTTTTGTTCTCCATTATTATTTTCTATTTCATATGAAATGTTGAAAAGTTTTATATGAAGCTAAGACTTTGGATAAATGGTTTGGAAAAATGGAATGCAAATTAAGGTGGACAAATGTAAAACTGTACACTCAAGTAGGAGTAATCCATGTCAGAATGAAGGCTGAGTTGCTCTGTAGCTTTACTGCAAAAAGTCAGGAAGAAAATGCACCAACATCCTCCTAGTCCGGCAGATTAAAAAAAAAATTAAAAAAAAAATTAGGAATTCTGCCTGCAATGAGCATGGAAAGGAATCCTTGTGCTTTTATTGTGACCACTTTTCAGGCTGGAATTGGAAGAGGCTTTCGATACGGAACTTCACAGTTGATTCAGGGACACCAGTGTAAGCAGTCTGAGTTTTAGAAATTAGCCTAAGGTTAGCTGTCCTGCAGAACTGTAGGTATGATATTGCCTTACAGGAGGGGCCTGCATGGGGACAAGTTCCCAACCTTTATCATCCTGGCACAGAGAATAGCTGTGAGAGTGAAAGAAACTCCAGTGGGTGGGAGAAAGCCGTGGGTCTTGATGTGGGTGAGCAAAGGTGGAAAAATGTAGGCCAGTGAAAGAAATTCAAGACCAAGTAGTGAGCTAGTCTTTGGCAGAAGAAGCTCTGACAGGAGCATGCTGGGGACCAGAGCTGTAGTGGGGCTTAAAATAAGGAAAGAGATCTAAGAGAGGGCGGGGGAGGGCAAGGGAACTGTAAAGAGGAAAGGCAGCCAAACAGCAACCAGTAGAGCAGGCTCACAACTCACTCATTCAAATTTCCATCAATTCCTTTCCTCCTCACCAGCTATAGCCCATTGATGCCTGACCGGACAGAATTCTAGCCTAGAATCTCATAAACAGAGAAAAGGGCCAAAGTGGCCCAGCAGGGAGGGAAGAGCAGAAAGGATGGGACCAGAAGCAAGACCTGAGACAAAGCACCTCAGAAGAGGTCTTTCTGCTCCTCTTGTTAGCTGATCCACAAGTGGCCAGATGAGCATCCCACAAAGTGACATACCCTTGGACTGTGGATTGTAACTATTACTGAGACTTATAACAAGATGAGACAGTATGACTGATTTGAGTGAACTTCATGCTGATGGAAAGTCAGAAACCTGTCTTGCCTTGTGGGAATGAAATCTCTAGAGACCTTTTTTCAGATTGACCACGAATTGCTAGTGCTCTATGACCCCACAGAGTCCCAAGGAGCTTCACTGGCCTTTGGAAAACAACGTGGTCACAACAATGCTGAGTGAAAGCATCAGCCAACTTCCTCTTTGGGTCAGGACTGCTATGATTTATCTGTAGAAACATCCTACAGAATTTGCCAAAAGTGGGAAGAATGGGTTCATGCTTGTCAGTTCTTTTTTTCCTAGATTAATTTAATGTCACAGTGACTCCTGGTTTTCAGTTCCTAACAGAGGATGTGATAATCAGGTGGACAGGTATGAATGTGTGGAAAGTATATCAGCATGATGGACCAAATCTTATCAGTTGTGCTTGCTAATGGCTTAGATGTCTTACAGCCTTCTCTCACAGGGCTTTGCATGCCCCTGTGACCAAACAAAATGAGAGAAAAAGGATGCATCAGCATTTCCACATCAGCTTCCTGCCTTCCAAGCACTGAGGAACCTGTCTGAAAGCAGTGACCTTAACTGCACTCTCTCTACTGAAACAGATTCTGTTTGATGGGGAGAAAGAGAAGACAGGTTAGAAGTTGTGCCTGCATGCTTAAGGAAGAAACCTCCCCTTCTGTTCAGGAACTCTGCAGGAATTTCAGACTCAATTGCATCACGCTTGCCACTTCAAAGCCTTCAGCGACTGATCACACACTTGGAAAATATCAAACTTAACAGAACCTGACATGGTTATCAGTGTAACTCAACCTGTTTGACAGCCTCCTTCCTCAGGGTTCCTCCTTTTGCTCAGAAATGTCTCTGGGGAAAGAGCAGGCATTTCTTCCCAACATTATTCAGAGTGATAATTGCTTGTTTTAAAAGGAAGCACCTCTTTACATTTTCCTTGGGAATGATGCAATTTGGTGTTTCATACAGTGACTTCATTTTTTCCTTTGTGTTAGAATTAGTTTGAAATACTCCCTGAATGAAGAAATGAAGTCTTATATCTAGTCTTTATATAAATGATGTCCTTTTCATATATTTTCAATTTATTTGTTATCATCCTAGATTTGATTCATGGAATAGTTCCTGTGATGAGGATGAAAACCAGTCTGCCCCTGGCTTGGGTTTCTTCTGTAGACATTCCACTTGGTGTGAAGAAATAAGCATTAATAGAGTAACATGAACATGGAGATTTCTATATTACCAGTAGGTAACTCACCTGAGCTGTAGGAAATATGGGCTCAAGTTCCAGCTGTAATGAAAATGAACCTAGTGAAATGCACAGAGAGAGTTTCCATATACCTCCAGAGGGCCTCAGGCTGCACTGACCTGCTTTCAGCCTTCTTGATCCAAAATGTCATGCCTGATGTTTGCTGAAGATACATGTACCACTAGGGAATTATCTCCCCACCTCCTCTCACCTCTCCTTTGAGAATTCAGATTTTGGGGCATCCAGCTGCTGCTGTTACTGGGGTTCCCACCAGCTTACCAGTGGCTTATATTAATTAAATGGCAATTTGAACACCACAGGTACCAAGCAATGTAGTCCTTTGGAGCTGGGGGAAGGCAGTCCTTGCTAGGGGCTGTTGGTATCTCAATAGCAGCTGTGAGAGCAGCAGGGAGTCCAAAGTTGTGTGTTTACACTCAGAGTGGCTAGCAAGCAACCTTTGGCATCAGGTACTGGGTAGCTGAAGGTAATAAGCATAAGTTTGGAAGCGATGGCAGCAACTCCATCCTTGTGTCCCTGTGCCCCTGACACTGTGATCAGAGTTTGTCTCACTGGTGCTGCAAACGTGCCAGACTCACTCCATTTCACGGTGTGCTGGCTGGACTTGGGTCACCATGAGGAGGAGTCACCTGCCCGAGTGTAGGCACCTGTAGTGTAAATGTCAACTATTGAATGAGTCATTCTTGGTTGTCTTCACCAGTGAAACTCAGAAAAGATTTGTTAGGGCATAACTATCCCACCCACAAACAGTTGTCTAAAATCAGTTACTTATACTGCATCCTACAAGTGTCTAGATAGTTAAATTGGAGATGTTTAAACTCAGTGTCACCCCAAATATCAGATGTTCTCAGAATGCCATTTCATTTTCTATAGACTTTCCAGCAGTTATTTCTGTGATGCCTTGTGGAGGCTGACCTGGAACAGAGACTAAACAGAGCAAAAGGATAAAGCAGGGATTTATTAAAAGGCCTCACCGGATACACCTGGGCAGCACAAGAGCCCAGCTGGGCCACACCCAAGATGCCCCAGAATGGTCACAAAATGGACGACTGACTGTGAAGCCTCACACTTTTATAAGTCCTGGTTCATGAGCATATTAGAATCAATTGTCCTGAAGCCATAGCTTCAGGTTATGAAGCTCCATCCTCCTGGTTTTTTCTTCTTGCTTCATCATTATTTTCATTCTTGGCCCTGAAAGTTGTCCTTGGTATTGAGCTAAAGAACGAATTGTTTGTTCTATCTATTCTGTGAAGAGAAGTAGCACTTAATATGAAACATAAACTACCCACTAAAATAGCACAGAATCTAAAAAATAGAAAAGCTAAAACTTAAGGCCATCCTTGTGATGAAGTTTTTAACAGATGAATTTTTTTGTCGAACATTGATTCTGCCCTTTAGCCAAAAAGCCATTTTTTTTCTAAAAGTTGTTTTAGAAATGTTGGGAAACTTCCAGCAATTGACAGTATCACAGGCAGCCAGAATTAAAAAAGGGAAGAAGGGAAGACATCCACTCTGTTATGTACTTATGGACTTAATGACTATTGTGGTGTGTAGAAAGACTCTTTTAATAGAATAACTGGATTTAAACTGCTGCAGTCTTGTGACTTCCAGTTTCTCCACATCTTCTACAGAGTTACACCAAAATCTGTTTAAAAGTCTCAACAAATCAGATCTTTCTATCCACATTAGTGGTTACATTTTTACACCATTATGCATGGATTTGAACAATTAGTATCAGGAAAAGGGCTAGGTAGAATCAGGGCCTTAGCACTGGAATCCTTACAGGAGTAGCTAAAATACACAAAAAAACTTGAAAAGCAATATAATTGTTTTTCCAGGACTTAGAAAAAATGAGTAACTTATCTTAAAGAACTTGAAAGTCCACTTCAACAGTTTAGCCTTGTTGAAGGTCTTTGAAGCTCTTAGAGATACAACAATCTAAAAAGACAGTCAGAACTTTAGATCTTTTTAGTATTTGGTGCTAATGGGAGATGATGGATTTATGAGCTAGAGGTGTGAATCCATGCTTCAGCCATAAGGAAAGAGACAGCAGGACACACTCCTCTGAAGCATGATGATAACATCACTTAGTCCCCTAACAGATAGGTCCAGATCCTGAGCTCAGCAAACAATAATGCACATCTTCATTTAGGTAAGCAGCTATGTGTTGGTGCTTTTGAATCTACTGTCAATGCAGAATAACAACAAAAAATTTAAGAAAATTTTGCCCTTAGGAAAATTTTGAGGGTGGTCAGAACTTTTGAAGAGGTTGCCCAGAGAAGTTATGCATTTTGAACACTGGAGAGGCTAAAATTTTGATAGAATAATGCTGACAAACCTCTTAAGCTTTAAAATTGGATCTAACTTCAAAGCTGAATCTGCTTTAAATGGAAGTTTGAAGGAGCTGACCTCCAGAAATCCTTTCTAGTCTAAATTATTTCATGTTTCCTATTTACTAGTTTCAGCTTGCCTGACCTTACATTTAATGCAACTGTTATGAAATCAGTAAGTTATTTGGAATCTGTGGCACTCCTCTCACTTAGAAAAGGAAGTGGCTCTAAATTTCTATTTATAATTCCACTGGTGACTTCTTACCCTTAGACATTTTAGCTGAAGCTAAACTTGCTGTTGCATACCAATTACACATTTTGTGGTAACAGTGTTAATTAATCCATGTCTACAACAAATCTCTGCAGCTCCTTGCAGGCTGCCTTTCTTTTCTTGTTTTCAGCAATAGTGTGGTAGGTGAATTCTGCAGATTGAGAGCTTTAGGAGGTCCCTTCTGCTGTAATTTTCTAATCATGGATGAAAGTATACTTACACTTTGAATATTAAAGGATATTTGTTCTTCATTCTGACATCCTATCAGGGCAGCTATTACAGAATTATTAAGCAACAGAGGTGAACAGGTGCCACTGCCCTCCTTTACCACGAGCAATGATTACAACAAGTTGTATTATGCTATACTCCTTTCCCCAGGCTCTGTTCTCAATTGCACCAAGGCAAATTCAATTCAGAACATGTACATTCAGTTCCCAGAATAGTCCCTAGGTGAAATTCAGCAATAAATAGTGGTTGTATAAAACTAATTCTGCATGTGAGGTTCTCAGATAACCCAGCAAGTCTGTACTGATTTTAAATTTAATAGGTGTTTAATAGAATAGGCAACCAGTGTGGAAGTGTTTAATGTGTAGGACAAAAAGCTACTAATATAACAGTGAATGTCAAAGCAGGCTGGTCCTACATTATGATTCACACCAGCTCAGAAAACTTATTTTGCAGATGAGTTGTTGATGTTAATAATTGCTCTTGATTACATTGAAACTGAAATTATTTTAGAAGCAGATAAATGCTGATATAATTCAGTTCATTATTAAGACAGCTAAATTTAAAAATCTATAGGAAAATTATGTGTCTGAAGTCTTTTTATAGTCCATGGAGATCTAGTCAATGGAGGCTTGAAAAGAACTCATCTGAAGAGACTGGGACACAATTCATTTACTCTCCCACAGGTACTATTTGAGATGCCTTAAGCCATCTGAGACATCTGCACAGGGGTCCCTTCTCTCCTGCAGGCTGAACCCCAGCTGTCTCTATCTTCACAGGAGAGGTGTTCCAGACCTGTGATACTTGGTGTCCCTCCTCTGGACTCTCTCCAGCAGGTCCCTGCCCTCCCTGTGCTGGGCCCCCAGAGCTGGATGCAGCCCTGCAGGTGGGGTCTGAGCAGAGCAGAGCAGAGGGGCAGAATCCCCTCCCTGGCCCTGCTGCCCACGGGGCTTTGGATGCAGCCCAGGACAGGATTGGCTTTCTGGGATGTCAGTGCACATTGCTGAGACATGTCGAGCTTGTCATCCACCAGCACCCCCAGTCCTTCTCCCCAGAGCTCTTTCTATGGTCACAGCACTCATGCAACAGCTGCCCTCTTGGAGCAAGACAAAAGAGTAAATTACTGTGGAGACAGCAGACCAATACCCTGAGAATGTTTTCTCAACCACCTGAACTGTAGTGCAGCTCTCCCTGCTGTAGCATTTTCCTATCTAGGTTTTTGCTTTTTCTTTCTTCAGATATTTTATCTGCTTATGACAGGCGTCAGCAAAGTGGAAGTATCCTCTTTACCTTGACTGACCAAGTTTTCTTTCAGTAGAGCATTCCCTTGGCAAGGACCAGGGCTGGAAATGGTAAGAGGATGTGGAGATTCCCACCGTGGCTGCTGGCCAGGTGGCCTTGGTGGGTCAGGCTGCTCCCCGGCCGTGCAGCTCGGTGGCTGCACTGCTCATGCTGCTCAGTTCTGATTCCTTCTTGGTGCATGGTTACTGACACTGGGCTTCTCAAAGCACTTGGGTGCCTCACTGCCAAGTGGAAACTGACTTAGGGAATTAACAGTGAGCTCCGTGGAGCAACATTCCCAACAGCAGCGATGGGCTGTTTACTGAAAGTGAAAAGTAAATACAATGTGTTAAAGAGACAGGGGAGTGTAGAGGAGGAGTAACACTGGAAGACAGTAAATATCCCAAGACAGTCCTGGTACTGCTCACAGTTGTGGACAAGGAGAGGATGAAGACAAGCTCCTGGTAAAACAGACAGACACAGCAAAACAAAATAGACAGTGTTCTTAATACTCAGTCTCTCAATCTCTTCAACCTGTTACTTTGTGAAAAATGGAGACAAACAATTTTTTCTTTAAAAAAAACAGACAGGCTCAGAACCAACCCACCCAGAAGTTGTTTTTTGAATTTAGCTATAAAATGAGGGAGCTTCCAGGTTTACTCAAAAAAGAGAAAAACCAGACAACTCACCTAACCTAGCCAAATAAACACAGAACAATTCACAGTAACTCATGAATGTGCTAAACATGCCAGTAAAACATGGATACAAAGTAAGTTTAGTCACAGTGATTCATCTTAGTAG
Organism: Polioptila caerulea; assembly: GCA_013397295.1. Lineage (NCBI taxonomy): Eukaryota > Metazoa > Chordata > Aves > Passeriformes > Certhiidae > Polioptila > Polioptila caerulea. The sequence goes on along the minus strand of VYXF01005943.1, from coordinate 1,152,664 downwards.
TGTTATCTTTTTCTCAAAGACCCCTGCACACACTGTAGTTATTATGCCTGAGGGGTAAGCATCACCTTATTTTCATGTTTGCCTGCACTGTCAAGCTCTGGTCTCTGTCAGCCTATATTAAGGTTAGTGGAAAGATTTAGGCTCTTGCTGCTGTGGTTCAGCTGTCTGATATTTTTAGGTCTACTTTAAGATGAAATCATTCACTCTTGTTCTTTATTTCTCCCCAGTAGCTATAAAGGGTCTCTACAGAGGGTTTGAGGGAAGAAACTCGTATTTATATTGTTGATATCTGGAGTGACGCTAACCCCCGCTGTGCAACCCTGTAGCTGTCTGTGCCAGACAGAAGGAGCATCAGCTCAGCAGTGCCTGGTTGCTGTTTTTGGCAGTAGCTGGGGGCTGGTCCTTGATGTGCAGCGTTCGGCTGCACTGGGGCCCACTCTCCTGGGGGCTGAGAGAAGCACCAGCACCAGGCTCTGGGGAAATGTAAGCCATTGGAACATGGCCCCTCATGGGCCTGGGAAACTCACGAGCTTTGATTACTCCAAGTCTGAATTCACTGGCAGTCTGGGCTCTGGCATGTGTCTATTGCACTGCTGGCAATACTCTGGATTTGGACACCACTGCCAAGTCTTGTGAGGCCAAGGAGAATGACCATCACAGAACAGACTTCCTGCAACTTTGCACCTACAGATATGCCTGCATGACATCTGGCTTTTAATCAAATGGTGGCTGCTAGTCTTTCCCAGGTATGCCACTGATACGCTGGGGGATGAAAACTGAGGCTCTGGATGCCAAGCAGGCTGCATCTATCATCTGTTACATCAGTCTCAAGGACTGTAATTTGTACTTCCTTGCTCCCTGGCATCTCGTCCCTTGACCTACCCAGAGGTAAAACGCTATCACTAAATGGTGCCCTAACACTTCAGAAAGGTTTTTAGAGACTAATACTAAAACACCTGGTCAATTATCATGACAATGCTTTAGCTGCTCAGAGTCCCTCCACCTTATGGACTTAAAAGTGCTTCAGAAATGTGCAGGGACTCAGACTCTGACAAGATTCTGAATCCTGTTGTAAGAAATGAACAGCCCTTTTCTATTTTCCAGGTGGCATCCCTAATGATCAGAAAACAACTCAAGCTCTGTCAATATTATAAGAACAATTGTTGTTTTATTCTTTTTGGTGGGTACAAAAACCACAGTTTCTTACACAGAACAAGATTATAAATAATATCTGTAACATGAGTGACCCGTAGTCTCTTTTGATTCTACACTGCAGACTGATGAAGTACTCTAAACATTTTCATCATTTTGTTTCTTGTATTAGACAGATGCAAATCTGTGGAACACGGAATGATGGAACAGAATGAAGGTAACAGCAAACAAGAGGATGACCAACAACTTTTATAAAAAAAAAAAAATCTCTGAATTTTATTACAGTGATGGCATTTTATATCAATTATTGCAATGATTTTTCCCTAAGATGGTTAGAAAAAAGAATTGTGTTGTCCTCTACTGAATTTACATCAGTTAAAAAGCAAGCATGTTTCAATATTCCTCCTTTTCCAAAGAAAATGTAAATAATTTCTTTATTTTTTTCACAGGATTTACATATTTATTATTTTTTTTATCACAGTTTAGTGATTCATTTCTACAGCTGAACAGCTGAGTATTCTTCCATTGTATATATTGATGTTCTGGAGACACAGGTTAGCATGTTCATTGACTTCTATAGCTATTTTTCTCTCTTTGTCAAGACAAAGACCAAAATGGTGTCCTTTCTGAGCATGTTCTTCACAGTTTAATGCGCTAAATTGGCAAGTCTTATTAGTTTAAAGTCCACTCAAGTGAAATTTGTTGCTGTTAATACACCCTTCCCAGCCCCCTCCCCCCAACAAAACTAAATTATGAATTTTCCTGATATAAAATCTGAGTTTGGGTTTCCGAGCTGAGCTCATGCACACATTGTTGCTGATGATGTCTGGCGCATTTGGACGTACTTCCCTTTCTCAGCCAAATTATTAGTTCATCAATGACACTCCCATGTCGTTTCAGTCTGTGCTGTGTTCCCATCAGTCACCAACACAGTTTGATTAAGGCACTCAATTATTTTTTTGGTTTTTATGGTAGGTCCGATGCAATTACAGCCAATCCTGAACTTTGTCTAATTGCAGTTCCAGTGTGCACGGCCTTCGGGCAGTCGGGAGTCAATACGCGTCCGTTTTCTCCCACGCTCCCTGTGATGGATAATCTGGCTTTGTTTCTTATGGCTTCAGAAAAGGTAAGCTAGGTTTGAAGAAAAACCAGAAGAGAGGAAAGTGTTATAATGTTTCTGTCCTTCAACCGACCAGGACACAGCAAACACCAAAATATTAAATTTTAGACATCTGCATTTTTTCATGTTAACGTTAAATATAAAAGTAGTTCTCATCATAAATATAATACATAGCACTTAAGTCTACTGGGGAAAAAAAGACTAGCAATTCTGAGGGTAAATTTCATTACAATAAATCGTTACTGATTTAATTATAAAATCTGAATTTGATAATGAAATTAAACTGAAGAGGTAATACCTTCATCTAAACTGCTTCAAACTAAATTTATATACAGTGGGAAGACCTTTTGGAACCTGAAAGCATTAGCATCTGTGAATAAAGTCATGCACAGGTGTTTAGAGGCTTTGACCTTCAACTAGGAATGCCAGGATTAAATAAAACTACTGTAAATTGCTTATAAATGGCAATAACTGTACCAGCTATCTTTCTGGCAATTCCGTCATTCAAATCTAAGGAAATTATTACTTATTTTCACAATGCAAATATTTAATATCAGGAAACCTGAGAACTGTCCTCAAATCTCCTTCATATATATATTTTTTTTTTCCTAAAGTTAGAGAAGGTGATAACTTTCAAAGAAAATGTAATTTATTGAGAGAAAATACAGTTTTCTAGTTCGCTACATTATATATAAATTTCCCATATGAAGGTTTACATTTTTGTTAGTTGAAAATTTTTAGTTTCAGCTAAATCAGAACAAAATATCTTGTTTAGTGACTAAATTACTCAAGCAAAAAATCTGGATTTGTTAAAAGATTTATAGTTATGCCATCTAACTTTAGTCATCCAAAAATCAGTAGCCAAATCTAATAGGAGTCTCTCATGTGATTGTAAAAAAAGCCAAGATGACTTGTTTAAAGTGAGTGATTTCCAGATGACTAAAAGTAGGGTGTCTAAGGTAAAAAAATGCAGCAAGATACCCAAACTATACTACATTAAAAGTGATTTCAGAGATAACCATGTTAAGATAATAATTAGTGGGGAAATCTGATTTCTAGTCAGGAGAAGCTATGTAAATGGTATGCAGGGATGCAATCTGAAATACCAGTTGGGAAAAAGGGAGATAGGAGGGTGCATTCACATAGGAGCAAAAGGATGACAAACATTATGAAGTCATTTCGTTTGCTTTATTACTAATCTCTACATTCTAAACTTTATCCCTCTGAGCCCAGTTTCTCCTTCTGAGGTAGCAGTGAAATCCTGAGCTGGTGTTTGATATGTGGGGTTAATTTTATATATGAGTATATAGGGATGAGGAAGAGTCCTTAAAACTCCCAAACATTTCCACTGCTTCTGGTGCACTTCTGTAGAAATTCGTCAGTCTAATATTGTGTTGTTATCAATAGCTCCTTCAAAAAGTTGTCAAAAATACAGTGGCTGTTTGTGGCACAGTCAGAGCTTGGATTTAAAATCAGCTTTCCAAACCAATTTCCCTGAAAACTTCAGCTCTCAAAAGCACACAAACTCAGGAAAAGGTCTCAGCTTACAGAAGGCATTATGGCATTCCCCTTACACTGAAAAACCTTGGCTTTGGTAAAGGACATCCTTTGAAAACTTTCCCTGCCACCATTGTACTTTGTGACAGGGACTGTCACCAAACATATCTTGATCTAAAACAACACCCAGACACAAAACGTGCAGCAGAGGTGATGAGGAAGTGGGGACCTGGGCCTATACATTACCCTATACAAAACTTCAACTACTTCCCTGCAGCAAATAAAAATCTCTGCATTTTCACAGCACAGACACAATGCAGCGTGGTATAGATCCACATGGTGCGTGTCCTGAGTCCCACTGCAAATGGATACTGGTAATGGCAAAAGTGCAGAGAACATGTTCTGGTCAATGGCAAGAAAAAAACTAAAGGTGCTTTAATGTGGGAGAGGGATGAGAGTCTAAATCAGATGAGAAAGCAAACTTGGGTGGAAAAGGGACAGCTTGCTCCAGGTGTGTTAAATTTCCCAGAAAGTCATCTTTGTGTGCCAGAGTCTCTCCAGCACACTGATCTGTTCATGGCCATTCACAGTCTCCCACCGTGAAATCTGAGTGAGAGTGCTCAGATTTGGATGGGATGTACAAGTTCTATGTAACTGTGCTTTAGTAGCTCAGTGTAAATAACTTTCTGGCCATTGGCAACAAACTCAGGACAGAAAGACAATAAAAGGCATCCAAGATTAAAAAAAAAAAGAAAAAAAAGAAAAAAAAAAGAAAAAAAAGAACAACACTTTCTCAGCAGCCTTCCACAGAAGAACAGAAAAGCTGCAAGGAAATAGCTCTTGTCCTTAGTGCAAGATTAACAACAGCTCAGCAACACACCACAGGACAACTCAGACACTTACAAAGCCAGGAGAAGCAGGTCAAACTTGGACTTGGGATGGTGCCATAAAGCCAAGTAACCAGGTAGGCATCTGCTCTGTGTTTTAAACTATGCTATAGGTAACAAGCCAGGCTAATAACTCTGCTTAACTGTGCTACTACAACTTCAGATTTATGGCCTGGATGCAGAAACAGTTTCAGGAGTGTCTGGGATAAGAGGGAAAAGTCTCGGTATTTACTGTGAATATTACCCAAACTGTGAAAGTCTCCTTTCAGTAAGTGTATGCAGTTAATAGTGATGATGTATTCTCAAATTTGTCATTAGTTTTGATTAGATTAGTTGTGAAATTAATCACATGAAAACACTGACTGCCCTGTTCCTAACGGGAAATGGGAATTTTGGAAACTTATATCCTCAGTCTGTGTAATACAAATATCCTATCCTGTGTGGGTTCTCTTGTTGTTCAGGCTCCTCTAGTACTTGGGTCACATGGAGGAAGCTTTGGCACAAATATCTAGAGATGAAATTTTAATGTGTTTTTCTCTCTTGACTATGAAATTGGAAGTATACAAGCCAAAATAAGTACATCACAGACTTACTGAGCCATCCTGTAGCACTTCACCTTTTTTTTTGTAGTTCATTGTAACCATGATGTTTTTCATTGCTTTTTTGTAGTTTTGTAATTAATTTCATTCATTCGTTATAAACAACAGCGTGGGATGGGAGAGCAAGAGAAGGCAGCTGAGCTGGAAGCTGGTTCCTGAGCGTCATGGCCCCCTGAGAAGGCCATGCAGAGGTGGTGGTGGAGGCTGGCTGGATACTGGGACAACCCCTTCAAAATCCTGTGGGTTTAGGGTGAGGAACTCAGCAGGGCTTTGCCTTGGAGCATCTGGACAGAAGGATGTTAAGCTCCTCACTGCTCTTGGTATCAGCACTACTTGTACACTAAGGGCTTAATACTAATGGAAAAACTGCTGCCCAGAGGAAGAGGGAAGGATTGTTCCCTCCTTTAAGCAAACTTTCTTCCCTGCCTTCAGCAGATGAAACTGCCTGCCAGTGCTTCTGAATGTCTTTATCCCACACATAGGACTAGTCCTTTATCATATAGATCAGTCCACACATACAGACTAGTCCTTCATTTTCATTTTCAGATGCCTTGCAGACAGGGTGAATTTCCCTGAGGTAACTCACGTTTGACTGTATGAAACTAAAATAAAATAAGGGTAATGAAGATTAATTGTCAAGAGCGTTATTTAAGCTATTTTATATTAGTTTAAAACATATACCATTAAAACTATTTGATGTTAGCTTAAAAAGTCAGATGTGTTGGTTACTCATGCAGGTTAGAACCACCAGGCATCTTTCCATATTAGCAAGTTTTAGTTCCAAAATGATCTCTTTACTTCTTGGATGAAAAAAAATCCCAAAACATATCAAAGGTTTCAAAATGTGTAAGACAAGACATATTTCTGCAGTAATATGTGCAGCCACCATTGTGGGCTCTGTAATGCTTCCAGCTAAACAGAGGTTTATGACTATGACAGATGGCACAGTCCCCCTGTGCAGTGTGGCACACAGGCACCTCTCGCTGCCAGTGTGGCCAGGAGAGGATGACTGGGCCTTGGCAGTCTTCCACATATGAGCATAAGCATTTTTATAAGAAGTTTACTTGATATTTCTCAATTTCACATAAATATTTTTATGACAAATAAGCAGCAAGAAGAATTTCAGAAGTCTGTAAATATTTGTTCAAAATCCTAGTGATGCTTTGTGCATTTTAAAAGCCTGCACCCTAAAATGTTAACTATCAGAGGTTTTGACTGACCCAAAAAGAATTTTTCAGTAAAATAAAATGCAACATTTTTGTATCTTTTTTATATTGTTTAAAGTATATTTTTCCAATAGGAATTCATCTGTGTGTTACAAGTCCCACAGAAATTCAAACTTTAGAGTAGGTACTTATGATTTTTCCTTTAAATACAAAACTCAGTTAGCTCTATATTTTTATTATAAGAAAACACTAAGACTAAAAAAAATTCTGCAAGTGTAATCAGTGTCTGTTGCCCTGGAATAACAGAGCTGTATGGCAACTGTGGGGATTGTCAAGTATGGCATGTTTAGCATGCTCAGCCAATTTGGGTCAGGTCAGTATTTAAATGAAAGCCTAATTTTTTTGTTTGCTTTTTAAAAGACTGTATTTTGAATGTATTGCACTCTGTAAACTTGATAAGGAATATGTCTTCTGGGATTTTTACTTTTATACCAGCCTGGGGACACTCTCAGTTGTGAGCACATCACTAAAGAATTTAAAGGAAAAAAGCATCCTTCACTTGCATTTTGCACAATGACTTGCACGGATTACTTCTTTTTAAGACCCTTATTACTGACAGTAGGGAGTGGAGTTGGGACAGTAATATTAGCATCTGGAAGTCTTGTGTCCCAGTTCACAGTCATGAACATTGGTCTATACTCTTGGAGTCCCCTTGACACATACTGTGGCTCACATCTTCACTAGTGATCAAAGAGCATAGCTAAAACTTTTTTTCTTTTTTACATGGGGAAATTGGCAGCTCTGTTGCAATTAGAATATACCCAGGATCATGACTCTTTCAAGAGCAAGGAAGAAAAGAAAACCCCACAGAGCAGTATGCAGGGGACAGTTTCCCAGCCAGCCCCTCCCTCGCGCCCCGAGAACCCACCTATTCCTCGCAGCGCTCCAGCTATCATGCTCAAACAGCATTCTCTGCTCACTCTGTGTTTGCTCTGTACTGTATGGTTCGGTACTGTACGGGCTGTGCCTTTAGGCTGTAAGCTCCTCGGGACAGGGACCTGTTGTGTGTCTGGCACACTTCACCTACTGTACAGCGCCGTCTACTCCAGCGCTATATAAATAATAAATAAAAAATAATAAGTGCATCTCCAGTTGTTTCCTACAAGCTTTTCTTTTTTTCCTAGGTGGCAACATAAACATTATGTTATTCATCTTGTTTCCCTAAATTTGTGTTTTCTACTTCCACTATAGGGATGGCTCAGGAAAATGTAGCTGAAGATAGCTGTTAACAGAGGAGACAGGTGGCTTGCTATTTGCAAGGGCAAGGGAGCTCTAGCATGACAGGGTAGGGTGCTAGCTGCACATTCACTTATAAAGCAGCCAGTATAGCTTGGGAGCTACGTAAAAGTTATATTTAGAAGCTCAATTTGCTGCTGCGTGCCATTTCCAAAGGTCATAGAGTTGATTTGTCTAATGATTAGTTGGCAGGATACTCACTGTACGGATGAGAGCAAGTACATTAGTAAACCATCCCTGCACACCTACTCAGGGGAGCTATGTAGGATGCAGCTTGGCAGCACCAGGGCTTCAGCCTCCAAAATCACTGTGTGCTTGTCTAAAATACACTAGTCTCATCTAAAAGATGAGACTAATCTCAAAGAGGATTTGTTACTGAGAGCTGAGGATGATAATCAAGGTCTATTCACTAGTTAGTGACTCTTTGTGACTATTATAGTGGGCAAAAGCTGACCTGAAGAAAGATATTGTGGGGAGAAAAAAAAAAAAAAAAAAAAAAAAGCCACACAATTAGCATAAAACATGTATCAAAGGGAGGGTGAAGGAATAGGCAAGGGAGGAGGGAGAGAAGGTAAAACAACATTTAGACTTCTTGTAACAGTGCCTTTTCTTCCATTAGGTTAATTATGGTTCAGTGATGTTGCCTACCCTAAATCTTGGTTACCGATAGGGCCAACATCAAATAATACAGGCTTGCAGCAATTTGTCACTAGTAGAGTGCAAACCTTTTGGAAAACAGACTTTCCAATCAAGTACTTAAAAACTGGCCCTCTGGATATATACTTTCTTATTTAAAATACTTTATATTTTATTTAAAATAGTTGTCATCTCTCAACTGATTTGACAACTTTGAGTTGTTCAAAATGTATTTTTCATGTTAAAAATTCCTTGCAATGCAGATGTCTATTAGCAACATAGAATAATATACTGTACATCTGCAGCCAAAAGAACTGAACCACTTTGCACTGAAGTTTTCCAAAATATAAAGCTCTGTTCAGAAGCAAGCACCACTAGACAGACATGTCACAACACTGCGTTACAAGATGCATCACCCACTCGCTGTAGTAGGCCCTAAGTCCTACCCCTAAATTTTAATACTTTCGGTTCCATATACGTTGTAACCTTCTCTATAAGTTGCTAAATTCTGGGAATTCTGCGAGGAAGTTGGGTTAAAAGTCTGTGCACTCTTTGCCACCTTCATTCGTTTCGCCTCTGCCCTGGACTTGTAACAGAACTCTATCAAAGCCACCAGCATTGCCAAGCCCAAGCCTCCAACCAGAATGTAGAAGACTCCAGCAACGTTGCTGAGACTCAAGGCACTCGTCTTGTCCTGGGAAAACAGAAGTGACACAGTTAACCCTGGAAAATGGATCCCAAGAAGCACAAACCACACATTAAAACATTAGAAATAGACAAATAAAAACGTTTAGCTGGACTTTAATGACAGTTGTTTATGTACTTTAGCAAAATTTGACCTATCTGGATTTATAAAATATATTCTAAGCAACTAGTTTTCCTTGTTGGCATAAAAAAATATTCTAAGTATATTGCCAACATGTCAGGATGTCATTGCTTGCTTACTGCAAAGCATTACTTCCATTACATGGAGAATTAAATAATGACATGTCTAGTTCTCTTTAGTTCTCATTCCAGCACTCATATGAAACTGCATTTATGATAAGCTTTTCAGAAGCCTTGGAATTCAGAAATCCATTTATATCAGACAAGACTCTGCTTGATCTTTACAAAAACCAGTAATTGTACTTCTGATAGGCGTTGCTGTTAATTTAAAAGATTCAGACTGAGCTTCTGATACTTAAATGACGGGTGAAAATAACATGAGAGGCTTAAGTTGTTTCTTTGAACAGTTCCTTTGAAAGTGCACACTGTACCATACACATTGTGATATATTTGCCTCTTACCTATTACTGTGTTTTGGTTTTATTTTACTACAGATACAGCTCTGGAACATGCCCATGGACTACTAAGCTCAGTAACAGTATACTTCTAAATATCAATTTATGCAATTTAACACATTTTTTCATAATTTAGATAAAAGTGAGGATTTTTTTAGCAAATTATTGAATTTACATCATTTTACAAACAATCACCTTCTAGGGTGTATTGTAGTAAATAACTATTCTGCATTTCTCTATACTTCACTGCTTAGTTATGAAGCACATTTTTTTGACTTGAAATCCATGTGCTTTTTCAGCATAGTTCTCAAGGAACTCTCTCAGGATTGACTTCATATGCTACATCGTGTGCCTTAAAATACTTATAAAGCTTTATTCTTATGCAGACTACATAATCTTTAGCTAAAGTAAGGAGAGAACTTCTGATTTTAATCTCTATGAAATTTTAACTTATGAAGACTGCAAAAAATTTGGATGTTTAATTTAAAGAGGCACTATTCATTGTGTAATCAGTAGATTACAGTAAAGGTTCCCATGGATATACAGAGGTGATTGGGGCTTATAGCAGGGTTCTGCTTGGTCTGTGCCTTTTTAGGCGGCTAGGAGGAGTCTAGGTATCTTGGAGATGACTGTTCCTCTGGTGGCAATTGCTTACATGGTACTTGCAAACAAGGAGGAGGCAGGACTGAGAAAGACCTGCCCTAATGTAGGTGGTGGGTTGAGGCTTTCTCAGCTGTTATTTACAGGTACTTTGTCATCCTCTTAAATGGTTTTCGCTCCTTTTTTTCAAACCACTTGCCAAAAAAAGCGAAATGTGTTGAAAGCTTGTTTCCCACGCTAATTTTATCAAGGTAAGTCTCGGCACACGCAGGCAGCAAGCAGTCAGTGCCTGTCGTTCTTTCCTTTAGCTGTTGCTGCAGAGGCTGGCATGGAGCTGGGTACTGTGAAGAAATGTCAGACTCCTCAAATACAGGGCTGGCACCGACTGTGGTGTTTCCCAGCCATCAGAAAACACTTGGTTCTGGGTCTGTCCCCATAAAAGAGAAGGAGCTGTCAGCTCTCTGGAGCTGCCAGGATTACTGTTTGGGTATGGACTAGGATAAACACTGGAAGCTGTAGAAACTATTAATTACTGAAGTCTTGCACTTCAAAGCTCAAGTTAAGTTCTCCTTGGCCCTCAAGGAGCCAGGGACATCCCCAAAGGCCGCAAGACACCACCTTCCTGGCTAGCAATGAAAGGCAATCCTTCCTGTTAGCATTTCTCCTTTTCAGAAAACTGCTGAGGTAGGCCAGCCCCAAAAGAAGATGTGAAGGGGCATTTCCTTAGTAGTCAATGGGAAAAGTCCATACCCTCCAGGTGGGAAGGAAACAACTAATCCAGCCTGCCTCTTCCAAACCCAAAAATCTGCTTTGTATTTCTTCAAGAGATGCTCTGAAGATGTGGGATGATGTTTGGTAATTTATATCACTGAAGACCTTAAAATGCAATAGTGCTTCCTTAAATTAAAGTGTGACCCCCATCAAGATGGGCCAAAGTTAATTCATTCTGTGTCTACAGCTGCTTATTTTATTTCTATGTCATTTTGTTTATTACTTCCTCTACTGCTTTGTGAACACGATAGTTAGGTCCCGAACTGTAGCGACTGACCTTACTTCCAGAGTCCTTGGGTCCACATTCACCTTTATCGTACCACCATTTGTTTTTCAGCTTGTCTAAGACGCCTGCCTCACTGAGTTTCAAAACGGCAAGATTTACTGGGGTTCTTCACGTGGAAAATAACATAAATAACATTATATATGTTATTTTATGTTATTCAAGTAAAACTACATAGAATCGCATTGCAAAGTGACAGAGCAGAGGCCACAGTGGGTGCTATGTCATGTACTGTTGGCCCAGGTTTAGAGACAGACATATGACCGGGACCTGCTCCATCGCTTTAGGTAACAGGCACATACTGCTGGGGGAGATTTGTAAATAAATAGTATGCAATTACTGTGAACCCAAAACTATTGGCTTACACATATTAACAACATACCCTTCAGAGATATATGTAAAACAACTGAATATGCGAGTTAAGAAACATTGTTTTGTGTTCCTTGCTTTCAATCTATTTTTAGTTTGTATGCATACAAACTAACAATATGATTTGGCCATAGGTATTTCACTTACTGCCCTCAAAATTATCCTGGCAAGAAAAGAAGATGCTTCCTTCAGTGTGCTGCCCATAACCATTCGGTGCAGCCCTGTAATAGGAGGTCTGCACGCAAAGAACTTGGGGGAGAGCTGCAAAGATCCCCTTATCCTCAGCTAAGAAGGACAGTGAGTCTTCCATTTTCATTTCCTGTTTTAACATTATTTTAAAATTCAAAGTTTTTCCTTAAATCTCACTTATGCATGTCAATATTTCAAGGGTCCCAGGCTGGTGACAAATTTCTACTTGGAAAAGCTTTTTTACTGGTGGTATTTGCTGTGGGTGATGTAACAGAGTTTGATATTGAAATGAAACCTAATCGAACGCCTCAAAATCATGAAATGCTATAGGATTACAGTGAAGTTGCTTAAGCTGATTGAATAATCTGAGAGTATTATGGTAATGCCCCACTTCATGCAGATCTATCACTATGTTTTAAAATCACATTGAATTATTACCAGACTTATTTTATGTACTTTCCATTTCAAATCATTCTCCAGTTCTTAATGTGGTAGGCATATGGATATCTATTTATGTGCAGGTGTGCATGCAAATATATCAGAGAAGCAGGGAGATAAACAGAAATGGCATGTGATAGATAGCCTTCTGGTGATGTTGAATGACATGATCCTGCATGTGCCAGCAGATTCCTATGGGAAAATTTATCTCCCATAACATGCCATAATCCATGCATCAGTTTAACTTATAGATTCAAGGCTTAATAAATAAATAAATAACCAGTGCAAACATTAATTAGTATAGTGTAACCGAAGTTACTAAAATAGTTTAGTATTGAGGAGGAAAGGGGCTTATTACACTCTATAACTGGTTTAACTGGAAATCCCCAAATGTTTATGTATTAATATATTTGTGCAGGTTTGTATATAGCTATTTAACACAGTAACAGCTTCTGAGCCTTGTATGGTATTCTTTGCTCTAAGGACCCTGTCTCTTAATACATTCTGATTACTCTTTCTACATGTACCTAAAGTGGGGGGTATTAATCTCACCTCAATATTTTCACCCCTAAATTATGCCTCAAGCTTTGTCTGTCTGTCCAGACCTCTCTGCAGTTAATGGGAAAATGTGGGTCCCTCCAAATGGTGGGCTTTGATGCCAGTATTAACAAAGGATGATGGTGAGATGTCTGTCCCTTCATTTACTGCTGAGGAAGCCTTGGTGCCTTGGAGAAATTTTTGACAGCCACAGTTGGGTGAGAGGATTTCCCAGGAACTCTCAAGTGATCACTCTAAGTAAAGGGAAAGCTTCATCTACTTTCTAAATCCCACACATTTAATTCATATGCAATACTCTGCTTCTAGAAACAAAAATGCCCATTTTTTGCTCTTTTCCAGTATTCAAACATACATTTTGCCTTAAGGCTTCTGGCAGCAGGCTGTGCAGGTTGACAGTGGAACATGAGAGTCCCACAGCTGTGAAATGAGTGGGCTTGGGGTGCTGGCAAGTTGCCTGTCAACATGATCCTCTGCTGGCTTCTAGTACAAGTGCAAAATAATTAATATTATTTGAATAGTCATCATCTGTAACACGTCATGCACTGGCACTGAGCCACATTCTCATGCTCCTAAATCCCATCAGTGTAACAGGGCTGGTTATGACAAAGGTAAGGGGGCATACAGGTACTGTTCTCACTTGGAAAATCAGAAGCCTATGGAGTTGTTGCAGATCAAACTGATTAAACTGATAACTAGGAATAAATATGAACTATCAATGCCAGAGCAAGGTGGGAACAAGTCAGAAAGCAGATGTCTCCATGTCTTTTGGGGTTTTTTTTGTTTTTTTTTTTTTTCTTTTCAGCACTAACACTTCGGACGTATAAAGCTTGAAAAGGCAGGGAATTTTTTCTTTTTTGCAGCTGTAGTTCCTTTAATGTCATCCCTTCTGCATTGTCTCTGCAAGGAAGCTCTCAGGTTTTCCTTCAGGAAAAGCAATCCATTTCACACTTTAAATTGCCACGCTATCCTCAATTTCTAAGTTATCTCAATGAAGTTCCCATTTTTCACTGGGATGCAGTAGTGATGTGACCGAAGCCAGGCCATTGTTTCTCCTCTCCATGAATTTTGCTGGAAAACTTTCTGATTGAAGGCCCTGCTGAAGCTCAAGAAAGCCTGTCCTCTGCCCCTCCCTTTCTTGCCTGCCTTAACACGGCTCTGTGACATTTCCTTCACATCTGCCCTCAGACAGTCCCAGCTGTGATGAGGGAGAAGCATTCTGAGAAAAACTTAAAATTGTGATTGGAAATGCACATGGTCCAAAACATAGGAAGCCCAGACTAAGGGGCTGCAGAGTGGAAAAGGCAGATATTTCACTTACGTTTTTCAGAATCACAGCATATATAAACCTCTTTGCAATCACAGTAAGTGATTGCAGGTGTAGTGAATTTTAGTGTATTTTAGGGGTTTTTTTGTTTGTTTGTTTCTTTGTTTCATTTTCAGTAGATTTTCAACAGCTCTCATGGCAGATGCATGTCCAGATCACCTTGGCTCTCAGGGCAAGTCACTTATTTTGGCTGTGTTGGTCACAAACTCATAGACTACAACTTGTTACTAGATTACTTACATATTCAGTTGGTGAATAGTCCCACTGATATTAAAGGGGACAGAAAAAAAAATTGGTATATTTTGCTGTATTTGAACAAGAGCAATGTACTGAAATCCCATACAGGGAATAAATTCAGCATTTATAATTAAATTTTCCATTAAGTTCAGTATTGTATGCTTAAGATGGCAGTGGAAAATGACTATAGATTTGGGTATTGTTCAATTGCTTAGTGATTCCTGAATTACTAATGTTGGGCTAAATATTCAACAAGAGTAAATTGGCACAGTTTGTGAAAATCAGTGTAGCTTTCTTCCAGTGTAGAGCTGCTGATAATCTCAGTTGTTGCATGTAAAGAGGATCCAACTGCCTCAAGTTCATGTAAGGATAATATATGAGAAATAATAACTAAAATTACCCTTTATCTATGGAGAAGAATTTGCCCCATGTAGCCATAGTGCAAAACTACTGTGTGACAGCACAGGAGACCCTGTTCTTCATTCATGTGCTGAAGTCAGTGTTGGCACAGCCTGACCTGGGCACAGGGACACTGGTTTTCTAACTTTTTGTCACATTCTCAGCCCTTCTACCTCCTCTCTTGGCTCCTTACTCATTTCCTCCTATCCTGTCATCAATCACTTGCTGTTGGAAAGGCCATTTTTTAAGAGCCTCAGGCTGGATCTTGAGCCAGCAACATCAGCAAAATCAGAGTGCTTTAAAATGGCATTAATTAAGTTCTGAGCTAGCTGTGTTCAGGACAACAAATGGGCAATTAAAACATTTAATCACAATTCTGAGTGATTCTGAAATAAATATAGAATTCTGGTAGACAAGGATTTTAAAAAGGCAATCATGAGTATATTTTAGGAGCATTTTCATTACCTACTCATGGCTGAGCCATTAATTAAGTGTAAGGTCAGTCTCATCAGCTGAATGAAAAAAAGCATGGGCCACTGTGTTCTCCTGAGGGCTGCTGGCAGAAATTAGAAAGGATCTCCATCAGCACAGCTTCTGTCCACTCACACTTTATGAAAAAAATGGAGCAAAGTGACAGAAACTGTGTTTCAGTACCTTCCCATGCACTGCATGAAATGATGGCATACAATCAGGATCTGAGGTAATACTTTGAAAAACACTCAAATGACTTGAGGAACTCACTTTTATCTTCAATCATGAGCTAATTAATCAGCTCACTAAACCACAAGTGGTTCACACAGGGAAGCTTTCTCAACTGTCTTTCTGAATTTTGGAAGATTGTCCCTTAAAGGGAACGATAAATGGGGAGCCTAGAGGTGACCTTTTAACAGGAGAGGAGGGAGGAAGGAGACATCATGTTTTACAGAGCAATACAAACCTTTGCAGAACAGCTGAACCCTCTGGAAGCTCCCTCATTTCTGTAGTCCTCTGTACTATCATGAAGGGTTATTGTGGGTCTACACTCTCATATTCTGAATAATGAATCTCAAATAGTAACAGCACAGTTATCAGTCAAGCCTCAGGTGCTGTATTGCTTTCAAGAGGAGTTTCTTACTCTCACGTATGAGACTGCAAAGCCCTGAAATTTATACTGGAGCTGCTAAAAAAGCTCAGGGTATGTTCTTTTTAAATTCATAGTTTGTTTAGAAGTATTCTTAAGCTTCTTAAGAAGGCAAGAATTTAGTTCAGGACTTGTTGGTAGCTATCGAGTTTACAAAAGTAATGCATAGCGTCCTGGTCATTCCACTAATGACAATTTGCTAGCAGAAAAGAAATAAAATACTTAGAGCTCCATTAATTCAGTAGAAAGGGTCTTGACTTCAACTGATCAAGACAGTTTCTGAACAAGGAAATGAATTTTACAGATGATAAATGGCTAAGTTGCCCTTTGGGGAATCAGCCTGGCTGTAGTTTATAACCCAAGACTAGATGCTGCTGCAGTGCAGACTTTGAGAGGTGTGGGAATGCCTGCTCACCTGCATGATGTGCCTGGTTCCACCAAACGTGGGCAGTGTAGGCACATGATAGACCTGGAGCTTCCCAGGACCACTGGTACTACCTACTCACTCAGCTGTGCCTGGGAAAAATTGTGGCAAGAAGCAGGCCCAAGGTCAGATCAATGCTCATGGCAGGACATGTATCATCCCAGAACCACAAGGTGAGCTCCATCACGTTCTCCATCCTTTGCTAACAGTGTCCTGCCCTCCACATTGTCTATTGTATCCTGAACTGCCTGTGTCACCTACTTTTATTTCCACTGGCAATGTGCTCCTCCCTTCCTCCTGCATTCACAGGTCCTCTGTTTCTGCATGAACCACACTCCTCTCCTTGCTTTTCAGCTTTTCCCCCCAACTCCTTTTTCTGTCACTTTCCACCACACCAAACTTCCTCCTTCAGCACTTCCAGACATTTCTCTGGTGAAGCCCTGCATGTTCCTCTACCATGAGCTCTACCCTTTTTCCTGATTCATGACTTACAGCACCTGTGGCTGGTAATTAGGGAAAGGAAGTTAAAAAACATCCTTAGTTTTCTATCTAGCTTTCCTCTCACTTTGCAACCACTGCAAGCTTAAGAGGAAGTTATTCTAGGAAAATTGAGGTATTTTAATGATTTTATTATCTTCCTGTGACATTAAATAAATAAATAAATACCCCTCCCCCAGTAAGGCAAAAGCTCAGGTTTGAGTAGAGGTAAGTGCTATTGGTCTAATATATATGAACATTTTGGAAGAGAAAATAGAGACCATTTTTGAAACTGTGACTGCTGGCAAGCAGAGCGGTGTGGGGAAAAATAGGTAGAGAGCAGGATTGCAGGCAAAATGAAGAGGATTTAGGGACCAGTTCTGGGTGAGTGCAGAACAGCCCAAGGGATGGTCCCTGAGGCCAGGACACAGCATGAAAGAGCAGGAGGACTAAAGAAGGAGAGAAACTAGTATGAAAAAATATATGTAGGCAACTGTAATGAAAGCTACATAAACTGTATATGACAAATCAGTCAAATTTAATCATCTGTATCTGACTAGCTCTGTGCCTGTACAGCTACCTGTGCAGCATTCTCTAATATATTGTTCACACACAAGCACATAAATAAATAACATTACATGCTGCCTGGAACAGAAGGGTATTTTTAATACTTCAATTCTCCCCCTCTTCACCATCTTCCACATTTTTGCTTCTTTTCAGCACCAAGCAGTTTCTCAAACGAAGCTGTGAGGAAGCAAGGAAATACTGGTACTGGCCATATGGAAGACAGGGGAATGCAGAAAGAATATGAAGCTGTTAACACCTCAGCCTAGCATGTAGCCTAAAATTCCTGTCTGATAAATTCTGGTTAATTATGCCTAGGGAACCTCTATGGATTTCAATTTGTTGGAAAGATATCAGAAATTGTCAGCATGAAGATATTTTATCTGAAATTTGTCTTCGTATTTTGGATACTTGTGAAAATTGTAATTTGTGCCAGTATTGTTTGTGTCAGCAATGGATCCCTGAGCCTGGACCATACATTAAATTACCCCTCAGAGACAGTCACACTGATTTTTTTTCCCCCTTTCCTCTAAAGTCACTGAAAAAATATTTTGAATAGTACCATATAGTAGGAAAAAAGTCTTAGCTGGTGAACAGGCTTCTGAAGGTATTTAAGAAGTTTGGAAAAAGCTCACCACAATTTCAGAAGATGCATGTTTCTGAAAACTGGTGACAGATCTCGCCCCAGAGACCATTTACGAGTTCCCCTCAGGGTGCTTAAACAGATGCAAATATTTTTGCTTTGACAGTAATTGCATACACCTTGGTTCAGCTGCAGGTACCAGCAGTGCTGTGCTACTGGTGAAGCTGTTTTGTCGCAGGTGAGACCCCAGCAGATGCACCAATTACTTCACATACTGTTTACCCGCTTTTGGTGACATTGAGGCTAACCTTGGAGTCACCTCCCCCGCTGCCGCACTCTCCTTTGTCGTACCACCATTTGTTTTTCAATTTGTCCAACAGGCCTTGTTCATTCAGTTTTAGTACTGCGAGGTTAACCGCATTTCTTGAAACGATAAAACATATTTTGTAAGAAACTGCACAGCTGTTAAGATGTTAGAAGGAATGAGGACTTAAGCTGTTTATAAGCTTGATCCACACACTAAATAAACCTCTCATTTCCATATTTCAAAGCCCTTGGCAGCAGAAATAATTGTGGTTACTTCCAAATGTGAAAAATGTGTTTCCAGTTCTAGAAACTATTTTCAGAACAGCTTGGATTTTAATGCAAAAATTCTATCAACCAACCCAAACTATTTTTGCAAAATGATGATAAAACTCTGCCTGGAATTAAAAACGATTTACACAGATTTATTGAATCTATATTTAAAGTATGTTCAGTGTGGGCCCAGGCTGTTTTTTCAAGCAGATGAGAAAATGTATCCCCTTGTACTAAAGAGGCAAGATCCCGACTGCCTGTGCTAGACGCTGCCAGTCTCTGTGTCGCTACAGTTCTGACATGAAGCACTTCAGACTGATCTTGCATAAGTTAAGGATTAGGGCTCCAGAAACAGGCTGTGGGAGGAAGAGCTGAGGAGGACTAACAGCTCCCACACTGATTAAGATGCTGCCCAGAGCCAGTCAATAGTAAGCACTGGACAAAAGTGCCCAGAGGTCTGAAGCCCTGCTGTTGGCACATCAGTGCATTTGGGATGCAGGCTCCAGAGTCCTGCTCCCTTTGCACATTAGAGGCTTAGCTGAAAGGCAAGACCTGGGGTCTAGCTTAGTGTTATGACTCCAGGGATGGCCCTGCTATTCTGGGACAGCACCCTGTGTCCCAGCTCAAAGAGCACCTGAGCAATGGAGGAGGAAGGTGGTGATGAAGGGTGTATGCACTGAGGAAACCTGGGAACAGTGAGGCCAAACAGAAGCTCAAGCACTGTTGGAAGAGAAGCCAGCCAATTAGCTAAGTGCTGAGAGACAAAAAGGCTTTTTGCACATCCTGAGGACTTTTCTCTAGAGAATTTCTACATGTTATGCTACCGCTGGGTGAAAGACAAATCCTGCTTTGCTAGCAACACAGTGGCATGGGCACAACAGACTGAAAGGGGTTCTGTGAGCCTGGTGTCCTCCATATAATGTTTAAATGTTCTTTTTTCAGATACAATAAATACATGAGAGAGGCTTTGGATCTGTGCAGGCAGAGGGGCATTGCCAACACAAAAGCTAAAGCACAGAACCACTGCTTCTGTAGGAATTCAAGGCTGCTGGAATTGTACTGAAACTCAGCCCAGAACTAGGACACAACTGGTCCTAGGATGCAGCTGCTTGTGTGCATGCTCAGAGGCTTCCCTTTAGATGTCCAGAGAGCATCAGGACTGGATGGCAGTGTTTAGACAGTATAGACCACCATACAAACCCAAATGTAAGGCATCTGGATTCATGATAGTGACTATAGCCACTATATAACATTTTAAAATCAATTGATAACTAATCTGCCAAGGTATTTATGCAACCTTCATCATCTCCAAAGGAAATTTTGCACTTGTTTAAGTGTATGACTTCCTGTCTGTATTACTAAGACTGTAAATAGTCACATATCCTAATGATACACAACTACATCAGCATCAGGAAAATTATATCTTCCTATTTTTATGTCCAGAGGTCTGTAGTGCATCCATGCCTATCGGAAATGTGCACTCCCTCTGACAGGTGTCTGCTCAAGCTTGCTTGTAGCTCTGCAGAGGCACATGGAGCAGTGGCACTGTTCATCTCCAAAGTATTTGAGAGGTGTCAGTAGCTTAACTACTGCTCTTTGGGGATGATATGGGCTTGAGAAAGATGGAGTTTCTCTCTCAGAATTTGTTTAATGCTCTCAAGATCTGTCTGTCAAGACAGAGTGGGATATGAAAAGAACTCTGAAAAGACTATCAATAGCATTCTCACTTCAACAACAAGAGGATGCAACACCTTCAATTTTCTCAGAGAAGGGCCAAGAAGAGATCCTCTTGCAGCAGGGCTCTATCAAATCATATGGCACTAGAAGACACTGGGGTTTGTGATGCAGCCTCTCTAAAGATGGCTGATCTCTTGTCTCTGGGGGTACTTTCTGGCCTTAGAATGGAGATTTTTCTCTTTTTAAGAGAGATATCTTCCTGGCAACCAGGTACAAATAATGGTGCTTCACAGCTTATGGAGAGTCCTTTACTGCACTGTTTCATTTGTGGGACAAACCTTTACTGTCTTCTGGTAACAGCTTTTATAAAGTTCCTTCTGGATGAAAGACAAGTCCTTGCTGGCTGGTCATGAAGTTTGGAAACTACTTGTGTGTAGATCTAATGTTACCTAACTTCACTGCAGTTAGACTTACAGGAGATTTTCAACAGAGATAAAGTAATTGCTTGTCTGTCCCTAAAAGTGAAAATGAGAACTGTAGGCTGTAGTGGGAGTGATAACAGACTGCTCTTGGTGGATAAATCTTTAAGGGGAATTTAGCAGACAGGCTGAAAAATGTAATTTTGTATAAGTGCTCTAATTATGGTTCACACTCCAGAGGGAGAGAAGCAATTGCAAAATTGGAATGAAATTGTTCATTTGTCCCTTTTGTTCTTGGAGGCAATTGCTTTTTAACCAGTCATATTTACTACAGATTTTTCATACTCAGCTTTTCATTACAAAGCCTGTGCTTTCAGTCTGTTTGCCCCATTCAGAAAGGCAACTGTGTGGCTTGCCTTGCCACTTAACAGACAGATTTCCAGTACACTAAGCATAAATGTTACCTTTTTAAGGACACTGGGACTGGGCCAAAGATGAAAGATTATCCGGGAAACGCTATTTCTTTGACGCTGAACAACATTACTTATTCTGAAAGTCGCTTAGATATGTATCTGGAGCCTGCTATCAACAAAGTCAATGTCAATGTCTTTCTTGCTTCAATAGGATCCAAACCAAGGTCTAATTTAATGCTGCTATGTTGAATTGTCATACTGGGCAGCAATAACACAAGCAGCTGCTTTGACAGTTCTACAGATGCAGGCAGGATTGCACACTCCCATGAAAAATGAAATTTATCTCAAGGAATATCACTAACTCTCAATTCAACAAGCCATTTAATCTCAGTCTGATTTTAAGGCAGATGGGAAGCCCTGTCAATCTGTCTGTCTGAAAAAAAAGCATCTTCAAACTATTTCCTCTGAGCTGTAGTCTCTCAAGTGTGAACAATAAAGTTCACCAAATTTGACAAAGTCCTTATGCCAAAATCCTTAGAAAGGTTTTTCTTTTCAATCTTTATCTTATTTCAGGTGAAGATGTTACCTGATAATTTACAACTTTTTTTCAAGTTAATGTCTACTTATACCTTTCATTTGGATATTACAAGATGAATTAAAAACAACTAGGTGATGTCTTTGACAACTAATATAAACTTTCATGTTTAATTTTCATGTTGAAGGGTAAGAGCTTTCTCACATGCCAAATGTTGAAATTGATCTTTCAAAGCAATAAAGATTATCTAGGAAAATTTTCCCACAGTCATTTAGAGAAGCTGCAGCTGGTTGATAGTAATCCTAGAGTAATAAATAAATAAATAAATGAAACCCATTCATGAGAGGGTTATTTAGCTGGGTTATTAGCCATATCCATAGACAGTTTCACAGCACAATAGAGAAATGAAAATAAAAAGGATGAAGAAGTAAATGTGGATTTAAGCTGCAATCATCACTCTGAAATTAAACTGTATTGTTTATAAATGTAACACATTATTGTCCTCATCATGTCTAGCAGGCCATGTAAAACCAGGTTAGTTTCACACTGCTTTGTCTGTTGCTTTGTTATCCAGGTCCACCTCAACATGTGGAAGTAAATGATTTCCCTCTGGTCAGCAAAACACAGAGAACCTTTGCTCAACACTGCTAAGCCTCCCAGGTACAGAGCCTAAAACATGCAATCGTGACAGCATTGAAAATTATATACTGAGACCTCAGAGCCAGGCTAGATCACCCACACTCATCCTAGACAGTGCTTCATTCTGCCACGGAGGAAGGCATTTGGGAACCTGAGTCTCCATGGCAGAAACTTTTCTTTCATCTTAAAAAGTAGGACTGCATCCTCAATACCACACTTAGTGTAAACTCCCACTAAAGACAATGTGTTCCTCAATAAAGAACTGACGTCTATGCAAGAGTCAGGGTTTCATAGTAGAAAGCAGGCAAGGGCTTTGATATTTGACTCTTAATCCTTGGTATCACTGCACAGTCCCGCCTTTTCTATCACTCTGAAGAAAACAGATGCATGCAATAGTCAAGCCAGTTCAGACAAAACTGCAGCCCTCACTTCACGAGTACTTGGGTCCATGGATAGCGATTGCCATGATTTATTGCCAGCTATTTTTAACCAGCCTTTAGAATTACAGTATTAAAAACATGATGAGAATTAAATCATTATAACTCATTTAAAATCACTGTCCATCTCCCTATAAATAAACAGTACTAAGCAGTTTAAAACATTAATTAGTATCCCTTTTTTTTCCCAGAAGAGCCCATCTGTGCTATAGATACACCTTACAGTGTTATCAACAGAAAAATCTGCACAGAAGATGGAAGACAATGGGACTATCCAGTCCCTTGCAAAATAACATCAGTTATTCCAAATGGATACCTCATTTGTTACCCTAAAGAATTGCAGCAGGGTGCTTGTCCAAAGCCCAGGGAAGCCAGCAGAGAGGTTTGCCTAGACTTCCAGTGAGTTTGGATCACATCAGTTGTTAGCAGTTGACCCATCTGTTGGACTTTACTCTGTAAGAAGCAGTGAGGGGCGCAGGCAACAAGTGAACTGAACACCACAGTGCACCACACTGGGGTACCCAGATCATGTACATGCTCAACCACAGGAGAGGCGTTTCCACAGCTGATAAACACACACAAAGGTCCCTGCACCACAAGGGAATGAGATATTGATCCAGGCTAGGGACCACCATGGCCAACATCACAAGCACTGCTAGAAATCTGAGACAGTCTTAGAAGGATGTCATGAAAAGGGACACAAAATTTTGCCTAATGCAACATTTTGAATTTCAGCACAGCGACTCATCACTCTTTAGAAATCAGGAACTAAAACATGAAATGCATTCTGCTCAGTAAGATCAAGCCTGCTCTCACAGCCTAATGCCCAGACCTTGAATACACACAACAGAAAGAAAAGGCTCTCTCCAGCCTGGTTAGGCTGAATATGTATCCAGATGTATGTATACTTGTATACAAATATGTATACTCTCAGCCACAGCTGCTTTTCATTAATGTCATTCAGTTCCCAAAATCTCTGGATGCACCATGGTTCCCAGGATGGGTGGAAAGCACCACCCATCTGCATCATCCAGTATCATTCCAAAATGCAATTCCAAGGCCTCAGCCTTGGCCTGGTTCATGGAGACTACCTTCATAAAGTACAGTCCCAGACTATCCACTTTCGAATGCTAAATACTGAATACTGGCAGAAAGGCACAGACAGGTTCCTAAGTACTCATTACAACAGAGGCAAGATCTCTGCTGTAGGCATTTAATAACAATATTTTAGACAGCCGGTAGAGCTTTGCCAGGAAAACTTAAATGTCTTAGCTATTTAAACAGCTTTGACATTTTCCTGAATCTTTTTACTGAACTTACTCTCATAAATTCTGTGTAACTGGCATGTTAAGTAGTAAAAATACCTCCCTGCATCCTGGGCAGATTCTCAGCACAGTTCTGCAGTTATCATCACAGACGGCGGCACTGTTGTTTCACTGCTAGAGCTGGGGATGTTGTTCACTTGCAATAATGAATGAGCAAGATATGCAAAAACCCCATGACTCGCTAATGAGACCCTACACACACGAAGGCAGCCTTGTTTAAATTGCAGCCATACTGTACAGCCCGTTGTCCCAGAAATGCTGGGGCCACTGCTGCAGCTGCTGAGGGAAAAGCAGAGCCGAGACCCCAACGCTCCAAAAGGCTTTTCAGAAATCATTCCCACAAGGGAGTTCAAAGTCTCAGAAATCACTCAGTCACTTAGAAGTCACATGGTGCAGAGAGATGGCATCTCTGGTTAACCTCAGGTTCTCTGAACATACAACTAAGTTCAACAAAGAGTACTGAACGTTATATGAACAAAGCTCCATAGGCGGGCCATATGTGGGGTATGGACCAGCTGGCAAAACAGAGGCTTCCTTTCTAATATGATAAAATATATGATCACATTGTCTTGTAAGTTTGTTGCATGCTGACACCTATAAAACTGGTGCTTGTAAAGAAAGGGAGATCAGCAAACTACTGTACAATGGGACGTAAAACCACAGATGTGGTGGTGCATCACCACGAAAGGAACAAGCTTTCCTGAGACTGCAGTATCACAGCCAGTGTCGGCAAGTGATCATGCATCTCAAGCAATCCCAAGCTCATTTTCTTCCTTGCACTTTGGAAGCCTCTCCCTGCAGCTGCCTGCTGGTGCTGCCATCATGCAGACCTGCCCCTGGGCACTGCTGGTGCAGGCTGGAGGGCTTCCTCCTGCAGGACAAGGCAGAAAGGGCGCATGGTGAAGCCAAGGTCAGTGACCTTAGTTCAGTGTGAATTGCTGTTATTCTCTCATGATCTAATCTGTATCCAGCCCAGGTGGCTTGAGAAGAGGAGGCCACAGCTGCCAGGAGCCTTTCCTTGCCTCCCAGCCTGGCGCTTCCTGGATGCAGCTTAGGATCTGTCTTAAATATGCTTAGCGAAACACAAGTGGGTGCATTTTTACAGCTTGTATATATCAGCCATTCAAATGATTTTTAACAGGAAAAATTAAAATGCAACCTTACCAAGCAAAAAATTAGGTCCTGCACGTCTTTTGAGCTGTTTATTTTTTCCATGTTTTGAAAAGCACTGATGGCAGATTGTTACATGACACAAATGTAGTGCGGTTTAAGGGTGTTTGACAATTCATCAAGAGAAATTAAGTGTAAAGCTGCATGGCACTGGCTGAATATGTTTAATAAATTAGGAATGAAACAAGCACTCCGTGAATGAGGAAGATGTTGCCAAAGCTTGCATCACCGTGTACTCAGAAGGCTTGAAGGATCAATAATGTAAATATTAAAAAGGAGAGATAATGCATGAACATTTTTACAGGAAAAATAACCTGAACTTTAAGGAGAAAAGGCCTGCTTTAAAAGCATGTCCTCTTAAACCCATTAAAGATCTTACAGGGAAAATACTTTTACTGGGATTTATAAAGGTTGCTTGGATTTATAAAGGTAACATGCTTTCATGTTACTTGTATGAAAAAAACTGTATTCAAATACTGAAATACAGCAGTCATCAAAACATTTTCACGTTAGTTCAAACTAAATACAGTCCTTGGCACTTGATGTCATAACTTGGCCAGCATTTATATTAAATAAAGAACTGCTAATCGTCATGTTGTGAGTCTTCATAATATACTAGCTCTTCTGCAGTGGGTCTCTCAGGCTTTTTTCCTAAGCCCCTCCATTTCTATATTCATGCTTATCAAAGAAAGGACATGATCAGCCATCTCAGCAGAATGCTCAGGTCCAGCTCAGGACCCAACAGAAAAGTGAATGCCTCCTGAATTCCATCTTGCAAAATTCACGTACCCCAGAAGAACTGACTGGTCTGTAGAAAGCCAGAGTATTGCAAAAAAGCTCTGGGCTTGTTCAGCACTGCATTAGAAGTTGAAGCCTTTTAAAAACATTATTTTAATATCCCCTGCCCAACTGGATCTAGAATGCCTCTTACAGAAAAATGTATCAAAATATTAGTCAAAAGAATGAGAATAAGGTATTTTTGCAAGAATGCAGGTTTATTCCTATCTATTCAGAGATGGGAAATTTATGGCAGTGCTCAGATAATTTTCAACTGTGGCTAATTAAAATAAGTATAGCACTCTTCATTTAGCCATCCAAATAAGATGGTTAATTTCCAGGGGCAGTGAGTATTAACAGCTTCTATGTATACCCTAAGTATAGTACACAGTTTAGTTCCTCGAGCTGAGCTTTGTAAACAAATATGAGCCAAACTGACACCTTGAGGATCAGCAGGAGTTCCAATTAATGGGAGACCCACTGCTGCTAAAGATTGCCATAGCTACTTTGAATTCAAAGAGGTTCTGACAATTTACACCAGCTAGAGGTCTGATGACTGTAGTTTAAAATATTTATATAGATTGAAAGCTGTTTTGCAGCAAGATATTCCAATTTCAGTATGCAAACACTTCTTGGAACAAGCAATTAAATATATATTTTGCCTGTGTAAAAACAACAGCAGTTGACCTGGGATTGCAACTCAGCTTATTTCTCTGTTTTATTCAAAGCTTTGCTGTAAATAAAAAACACATAAAATTTTCCCTAGAGAAACTGTTTATTGGTTCAGTACACAGTTTTTAGCAGCAGCAGAAATGCTAGTTTCTCCCAACTCTGAGCTATTTTAATTTTTGCTAACAACTACCTAAGCTTATTCTCATTGAGCAGTGAGGTTTTTTTGTTTTTTTTTTTTTAAAGCACAATTTTTCTTGCTGGTTCCAGCATAAGCAGAATTATGTGACTAGGCTGCTGCAGGCAACACCTGCAAGTCAGGCTTAGAATCATAGAGTCATAGAATGGTTTGGGTTGAAGGGATCTTAAAGATTATCGAGTTCCAACTCCCCTGCCATGGGCAGGGACACCTTCCACTAGATCAGGTCGCTCAAAGCCCCATCCAACCCAGCCTTGAACACTTCCAGGGATGGGGTATCCACAACAATGCTAGGTAACCTGTGCCAGAGTCTCACTACCCTCAGCAAATCCCTCAAGTGAGTGATATTTTTCAGAAGTGTCTGAGCACCAGAGTAATGCTGTCTCCATGCTGCAGGAATTACCCCCAGGATAAGCTTAGCCCACTGCCAAGTGCCCCAAAACTCTTTCACCTCAGAAACATTAGTAACCCTGAGCCATTTTTGGGTTTGATATAGTTGGAATTGCTGAAAGAATTTACTGTAATCTTTTTAAAATTGAAATGTGTAAAGTGAGCATGTTTAAGTACATCCCTCTCCTTCCCCAATACATAATGCTTTCGGATGGGGCAACACTCACCTCTGGCATGGCTGGCAGAAAGCCTTTTGCTTTTTATGCCTTAGGTGAAGCAGACATCAACTCACAGTTACGTTGCAGCAAGATGCTTGGATAGTGTTTCACCTGCCTCTCCACTTTAGGGTCCTAAACTCCTATGTTTAGGGTCCCCCAGCTGAAAGAAAATGACACTATTGGCACAGACAGCTCGGGGTGTCATGGCAAAGCACAGCATGCCGTTCAGTGCCAGGCAGAGGTTCCATCTGTGTTGGATAAGCACAGCTGAAAGTCAGGGAGTAGCAGCTTGAGGTGAGGGTCACAGCAGTGAGGATCTATCATGCCTCATGCTGTCCCCCTCGTCTCCCACTCAGACTGCATTAGTGCAAGCCTCTTGCAATGACATTATGTTTCGTTACCCGGGCATATGTTGAAACTCCTTATGTCTCTCCATCTCAAGAAAAAGCCAAATGCTCCAGTTTACTGCCAGCACAACTGATCTTATTGTTTTTCAAATGGATGATTTAACAGGATTGAAAACATTATTCACCATTACTGATCTTGGCCAGAAGATTTAAATTTTCCTTTATATAATATCTTAACCATAAGGCATTTAAAATTTATTCTTCTGAATGCCACAAGGGGACTATTTTCACCCAGAATGAGGCTAGGAAAACATATCTCTTTTGGATGCAATTCAGTGATTATTGAATAGAAATATGAAGTGTTTCCTTGTAACTTAGAAGCTGTTCCTTCTTTACATCCATCTCAATCCATTTGATATCACTGATGGATTACTAGACAGCCTATTAACATCACCAACTCTGGCTACCTTATGCAGAGGAAGATTTTACTACATCAAAATCTTCCAGAACAAAGTGGGTGGCAGCTGTTTCAGCAGCTTCTAATTTTTCACTCCATTCAACATGTCCCAGCAGTGGCAGAAATATTGTACCTACGACTGAGCATTTCACAGCTTTCCTCTGCAGGAAGACCCAGTCCTAGGTGAATCAGCTATCCCAGAAGAAATTTTACTGTGACTTCCAAAAGGAGTCAGAACTTACTGCTGAATCTCACTACAAATAATGGAAAATAAAATGTCCTGCTGGCTAACTGCAAATATTAACTTTTCTGGTTCCTAGTCCCATATCTTAATGTGCTATATAAATTTTCTATTTAGTGGGTAGCAGGGCATAATAACAA
The DNA here is from genome assembly GCA_013397295.1 of Polioptila caerulea. Lineage (NCBI taxonomy): Eukaryota > Metazoa > Chordata > Aves > Passeriformes > Certhiidae > Polioptila > Polioptila caerulea. Next base: position 1,124,066 of record VYXF01005943.1, on the reverse strand, counting down.
ACCCAAGATTTTAATGCAGTATTCAACATACCTGGCATTTTTGCAGGTATTTTGGTTCAAATTTGGCAATATTTGAAAAGATTTTGCTCTCAGACTTCTCCAATTTTTCATTAATGTAAGGCTGAATCCATCCAATTTATGAGCATACAATAATGGGTAAGAGGAGCTACATCTGAAACGGTCTTTGCCTGTTTTCTACTCATTATGATATGTTGCTGTATTTTCCTTCTTGCAAGCATCAGGATCTCACAAGAGTACCTGATTAGTGTAAGATGACTTTAAGACTCAGAAATGGCAGAAAAACATCAAGAGTCACAATGGAGTGGCTTCTACAAGTAAAAGTGCTCAACCAAGCATCTCTGCATGTCTTTTTCATAAACTACCTCACCATCAGCTTATGATTATCCATAAAAAATCATAAAAGTTCTCTATCCTAGCTAATATTCCTGAGATGTCCTCAGAGCAGAGTCACACAAAATGAGTTGCATTTAACCACTTTCAGGGTGACAGATATAGTTATATGAGGCAAGAGCTACAGTGAAAGAAAAAACCCCAACTTACGCTACCATCCCAGAAGCTGCATTTGGGAAAAAATCCCAAAAACAAAAACCCCCCAAAACCCTCAAACTCCTGCTGTTCTCAGGAATCCATGGAGTAGCCACATTCAGTTGAATTCATAAAGAAAAGCATGGCCAGCAGGTCAAAGGAGGTGATTCAACCCCTCCATTTCTGTGTCTGCCTCCATCCAGCTCTGGGGACCCCAGCACAGGAAGGACAGGGACCTGTTGGAGTGGGGCCAAAAAATGATCAGAGGGATGGAGCAGCCCTCCCATCAGAACTGGCTGAGAGAGTTGGAGTTGTTCAGCTTGAAGAAAACTGGGCTCCAGGGAGATCTTATTAATGCCTTTCAATGCTTAAGGAGGGTAATACGAAAGATGGGAACAATGCTTTTTAGTGGGCCTGATAAAACAAGGAGCAGTAGTTTTCAGCTAAAGGAAGGCAGATTTAGACTAAAAGAAGGTAGACTCAGACTAGGCATGAGGAATAAATTTCTTAGAATAAGGATGGTAAAACACTGGAATAAGTTGTCCAGAGAGGTGTCTCACTCCTGAAAACATTCCAGGTCAGGCTGGACGGAGCTCTGAGCAACCTGCTCAGTCCCTGCACATTCCAGAAGGGTTGGACTAGACGACTCTTAAAGGTCCCTTCACACCCAAACTATTCTGTGATTCTATGACTCTGTGGTTCTATTTACGTCTATATTTTTATTTTAGGAACAAGCCCGTGCTTGTTCTATTTCTAAGGTACTGTGGGTTAGACCTTTCAGCCATCAAGCCCCAGTCCCACCTTAATGAGAATGAAGCATGAAATGACTGTGAAGCCCAATACCATCAGTATTCTGTGCAGTACTAAAAGTGCTGTAATACAAGTAAGCTCTTCAATAACTTTTTCCTAGTAAGAAAAGCTTACTCCACATGGGAAAGCTGTAGGGCAAAACTGCTGTTTGCTTCTGAGGGAATTCATCCACTGACATCAATGTCCATGAAGTTATTAATGAAACATGGCCACTATGCCAAAAGCTATTGGCAGCATAGAAATCAGGACAGATTCTTGACTTTTATGGCCGCCAGAAACAGATCACTAATTCATGAGATTTGTACAGTTGATTCACTTTTGGCAGGTCTAAACTTAGACTGAGAAGAGGCATGAGGGATTTTTGTAACATTGTGCCTCTTTCTGTAACATTCTGCTTCTTTGTGCCTCCATACTGATGTTTTTCATAGAGGCAATAAATGGAAAGATTCCAGCTAAGACATGTTTTCTTAAGCTTTGGTCTAATTATGATGCAAGCACTTTGAAGTTCATTACTTTAGAAGTAGAGACTGAAAGAAAAAAACAGGGGAGCTATTTCCCAGGTGAGACTGGAGCTGCAACTGCAATGCAAACAATAAAGGACACTGCATAACTTGTGCCCTAGTGAAATGCTGGCTTGTGTTTTGCCTAATGGCAGATCAATACCATACAAATGAAGCAATTACAGTTGTGCCATATAAAGCCTTATTTGGTCAGCAGCCAAAATGGGGATTAGCTGGAAGAGTTCCTAGGACTTTCTGTCTGAATATTATTGCAGAAGTTAATGAGGAATATCTGATATGCTTAGACCAACATAAACAGTGCCAGCAACCAGATGAGATGGTTGGTCCAATATCCAGTGTGCTGATAATTAAAATGCCCTGAAGCCAGCTGGACATCAGGCCAAGATCAGGTGAAATGATCACAAGGGCAATCCAATCCCTCTGGCAACCAGCTATACGATGTCACCATCAATACAGCCACGTACACAGCAGCAAACTCCCCACCTTCCCCCAGCATGGAAGCAGGTTCCACTTAAGCATGGAGCACCTTCACTTTTGCACAGCTCTGCGTCCCTAAATTGTCACTGGTATACCCAAACCATTCCGTGAAATGCAAATTTAGCAGCTCTCAGACAAGTCAGACCAAGCACAATCACATCAATACGGTAACACATGCTTGTAATGTTTAAAATACACGCAGCCTACAGAAATACAGGCTACAGAAAAAACCACAGTACTAAAAGTACCAACAGATCTCCACATTGGATATGGAGGTACAAATAATATAATTACTGTTGTCTTGAACACATGCCCGTGTGCCAATTTTAATTTAAAAAACCATATGGAGTAGGGTCCACTAGTGATGGAGATTTCTGCCATTGCTTTCTAAATGGGACACAAAACATGTGGTCATAGACCACAGACTGTTTCAGAAACCAACAGTCGAAGCTACAATTTCCCAATCGTCCTTCTCCAGACAGTTCCTTTGACCAAAGACACTGAGAAATCTACCACCGTGTTTATGCTGATGCACACACCTCCATGGATTTAAAATAATCATACAAACATCTGGAGTGGGAATGGGCTTCAAATATTCACAGCACAATAAACACTATGCTATTAATCTTCACTACTCCTCTGAGGCTGATGGGCAACTGTCATTACCCCTAATTTGCAAAGGTGAATCTGAAGTAAGCTGCACTGATCTCTTTCAAGACTCCCAGGAAATCTGGGCAGGGTCATTAACTAACCAGTATGACATGACTTCAAGCAATTAAACTTCATTGCTTCTCAGAAACTCTAGGTCTTTTCAGGCAACCATTCACAGTAATTTTATCCTTCTGATGTCCCAGAGATAGACTAAGCTTAAACTTCTGTGTGTATTTCCTCAATTCAGTCCTTAATCACAACACACTCCTAATTTTTCCTGCCAAAAGTGGGAGACAGCCAACCTAAGTGAACTGACTCCCAAAACAAACAAACTCTTCCACATTTTGACCCACTCAGGGGTTCCAAAAAGTCCACGCTGTCAATCACTCAGCAGCTGTATAAAGCTGCTTAGGAAGTTAACTGCTCCTTTTTCCCTCTCAAAGAAGGAGTATGAAGCACTGTCGCTTACTTCACGGACTTCAGATTCTCTCACTCTATTTTGTTTCTCCAGCAAGAAAATTTTATTCAGATGAGAATGATCTGCTTGACATTTAGTTCATAGAAATTCTAACTAAAGCCTAGTGGTCAGGAGAAGACCTTCTACCGTGCAGGAAACATAAACATCACTTTTCAGAAGCTACTACAACTTCCTGAATACTCCTGTAGCTCCAGGAGATTCAATGTGATGGCTGAAGATATCCTTATCTTAGCCATAATTTTTAAAAAAGGATCATAGCACAGTGCAGTCTGGAAAGCGCCTAAGGGGTTGTCTGGTCCAACCTCCTGCTCATACAGGGGTCAGACCAAGCTGCTCAGGGCTCCAACCAGTCACGTTTTGTAAACTTCCAAGGATGAAGCCTGCACAGCCTCTCTGGGCACAGAGTGTCACTGTCAGACTGCCCTCAGGCAGTCAGGGGAAATAGTCCCTCCCTACATCCAGTCTGAACTTCTCCCATTTCATTTTATATTCATTGTCACTGACTTTCCTGCCCTGCACTGCTGTGAAGAGTCTGGCTCCATCTCCTTGAAGACCCCCCCACAGACACTTTGGGCTGCTTCTAAGATGCCCCAAAAGCATCTCTGCTCCTGGCTGAACAAATTCAGCTCTCCCAGACTCTCCTCATCAGAGAAGGTCCATATCCAGCTCCATCTTGATCATTTTCCATGAAATAGGTTCAATTTATTGATGTTTTTCTTAAATGAGGAGGCCAAAAAAAAGGATGTCGTGTTCTAGATGCAGTCTGAATGTTTGCAATTATTTTATCTGATGCAACAGTATCTTCTCTCGTGGCCTACAAATTGGATGAACTAAAAGCACTCTAATTGGAAACTGCTTTGGATAATTGCCCACTATCTGAAAGAGATGCCAAAAATAGCAGCCTGCTTATTTAACTGTGACAGGAAAAAATCCTAATCCTCAAGACACTGTGATGACTTTCTGTTCACTTTCATAGACTGAGTTTGCATTATTTAAACTGAAAAGTCAGAACTAATTGTCAAGTGTTCATGTGGTTTTAAACCAAAAAATATTATCAGCAGGTATAGAATATAATAAAAATACTATCATATATTGATTAAAACCCGAGGAGCTGGGTCTTAGCAAATGCAGAGCATCTGAATGTGGATTGGTCCCCGAGTTTGGACAGAGGTAATTTTCTTTTTATTTAAAACCAACAAAGAAATTAATATCCTCCTAAAACCCATCTCTTCTTATTTTGTGTTGCAAGCAGTAAAAGGCTCTTGTGGAAACCTTAAAATTCAAAATTTTGTTTGAAAATGGAAAAATGTGAAGAATTGTCTAGTAATGTTTACATTTAGGCACATAAAAAGTAGACAATTTGGGTTTTCAAAAAAAAGCTGAGATTTTCTGCAGGAAATAACTAGATCCCATGAATTTTTCTGTAGGCTTAAGAGTTTTAGGATCCAAAATAGACCAAAATCACACAAACGAATTAGCAGAAAATGTGTGAAATCAGGTGCCTGCATCCAAACCAAAGAATCCAAAGATCTAATTCAACGCATAAAAGCCTCTTAAAGACATAGTTACAAATCTGGGGTGCACTAAGTGGAACCATATCAGCAACAGATTGGAAAGAGCCTGATGTGTAATTATGTTCAGAGAAAGCTGTACATATTCTGGAGGTAACAGATGGCCTGCCAGATGTTGAGGCTGCTCTCACCTGCATGCCTCATTCATCCCTGCTGCTAGTAATGGAAGATCTGGAGGATAGCAAAGGATCTGGATCTTCCTGTGCAGAGATGCTATTCCTGACAAAGAGGGGAGAAAAAATACTAAAAAGCTCTATTTTCTTTGCATGCTGGATACAGATTATTATTTTCCTGTGTTCTTTTAGAGTAGAAAGAAGTACCTGAAGTGTAACAATAAAATAGGTCTCTGTATCAGCTCAGGATCCCTTTTGTCCAATTGACAAAATATCAGGCTTGGATCCCTTTTGTCCAATTGACTTTTGGCTCTAAAAAACTGCAGGGAAAATTTTAGTCAAACTTTGACTACAGAAAACTGCCAATCCTGCCAAAAACTGTTAAAAGAGAGTCGCAACAAAAGAACACACAGAATTGTTTAGCATAATGTGATTTGCTAAAAGATATAGTTAAATAGGAGCTAAATCCTTTTCCAGGCTTGATTTAAGCTCTCATTGACTTGGTTGGAATAGGAAGCTGAGGAAGGAAAATGAAAAAGGGGAGTAAGGCATCAAGTTATAAAAGTACAGAGACTTGAGCTAAGGATAGCTAGAGATAGTTGAGAAAAAGAACACTAGTTTTCATTCTACCTCCTACCACACAAAAAACAGACCATTTAAGAGGAAAAATTATTGATCAACCACAAGTGACCATATTATCAAACAGTATTTTAAACTTGTACTGCTCAGTGAGATACACATATGGCCATTTTTATTTGGAACCTGAGCTCCTTGGGAGCATTCTGATGATGGGAAAGAGCTGCATTTTAGAGCTGATGCATCAAAACACACAGCAGCTTAAATTATACATTTAAACTCCTGAAACTTGTTTTTTGCTGTCAACACCTTTCCACCTTTCATGCTGGGATGTTCAGTTCATAATGCTTACTCTGTCACACATTGTTCCAGTCTGAGATACCGTTCTTAGTTCAAAGAAACCACAAGAAAGAAAACAAACTTTTCTCCCCACTTTTGCTTGGGGATTTCTCACAGGAATCAATGCTGCACAAAGACTACATGGCCATTTTATGTCTCTTGAAGTCCATCTAGTACTTACTGTCATTTGGAAGTGGGCAGTTTTGCAACTACCACACAGATTAATCACAAACTGTTTTTCAGGTGCTATTTGTTCCCCAAATGTCATTTCCACAGAGAGGTGTTGTTACGAGCTGCTGAGATGCCTTTCAGCAGCCTGCTCCCTTGCTTTAGTCTACCTGCAATTTACCTGAACAATTATTATCTTAGTGGGATAGGCCTTTTAGCTGTTGGGAACTGTACCATCAACTTCAAAGGGCAGTTCCTGGGACTTGACACCTAAACAGCCGGAGAGTTGTAATAAAAAGAAAAGAGAGAAATAATAACGAGCAGCATTGTTAAAATATAAAGGGCTGCATCTTGCCCTCTGCTGAGATGCTTTACAAGGGATTGCGGAAATGGCAGGGAAAAGGGCAGGAGAAAATTATTTCTAAAGTGCCAAGAGGCAGCGTTTATTTCTCAGGGGATCTATAGACTGGAAACAACCATAACCTTTTGTATCCCATTGGCATACAGTGAGGATTAATAGTTATCAAAGATCTGTAAAAGCCCAGAAAATCAGTAGGATGTGTGCACAACAATGGTATCAGTATTTTTGACACATTATGGCCTTTGCTGATAGTCTGAGTTAAGTTCATTGGCTATACTTAAATAGATGCCTCTTTTTACCTGTCAGAGAATTCAACAGTCTGATAAATTTAATTTGGACAGATTCATTATTGTGAAGCTCCTATCCTGTTTGCATTCAAACAATTCCAAAACGGACAAGGAAGAAAAGAACTGAACTTTTTGCTGCCTTTATTTCTTTTTGACTCTAGAAAACAAGCCTGGTACTGAACTTTTCCTGATGCTGACTACCTCAGACTGGCTCAATGCTTCTGTAGGACAGTAAGGAAATTTTTAGTAATCACTAAATATCAGAATGAGAAATCTATTGTATAAATAGTTTGTAAAAAATATTTTTTTAAAAAAAGAAGCCTCATAGTGCTTTTAAGCCAATACTAAAGCTGAAGATAAGAATGGTAGCTTCATCTTTTACACTGATTACACTGCTAATTTAAAAATACCTATTATACTAAAGCTGTTTAGATTAAAAAAAAAAATCTTTCCATGCAATAGTTTTGCTGCTGTTTCCATGCTCTGTTCTTTCACTCCTGCTCAGAAACCCTTCATTACACAACTTTTCTCACTAAAATCCCAAGACCTTCCTTGGAGTAAGGAGCAGGACGATGCTAGCAGAGAGGCACCAGAACCTGACAGTGTGACCATAATGGGAGCTGAGCTTCTTAGAACAGCTTTGCCTTCCATCAGCTGCTTCTACTGTCATTTGCAGTGTAGGAAAACAGAAATGGCAGCAGAACAAATTCCTGTGACTTTTGCTTTCTGCTCCAAACCACAGAGAGCTTTGTTCAATTATGAATCATCCCTGAAGTCTGAGAGTGAAAACTTCCTGCTAGTGGCAATGAAGAAACAGGCTCTGTGAGGCAAGGCAGTTCAGAGATGGCTCTTTGAAGTACTTGAAAGATATAGTGATTTTTCTGCCCCCCCCCTCCCCCCAGGTCAGAGAAAATTCAGCAAGTGCAGCATCATGGACACTAATGAGTTGTTTTCTTTCAAAGAGACAAGTATCAGAAATTATCTCAATGGCAATGCTCTTCACTGCAATTTGGTTTCTTAAATCAGAGTTATTACAATTTCCTTCCTCTTTACATAAAAATTGCAAGAATGAGCAAAACTCTTTCAAGTAAAAGATTTTTGCCTCAATACATTTGCTTGTACATCTTTCAATGGATCTTATTAGTCATCATCAAATTTTCCCCTTTTTTTACTGCACTATTTTTGCACAGGGAAGACCCTTATCTTGATTGAAAATTATGAAATTAATCTAACAGGCATCACTGGGGGACAGAGCAAGCTGGGACTAATCTCTGTTCCCAAGGCTTTATATTTACTTTTCAAATAACTCTGTTTTTAGACAGAAATAATCCAGGTAACCAAAATTAAGTATGCTTCCCAGGCTCAGCTGAGAGAACAACTTGCTAACATTCATTGTCAGGTTCTCTTCACTGATCTTCTTTTGACCCCTGACTTTTATATTCCTTCCTAAGCAGTGGCCCATTCTCTGCCTTTTTACTTAGTAAGTGTTATTTTCAGTTGATAGAAAACCCAACAAGCTCTGAAGGATCTGACCTGCGTGAGAAATGTCTCAGCTATAAGATTTGACACTGAATGGTAATGAGGTGGTAATTCAAGCCTTGTTATGCCTACAGTGAAGGGAAAAATATTATGCAAAGTCATACAGTATGATCTACACCATCAGTCAAACAGGATAATGTTTACTTGTGTATAAAATGCTACAGATCACATTCTACTTTTCATATAATTTTGCATCACAGAAAGAAATGACCTTGGAAAATCCTAGTAAGCTGACTAAAATCCTGTTCTTTTAAGAAGGATTTTTTTGAGAACCCCATAAATGTGCAGGGGTTTTTGCTTTCTCCAGTGGCCATTGCTTCAAAAGTGTAGAGGTTAAACAGTATTTTTACATCACTCATTTTAATAGTCAGGCCTTGATTTTTTTTTTCTCTATATCTTCTCTACATTGTATATAAATAACGTCAGTTTCTAGGACCTATGGTGCTTTGCTGAAGTGACTCTATGAATAATACACTAATTAAGGGCAAGAGCAGACATTCTGGCAGGAGGAGAGAAATGTGAAAAAAATCAAACCTGCTTCCTCTGCATCTCTCTTCACTGTGATGGTTGCTTGTCTTCAGAATGGTCTGAGCAGGCCTTTATGTGCCAGTGTTGCCAGCCAGAAGACAGCTAACCAGCAAAACAAATACCAGCTTTTCTCTCTGAGGCGCCAGAACACGCTCAGAAGCACATGGGCTGCAGATGTTATCAGGATGACCCAACCATACATTACCTATTTCTGTACCTTTCTAGAAACAGGAATATGCCATTAAGTAAAGAATGCAGCCCAGATGAGTAGAAACACCAAGATAGAATAGTTATGTCAACAATATTGGTTAAAAAAAAATAAATCTATAAAGACCTTTGAAAAAGCAACAATATAGTGTACACTGAAGAATGTTCCAGGGAAATGCTTCCTTTATGACACAACACAACTTGTAGAAGGAAGCTTCACTGATGGGAAAAGTCTATTTTTCTAGAGATTAATGGATTTCTGCAATAAAAAAATGTTGGAAAACAACAGTGGAAGTAGTCCTCTGTAGTAAACAAATGTTGACAGTGTAAAAAATTTGGGTGGCCAGCTCAAACATTTTTCCTAGTTTTTCTCTTACTCAGAGGAAGTCTGTGAATATCGTACCTATTCGTTTGTGCACACAAATCCAACCTTACAGAAAGCATAAGAAACCAGAGCATGCAAGAAGTTTTGGGGAAAATATTTTTACCTGTCTTTACAATTGACTACTGTGTAATAACTCTGATGCTTTTCCTACAGGGCTTGTTGTGAATTACCAGCTCATTGACCTACAAATCCAGGGTAAAATGAGAACTGGGGTATATCTCAGAACAACATATTAAGTTCACAATAAACAGCTTTGACAGCAAATGATGAGCTGGGAATTCCTTCCACAATAAGCTCCTTATACTCTGGGCTCCAAAAACACTGAGGACAACATTTGATAAAAAGTTTAATAGTCCCACTGGAAGAAACTATACTATCATATTGTTATTTTCAGGTCAATGTAAAAAAGAAAAGGAAATATCACTTACCAAAAAAAAAAAGGGGGGGGGGGAAATATTCAATCCTATGTAAGGTCTGCCAAAATTTTGTATGAATGAGCATGCATTACTAAAATAAGATTTCTTCGAACACTAGATTTCTAAGGAACCATACTAGATATATCTGTGAAAAACAAAGGTAACATTGCCAGCTGTAGTACCACATTGAAACATAGCAAAGAAAGAATGGCAATTTTAGACATCCATCTTAGGAAAACAAGGTCACAGAGATCAAGATGGTAGATTATAGAGTTATAGAGCCCATGCACACAGACTCCCTTCATAACAGATCTTTATCTCATTCCCACAGATTTATTTTTCTTCAAGAAAAACTTCCTTCCACCACAGATCTCTCACTTCTAGGGTAAACATCTTTCAGGTATTGCACATTATATCATATAAAACAGGAGAATCCATACACTGTTGACAGGGCACCGTTTGGATGCCTTTTGCACCCCAAGCAACCAGCAGGGCACTCCTCCCTTGCACAGGATGGAAACTCAAATCTCTAGCTTCACTTATGCTGCACTTTTCTCTCCATATAAGTTGCTATAATGATCAGAAAGTTACATCTGCAACACGAGCATCGCTGGTGCACCGCCCACACCGCACACCTTACGCTAAACGCAGCAAAGGACGGATAAAGCGTAAAGAGGCAGTTCATGTCACCAGATGGCACTCTGCCAAAAAACAGCTGATATCACCAGGTGGACATTTTTGCCTTCCGCTCCAGAACATAAAGAATTCATCCTAAAGTCAAACTGAGGTAATCCTTTACTACATAAAAAGAATAGAGACTTGAAGAATGGAATATAGAATCCCAGGTTCATATATATATACATATATAAACATTAACTGTAATTCCAATAGCAGGAACTTATTAGAGCTCTGGATTTCATGAGGTTGGTGAACAAATGTCACCAATCTCTAAAACACATTGATGCATCTAGTCAAAGTTTTTCCATTATTTGTCTAAATCTAATCCTGCCATTCTCATTGCCTGGGCTCAAAGTGTCTCACCAGACACTTATGACCTTGCAGGCTTCTCTCATCCATGGTGCACACTTTTGGCTACAGGACAGAACAAATGTTCTTAGTTAAAACAGTAAAAGAAAAAATGACAACTCCTCATTTTTTAGCACAACCTGTCATTCCCCTTTACATAAAACAGCTCCAAGGTACAAAAAGCTGAAAAAGCTTTTACTGTACCTCTGAGAAAATATTGCCCTTAACTTCTTTTTCATTACCTCTTAGAGTGGAGAACTCTTTCATGTTCTTCACTATTCAAACTTGTTTATGATGCCTACATATCTAAAACAGAAAAGCAGAGGCATGCAAGGCACAGGACTTGAGTAGTACAAGATCTCCAGGTGTTGCCCTCTGGAAACACAGTTACTGCAAGTGGCAAGGCAGATGACCCAGGGGTGATCCACAGCGGCCAGAATGCTGGCCACGAGAACATCTTCTAATGACAACACTTTTACAAAGGCAGGTCTTGCTAAGCAGACAAGCAGCACTCTCTTAACCACCTTTGAACGCACCACCTTTGAAGAAAAAAACTCATTAATTCACACTGAGTACTACACAGTGGCTTTGGAAGGATACCTACCGTTGTAAGAGGAGGAAACAGTAAGAACAGTTGGGAAGTGCCATGAGAGAAACTCAATCATTGTTGTGATGAGAGCCTTTGCCCTCAATCCCACATTCCTTCTCAAACACGTCAGTCTTTTACAACATCATATAGAAATGAATATCACTGGAAAGGAAGGAAGGAAGGAGACACACATGATATGTGATGTGGTACTGCCCGTTGGGCATAAAAGAAACACACATCAGGCATTTCCCATTCTCCTCCATTCAGTGATATGCATTAATTGTAACACTGCACCAGCACTGAGAATGAATCATTCCAATTAGCCAATAGGTACTGGTTGAACACTGCAGGAGTGTAGCATGAAACCCAACAAGGAAGAGTTTTGAATTAAAATCCACTACTCTGCTCATGTGTACAGTCATGAGCAACAGAGAGACCAGTCCTTGGATCTCTCTGACAGGTGGATTTCATCTGCATGAACCAAGTGATGGGTGTGTGCTCTGTAATGAACATGAGCCCGGTGATGTGATGGCAGGGAACCATCCCTTATCCTATGCTACAGGAAGAACCACTTCTGTCAGTTAAATGTGTGAAAATATATAGTCTGGTTCTCCATATGCTCACATCAACTTTATTCAGATGCCACTATATTTTTAGGGAAAAAACTCCTTATTTATATAATTGCAAATAGGAGTAGGATTAAGACTAAAATACTTCTAATGCAATAGGTGTTAAAATAGTTTAGTGAATAATTTGATATGAATAATTCATTTGGAAAAATTCTTATTTTTCCCTAGCCCTGAACAGACCAAAGATAGCATTTAAATGTTTCACTTTTATATGCTACTTGCAATTATTTGTGAACAACATCAAGTAATTTGTGGTCTACATATAACTCAAATAGGAAATTAGGATTATTAACTAAAACAGAATTTACAACTCCCTTAGCAAATTATGTCTTTTGACTAGTCTATGTAATGAGCTCAGCTAGCCTGCCCTTCATGGATTTCAAACTGCATGTTCAATATTTGCAATTATCTGTGCAGACAGCAGTTACATAAGTCATCTGATCAATTACAGAAACACTACCATGTGGGATGCAGTCAAAATAGCAAAAGCAGCATATTCTAAATCTTAAAAAATTCAGAAAATACTGAAACATGCAGTTAAAATTTACAGCTGACTCTTTCCTGTTCAAAAACACAGGGGGAGGAAGCTTTTCCCCTCTTCTGTAAGTGCTACTCTCTGTAGATATACATGAAAGAGGTGGTACGAATGTGAGGTATTGCTTGTTCTTTGTTTTTATCCAGAACATTAAGTGTGTTGCTTAATGTTTTTAATAGGTAAGCAGCACTGATGATTTGTCACTGGGGCTGGAGAGGGAATGGGGTGTAGCAGGAGAACAAGAAGCTTAGCACATGTGAAAGAAAGGCTCAGGAAAGGCATGGACATGGACAGCCAGTCGAGACAGCTTGAAAGAAGATTTGGTCCAATTTTCAAGTCCGGTAGGATTTCCCCTATTCTGCTTTTTGAAACATGTTTGCAGGCAGGATGTGAAAAACTACACAGTTTTTATCACATCACCCTAATGATAGTTGCTGACCCCCAGTTAGATGAAACTATGGCCTCACTGAAATGTCTGGGAGCTTGGTCTTTAGCTGGGATGGAACCAGGAGTTCACACTGGATCCTTACAATCATGGTTGTGCTACTCCTCTCTGCTCTTATTAGTCTTACTAGGCCCTCTTACTTTTAACTGCTTTATATCTCATCCCCATTACTCCTCGGTATTTTTGTCTAGCCAACTGAACAAACCTGAAATAAGCCCAAATTTGACACAAATCAACTTCCACAGGCTATCAGTGCTCATTATAACAGGCTGTCTCTTGCTGGTATTGAATACTCTGCAGAAAAAAGGCAAAGGGACTAAAGAACACCATAAAGCACACTCAAAGCAAAGAGCCCACTGCTAGGACATATATGACAGCAGTCAAAGTATTCTGAAAATGTATGCCTTAGCTTTGACTCAGTAAAGCATGACTGTCAGCAATGGGCATTTCCTTACTACCCTAAACTGCTGCCTACCACTCTTAGGCTGTTTGAAACACTGAGAAGGAGATATCAATCTATTTGAAATATAAAATAATGTTTTGAAAATATATCCAGATAATAGATCAGCCTCTCTTATTAGCACTGCCTTCTACCTTTAAATAGTCTGAGTCCTGGACACGTTTTTCTATAGAATTAACATTTTCATTGTCATTTTCCCTCTCTCATCTCCTTAATGTTCTCTTACTACTTTATTCAGCAGTGAAGGTGGCAATTTTTAAATCTGAGAGGTACTGAATGTTAAGGCTCAAAATTTCATATTTAGTCACTGAAATAACTGGCCTGATTTTCCCCTGCATACACAAATCTTCTTTTGCTGTGGATGGAAATGATTCTAATGATACTCCTTTCACCACCTCTGTAATACAGCTACTGATGCTTGTGGCATCGTGTGCAGGCTAAACTGATAAGTTATCAGTGAGTCTAGTTATCTGCATAGTGGTAATGATATCTCCTCTGCATTCACAGATGTAGACTTCTTAGTTATCTATTTAGACTCCTTAGTAGCTCCTTATTTATTTCATCCACAGACATATGGCTCCATCTGCACTTGCAACTCTTCCCTTAAACCTACTTCCTCCCCTTTGTTTCACATTGTAACCCCTTGAACACGAATGTGAGAAATGCTGTGCTGAGCACTCTGTGGAGCATTCCCTTTCTCCCACCCATGTGCACCTTATCACTGTAAGACTCCATAGACCATACTCCCTTCAACTGCTAGTTGCTCTGTTTTGTTTTGAAGATTGGCAAATCTACACTGGAAAATGCAAGTTGTTTTTGCCTTAAACATTAAAGAAACAGAATGGTAAATACCGCCAATTTTAACACAAAGCTGATACCTTGACTTGAGTCCCCTGATAATTTAAATGAAATGCAAATGATGTTCTGCCCGTGAATCAAAAACTCTCCAACTTTACTGAATGCATCTGATACCATGATAAAGAAAATACTGGTGAGTTTGAAGGCAGTACTGAAATGCATAATGCTAGAAACACAAACATTTTTTTCTAAATAAGAAGGTGCTTTAATAAAAAAGTCCTTTAATGAAGGACTAATTACCTCCAAGTGATGACATTTGAAAAAAGATGTTACAAGCAGCTTCTTACTCAGAAATCAGTAGTTGAGATCAATAAACAAAACATAAAATGTAGGCATATTATTGATGCAGATACTGATGTAGATAATGTAAGCATAGTGCTGCTATAAAGGGTTGAATTCTGTGGAAAAAGCTGATGAAATAGAATAACCAATGTTAATTCTATTGAGGCTGACTTCAAGTAGCTAGTGTTCAACCAGTTTGGTTTTTATATGGCCTTGAAACATATGCCAACTATAGCTGCTAAATCCATATTGCAATTAGAAACTGTTACCTTTGTTGATCAAAAAAAAATGAAATGGAAGAAAATAAAAATAACATACCATGTTCACACACAAAACAAAAAGAGCTATATCAGGGACATCAGGGAAGGTGGAATACTATAACAACACATTTTATATTGTTATACTATTCCACCCACCTTAATGGAGAACCCTTCGGTGTGGCTACGCCATAGCCTTTCGAATCCAGATTTCCTCCCACTTTCATGGTGTCACATGGCTTTCGCTGCTCAATGTATTCATTCATGGTGGACTCCAGCAGGAAGGCAAACTTGCCCTTGGATTTGCGGACACGAGCTACTCCCTCTGCAGTAGTCCTAGTGAACACTGATGGCTCAGCTGATTTCATGTAGGTCCACATCTTTTCATACACTGCTATTTTTGATCTCTGGAGAAAATCAAAAACAAGTTAGAACAAAAGAATGTTGCAACGTTTCAGAACGGCACTGCTCAAATAATTTAATTTTTCAGACATGTGAGGTAGGGAAAATCTTAGAGAAGGGTTTTATTTGAATTCCATTATTTTAAAAGAGACAAGATATAAAAGTTTCAACACTATGTTAGCATATACGATTTTTAAGTTTGGCTACCCTCTAGCAGTCAAAAAAGAAACCTGCAAAGCTGAATTTACTGTTAGATAGAGGAAGTTCACCCAGTCAATGTATGGTAAAGTGTGTTTTAGGGAATGATATATGAAATAGGTGTCCACAATAAGCCTGTACTCTTAAGAGAAACAGTAAAATAATCTCCCCAAAAATACTCAGTTCAATCATAAAGCATTTCTCTAACACCCACTTCTTCCACCATGAAAACCACAACAGCTTAAGTAAGATTTCTGCTTTCAGAATTCAGAGTCCAGAATTGACCTGATTTGTATTCAGAAATGCTATATAATATTTGAAGACATGGTTCACAATAAAAGATGGAAACAGCAAGCTGGTCCAAATATTAAAGGAAGTAATATGCCATAAGCATCTTTCTTAAAGAATTAGGTGTGATTTTAGAACTGCAGTATCAGTGGATTTATTTTTAAGACTCTGATCCTGCCAATAACTGAGTAAGAAATGTACTTTCTCAAAGAATGCACAAGAGTTCATAGCTTAGAGTGCATTAGTGGAAATTTTCCTGTCTGGGAATGCATGGACTAACTACAAATAAATACTTAAGCAAAACAAAACCACTTCATAAAAATTTAAAGCAAATAAAAATTTTCACAAAAAGAAAGGATGAAAATGCTATCAGGCTGAGAAGTTTCCCAAGCTCATTAGATTCAACAACTCCTTTGCTTCCTCCAGCAATAGGAATACATATATGCAAACCAGCAGTGTGTCAGCTGAACACTGCACACTGTTTTTATAATAACAGATGGCACTTGTCTTCCCCAATGTATGCTGCAAAAAGGACTTTTTAACCTAATGCTCAAGTCAGCTTTTATTTGAGTCAAGAGGAGTTTCTAGCTAAGCTAGATTTGGTCTATGAGCCTGTTCCTACACAGTGCCAAGCACTCCAGGAAAATATTCATTATTATAAAGCCCCAAAACAAAGGGCCTTGGGTTATTTAAACAAATACCAAATCCTATAATCTTAGTACTATATAAATTAAAAATGGGTTTAAAGAAGACTGGAACGGAGCCTTTTTATATGTGAGAGTAATTTCCCTGAAGCATTTCTTTTTACCAATTACTGAATGACTGTACTATTACTTAGAAAATAATGTTAGGGACCTAAGTCTACCCTGAAAATAAGTGGTATTTAACTAAAAATGTTCCATATAAATGCCATATAGCAGAAGATAATAAATTATGCTTTCCTTTTTTAGTTTGTCTGCATGTATCATTTTATCTTTCTGTCAAATATAATAACATTTGAATCAACAACAGCTGTGTACGTCCCTAATCACATCCTGACTTGTCACCCTTTCTTTCCACTGTAGTCACAGCTATTTTACATTTACATAATAGTGGCTGGGAGCAGAGCATAAACTAAGCAACCAATGCATTGTTTTTGCTTTACACTGATGTAATTTAATGGATTTAAATTTACAGAAAGAAAAAAATGGAAGAGTAGTAATGAATCAGTCATAATTTCAAGAGTATTTTCTTGCCTTTGTCTGCCTTCTCTTCCAAACATTTATCTCATCTTAACATCCATTACATCTAATTCTTTGTAAAGTAACAATGTAATAGGTCACTTTAGTTTAAAACTCTATGCAGAACATAAAACGGCTTGATTAGTAAAAAGAAACACTGCCCTAAATCAATTGAGAATGGTTGCATTAATTTTTTTTTTATATTACCTAGTCTCCTTTTCCTATGAAAATAGAAAAAATATGGAAAGTCTAACAAGGTATCTGCTCTCTAAGAACATCTTCTTGTTCCAAACTTTCATTTGTTTACATGCAATTTCTACACGTCAACTCAGAGTGAAAACTGAAGACAGAACTAACAAATATTTGTTATTATCATATGAGGAAACATTGCAGCCAGCCAAACTGGGATAGTTTTCATTTTGGGCTTTTCTGAATAGAACTGCTAAAACTACTCTCCCTCTTGAGCAATCTGCCTGGAAAATACAACTCTCACTGCATCTAAACCAGAAAATAGGAGTATATAACAGCTAGCAGTATAAAAGTTCCTCTTTTCCTTGATGTTGGCTTTAAAATGATTTTCCCTTTTCTGCTTTCAATCCAGATTTAAAACAGGCCAGAGAGGTGTTCAGAGTTTCTGACATTTTGATCAGAAATGACAAAATGATGAGAAAATGTCCTGAAGGCTCATCTTCAGCCAGATAATCATCACTGACAGAAATTTTACACATGATTCTAACATCAAAAAGTAAATTGCTTCCAAATCCACAAAAAGTTAGGCTTGGCATACAGGTCTTCTTTTACTATTGATCAGGCTAAGTCTTAATTTATGTAGTATGAGAACAGCTTTTGTGCAAATATTGTCTGCCAATATTTTATCTTTCTCCCTGTTTTGTGAAAAATATTTCTAGAAATACCACATAAAGTATCATAAAGAATCACTATACTGTGACAGAGAAATCATTTGAAAGCAGGGCCTCAGTTGCAGCATTTTGAAGAAAGTGATCAACAGGGTGAAAACCTTCATTAAGCTTCAAATTTTGCATACGCAATATTATTTAATATTTGTAGTTAATTTTAATGTTTTCCTTGGTGTTTTGAAAGATAAGAAAAAATAAAAACAGCAACATTGATTTTCCTTCTTTTTTCTCTTAATCCTTTAAGACTGAAGTGAAAGAAGGGCTGTCGCCACAGATGCTTTTACATTATGGTATCTTCTCTTTAAAATGAGAACTTGCATAAAATATTGAAAAAGTTTCTGTGTTTACAGGATGATTTAAAAGAAACATGAAATTTCTGTGACCAATATTGTTTCTTCATCAAAATATCTGGTCTCATTACTTCAATACAAAGGCTTGTACAAATATTTTGAAACTCTTAAGAAAAAATTCCAGTCCTTCATTGTCTACTATTCCTCTGGGAATTAATTTTTTGCATATCATCACCTAATAAATTTTCAAGCACTAGATATTCTTTAAAATGCAGTAAGTTAATAAACAGAAAGCTACATAAATTTGCCTGGCCATCAGCATCATATTTTTAAGTATCATCACAGCTTCATTCTAGTAGAAAGAACTATTTGTACCCATATATTGTGGTTTCCACCTCAACTTATGATGGATTGAAACTGGAGTTCCAAGAATAAAATATAAAACACAAAAATAACTAAAAAGGTGTTTGTGGGTGAGACATAGATGAATATAAATAATCAGTAGGAGGGATTATACTCATTAAAAAAGAATAGCAAGACAGGTGTAGTTAGAAACCTTTCAGTGAACAGTATCCTTTAAAAATGAGGTACCAAGCACCCTTGCCATTTCAGCTGGATCCCTCTAGGGTTCAAGTAAAGAGGCTTTAATGTGTGCTTTATTTCATCATAACACACATATCTCACACAGGATGCACAGGGCTGCTTTCTTTCTCCAGTGTCTACAGAAGAAATCTAGAAAACTGGGTTAAACTGAACTCCTTAATCAGTTTCAATGATGCGAAGGTCCAATCACTATGTGTTTGTTAAATGAAATTTATATCTTAGAAATCATCTTTCCACCGCTAATAGAACAGATTTGTAAGCTCTTCTCTGGGGGTATTTGTTGCAATAAAAAGGTTGTTTAACTGTCTTTGAAGGGATATTGTCTATAGTTTCCAAATCGCATTGGAAATTTTGTTAATGGTTTACTGAGTGTAATTTGGCCAAATGGAAAAGAGTGAAGGTGCATGTGAGTACCTAACACAGAACTACTTTCAATTAGGCAATTACAAGAAATTTCATTCCATCTTCCTGACTTCTAAAAATCCCTGAATCACCACATTTCAGATAAATAATGACCTCATTAGCTGTGTGATTTTCAAGGAAGGGTTACTGGCTCACAGCATTTATTCAGAGCTGTGTTCAAACACTAAACTCACTTTGGTCGGCTGAGCTCAACTTTCATCTGCTGCAGACATGAAATAAAGCAGGAAGGACTGTTTATTATGTACTGCTTGTGATGCCCAAGCTCCCTGCTTTCCAGCTGGCAAATGATGGGGATTACATACCAACCACACTAATGCCAGAAAGCAAATAACAATGAAGTAATCAATAGAGACAGCACAGGCATATGAATGGCTATTTAGGCTATTTCCTAATGCTCCAAACATATCCCCTAAAGTTAAATTTCCTCTTTATTATCCATCCCTAAGTCAGCAAATTAAAAAATGCATTTCCTGCCCACCACCCAAGACCCTAAAGCAAAATGAACACAGTCAAATCCATAAGCAGAAACAAAACCTGCAAGACTCCACAAGCTTACCATCACAAGCTTTCAATGCTGCATATCACTTCAGTACTGTAGATTCACATGAATCAATAGTGCAGTGCTGCTTTAATTATCACTGGCTTCAGTATCCCCCCTGGCATCTCTTTTGCATCTCTTTTTTTTTTTTTTTTAACAGGATCAATAAGCTTTCCACAGATTAAAAAAACTGAAGACTCCAACAAATGGTCTTGTGGGGGTAAAAATGCAGCTAACATATTGCAGGAGTTACAAAACTATACTGCATATAATTGCAAAGTCACATTATTTCACATTTCCAAGCATCTTATAAGAGTGGTTGGTAGGGATAGCTGCTCTAATGGGTGTGCCAACTTACTCTGAAGAACTCTTTGGTTGACCCTGAGTCCAGTGTCCCGTAAGCAATCTCGGTTTGTTTGGCAAGGTCTTCTGCACTCTCTATGGGTGAGACCATTCGCTCAACAGTCAAGAAAGCAGCGAGGTTAGCAGTGTAGGATGAAATAATGATGAGCGTGAAGAACCACCAGACACCTCCGACAATGCGACCTGAGAGGGATCTAAACATGAATAAGATAATGCACATTTTCCTGTCTCTCGAGCCACGGAGAGTGAGAGAGTGAGAGAGAGAGAGAGAGAAGGCATCATTATTGCTGAACATTTGCCATTAAGTAACAGTCAATGGGAGGAAGATAATTTGCATTTTAAGTATTAATAAAGGCTTCAACTCTCGAAACTTAATGTCTACAGTGTAGTCCACTGTACTAATGTGTATCACACATACACAGAAGCTTAAATCCTCTTCAACAGTCATCTCAGTGTTCCTATTATTTCAAGACATGCCTAAAAATAGGAAAAAATTGTCAAAAATACTGGGTAGGTAATCTCTTTTTGGAGACAAAAGTTAAGCAAGGTAGCTGAAAATCAGTAGCTTTCTCAATTTCCTCTAAAAAAAATGCAAAAGGCTTTGCATATGGATTATGTTTGCTCTAGGATTAAAATGTTCCTGTCACCCAAACTTTTCAAGAATTCCACAAGCTACTGCAATCATTCATTGAACATTCACATTTTTCTTCTTTAAGAAGCAAGAATTTTTTTGATAAAAGAGACATTTCTATTCAGTAAAAAAATTATATTTTCCTTTTCAATACCTGCAATTTGATGAGAAGGTTGTTGCGGAGTAATGAACATCTTCTCTTAATCAGTACCAGTTTTATTGCTAACTTCAATAACAGAAGGATTAAGCCAATGCTGAACACTCAAAATTTCACTGCAAATGGCTAAAATGAAGCCTTTAAGTCTGAAAGCTTGGGTGATAATATTTAATTAAAAAGTTTTAGTTACTGCCCACTAACGTTCCAGAATTTCTTAAAAGTTGACTCATGCATTAGACTCATCATATACTAGATAATCATATATTATAGGACTAATCATGTACTATAGGACCAAACATGTAGTAGATCTGAGGCATGTGCTCTGTAAGGCACACCTGAGCAACACTGTGTGGCTTCTCCGAAACAGACAGTTAAATATTGTCTGTCACAGACAGCCACATTTGTGAAGCAGCACTGTAGAACCTGAAACAGAAGTGGGACATTCCTTGATGCAAGGCAGATATTCAACACAACTGTGTGCATTTCATTGTTGTAACACAATGGAACAAATCCAGCAACAACACAGTTCTTCTGAAGTCAGCCTAGTGGAATTTTCCCTGTGTGAACCGTGAACCTCTGTTTCTAAGAGCTGTTTGTAGTTTATGCACATTGACATTGGTAAAATTATAGTCACGACCGAAATTCAAAGCAGATTATTAATTGCTCTTATCATGGCTATTTAAAAAAAAAAAAAAAAAAAAAAAAAGTCTTCCTGAAGAATGAACTTCAAAACACTGCAGGAAAATTATCGAAGGAAGATTTTATGCTTCAGTGTTGAAGATAAAATGCAAATGTAAAAAGATTTGACACAAACCTTGGGGAAATATCACATCCTTGTTGCATAAAGGCACCCAGGGAAAACCAGAGGCTGTTGAATATGCCAAACTCATTGGGAGGCTGATCACTGGGTCCTTCTTTCCCATCCTCTGGCTCTTCAGTGTGCCACTCATATGGACTAAACCTGCTAACTAGGAACAGGACCACACTGACACCAATGTAGGCAAAGACTATGCACATCCAGATCTCATACGCCAAAGGGTCCAAGAAGGAAAACACTCCTGGTTTAGATTTCTGGGGCTTTTTGATCATAATGGATATCCCCAAACTCATAAAAGGCTTAGAAAAATCAATGACCTCTTCTCGTACCAAAGTGATGGTCAGAGGCGCAACAGCAATCTCTGCTTTCTATAAAGAAAAAAGAAATATAGATGTATAGATTAATTGATGTGTGCTTATACACTTGGCTAAGCAGCTAATTCCAAAGGTATGTTATTAACATCAGGACACTGGCTTAAATGCTCTTTGTAGTATTTTTCTCTTTCTTTCTATCAAACTCTGCATTTACTCAATATGCTTTCAGTAAAACATGCACATTGCAGGTTTTTATTTTACAGAATTACGCAAATACTTAATTTTTCTGCTAAGGAGAAGACTCTTGAATCTTATAGAGGTGAGGAGCAGTGTAGGAAGATCATTTTAGGCATTAATTTAGATTTAAATAAAGGAATTCAAGAAAGAATGGACAATGAGAATGACCCTACTGTCACTGAATGTATAGAAATTTTTAAGACCCCAGAAACAGTAATTAATTGTCATATTTTTGTAAGACATAATAATATTTAGAAGTAAAGCAGTTCATAGACTCAAGAAAGCTCCAAATGGCATGAGGCTGCAAAAGTGATTAACTGTTGCTGTGATCCCACCAAACTACACAGAGTTGTCTCAAGGGAAATATAGCTCAATAAGATTGAATTAGGTTTTAAACAGCAAAAAATGGTTCGTATACAGGAAATAGGTGTGCAAAATCATGTGATAAAAGGATAAAATGTGTGCTGAATCCATTCCCACTGGAGTCAGGAATATTTTTAAATGTGTTTTTTTGATGAACATGCCAGTCTTGAATGAATCATTATCGATGGAGGTGATGATGGCTGCTAACAATGATGTCTGTATGCACTATAAAATATTGGAGCTAAGAGATTGTTTTCCTCATTGGGGATGCTACATTACATTAAGGTTTGTTCCTTGCCTAGCCTCGCCTTTTACACTATAGCAGCACTTCAGATGGGAATTGTGTGGAGACCTGGGTCAAAGGATGCACCTCTGAGAGGGGAACAGATGCAAGAGCTGCTGAAACCTTTCTCCTGTTCATCACCACGCTGCTGTGTCTAGGTACAGTCACAGAGCAGAGCATGTGACCAGTGTGGACTTCTATACAACTTATGGGCTCAGGAGAGTAACAGTATTTTGTGAACACTTTGTCATTTCAATGAGATTAAAACATGCTGAAAAATAAGGATGTGCTCAAATAGTTTAATCCAAGTGTTATGTAAATAGCTTGTGTGCCAAAGAAAATATTGAAATGCAGCTTTTTTTATCACCTTACAACTTTCAAACCGGCAAATGCATTTAAAATAACTTGTGGTTTTTATTTTATGCTCTAATTCATATGGAGCCATATATGTTCTTATGGAATTTAATTTTAAACCAATATTGTGTAGTTAAAAATTAAATCTATTTTGGCAGCTTTGCAATTGCAAATAATTTAAAAGAACTGACTCCTTCCAGAGCAATGGCCCAAAAATGCACATTTTTATTAAGGTGGCTGTATATTAATCATCAGATTATATCTGTCATTCTGAAACAGTTATGATGCAAACATTTTACCAAAATTTTATATAAAGATGCTACATTTTAAGCAATGCATTTGAAATCATAATTTTGCAAAGGTATCAGGAATTACCTCTGCTGCTAATGACTCAGGTAAATGTTATGATAACACTTCTGATTCTATGAATTTTAATTTACATTTTGTTATACAAGGAATTTTTTAAAAATTTGGCTTCCTAATCTCTTGCGATTACCTAAGTCAGGCTGGAATAGATGTTTTATGAAAACAGTTATTATATGAGGAAGGGTAACATGTCTAAAATATATTTTTAAGTAGCCTGAAAATTATAAAGTAAACTTAGTTTCTGTAGTCTAAAAACTATAGGATGGTTTGAGCTACTGGCTTTTCTGCAGATTTTTGTTTTTCATCTCACTCATAAGTGGCTTTTCTTAAAAGAATACTTTCCTTCTTTAGAGTCAGCATCCTTTCATTCTAAATTTCAATTACTGAGAAGGCCTAATGTGGAGTCCTTTAATTAAGCTAATGACTTATGTCAACTGTGATCTCTTCCTGCCACTCTTCTCTGTCTTTGTCACATAGTAGTGTCTTTATTAACTCAGTGTAAATGACAGACCTGGTTTCAAAGGTGTTGGCTAACAAGTTTTTTTGGTGTCTACAGATTTCTATTGAGGTTAAAACACAGACCCCTGGGGGCTGTTAGTTCTCACAGTGTGAATTGGAAAAGTGGCATTGTCATTTTAGCATAAATTAAGGAGATTTTAAATACCTACTTAGCACATTGCATATTATATGTGAAATGCTGGAGAGGACTTATCTTACCAAATTTAAATGCTCAAACAGGGTATGCAGAACTTGAACAACATCAGAACTAGTTGCCTACAGTACTTGAAGGAGTTAAATAGGAGTAATAAGAACTTAACCCATTTTTTACAATAGTGATGTAGCATCAGATAATTCATAATTGAGATAAATCCATTTCATGCCAACAAATCTAAAGGGAAAATATATAGCTAGGTCATAATTAAATGCCAAAAAATTGGAGAAACTACAGCCCCCCAGACTGATCATATTATTATTTTTGTAAGACTATTGTGTGCCATGTAAAGCCTACATAAACTCTTCATTGCAAAAGCTAAATAATGAAAATAGCTGTGCATGATAATTATCAGCATTTGTGCTTTGCCTAGTTAATGTATACCATATAATTACGGATTTAAATGATTAACAATGTAACTATGGTGCAAAAACAATTAATGATTTTGTTGCCAGTGAAATCTGTTTTGACAAAGACTAATGATACTTCACAGTTAAATCTACTGTGTCTCTAACAGTATTTCAATCAAGGCTCCACCATTACCAAGAACAGATGCATTCTGGATCCTTCCAATATTATACAATGAGACAAGATTGATTCTGATGGTGAGAGAAATTTTCTTCTCTGGAATATATAATTATTATAACCTTGTGAATAAAATATATATTTGGTACAGGTATTGTGAAGGTAGTAAAGCTATCTGAGAAAAATTATGCAGAAAGTGATTTTAATATCAGAAGCTCATGGCTTCTGAGATTTCAAACAGAATTGAGTTGTGACCTTTTGTGTTAAGCAGTGAAAGAAAAGCATTTTGTGTTAGGAGAATGAATATTTAATTGGAGCTGACTGGTAGTGAATTTGGAAACACCTGTTACATGTGCTTAATGGCATTTCATCCCCCAGCCAGCATTTCTTCTGTAAATTAGATATCAAGACAAATAGAATCCACGTGGATTGCTACATGCATTTGGATACATCAGGGACCAATGACCAAGATTTCCTGGCAGTTTTTAATAATGTGCTTTAAAAAAAAAAAGCCAGGAAAATAAGCAACCATCCCCACCATGACATTCTGTACAATCTTAGCAAAACTGTACCCCACAGTATTTTATATGATGTTTCATCTGGGACAAGGTGCAAAAATCAACCATGGAGATGAAATGACTAAGCTGGTCTGTGCAGCACCTGAATATCCCGGTACCTGAACAACCTCTGGTGCATGCAGGTCCTAAAGGAAGATGGGATAAAATTTTCACATGTCCTCAGTAATATCGCCAGGGATAAGGGGCACTGAAAAGAGCAAGAGAGCAGAGGAACCTTTTGTGTTGTACAGAAAGGGTCCAATCTAACTGGCCAGGGCAAAACTGTCTGTTAATCTGTTAACGTGGTAGGGAATTAAAAACTGTAAAATGTTTACCAAACAGATCACCTCATCAACTTGCTAATTCAATTGCAAATTCTCTCCCAGTCCTGGCTGCAAATAAAAAGCCTTGCTTGAAAAACAGCCAGCTACTCAGACTACTTGTGTTATGATTAGGGGATCTATCAGAGAAGATGAACATACTCTTCTAGCAGAGCTTTGCAGCAAAGTCTCTGGCTGACTGATTTTTCTGCTTTCTCTATGTGGAACAGGCCTGGGAACCTGATGCTCTGTAAATTGTCTGGCAAGGATTCAAGGAAGTTGCAGGGAGGATGCACTTGATAGATTGCCTGTGGAAGTCTTTGGCAGAAATCTTTGTAGGTAACAGAAAGAACAATTTCCTTCAAAGCTACACCTGTAAAAGTACATTAGGCAGGCTTGGCGTAGCTCTTGGCCTTAAGGCCCAGCGGCACTGGACAGGCCGCGCCGCTGCCGTCAGACCTCTAAACCTGCACGCCCGCGTTCGAGCTGCTCATGGGGAAAGGTCTCTGCTCAAAATCAGGGTCCAGCTGGGCTCAGGAATGGTTTGGGACAGTAATTACCGGCCAAAATTATACCAGAGACCATTCTTGCAATCCAGCAGTTTAACCAGAGGAATTCTGAAGCACAGGGACACTCCCTGGTGCTGCTGATACACCAGGATAGACACAGCCTCAAGGAGCCTTAGGAGAGTGGAGCTAATGTACTGGGCAAGAGCTGGCTTCAGGGAAAGGCAGCTCCAAGGGCTCTGCTGCAGCTCCTTCCCAGGGCCCAAAGAGACTGCAGCCACCCTAAACAGATAGTTGGAAAGAGGCTCCTCCTCACTCTTTTCCCTTACAAAAGATGAAGTGCTGGCCTTGTATTCTGAGCTGGCCTTCATCATGCAGGTAATGTGCAACAGGTTCCTCATGCCTGTGAACTTTACTGCTTTCAGCTCTGTTAAAAGCTGCATGTTTGACACATCTGTGTGAGCTTCCTCACGACACTTTTTATTTCAGTCTAGTCCAAGGGCACCTTGGGTTTGATGAAGAAAATTTTTTAAGATAAAAGAAGGAAAAAAACCTCCCGCAAACAAACAGAAAATGAAAGTGTAATATCAAGTTTCTTCTATAATTTTCAACTAGATGATAGGCCACTGAAACTGTGCAGCTGAGAAAAAGAGTTTTCTCATAAATAGTAACATTTCTTGGATTATTGAAAAAACATTCTAGTATAAAACAGTGTTTAGCCATTGATGTCCATGGTTTGCTTTTGCAATTAAAAGCTAGAGAAGGAGTAACCTCCATACTTGATAAAATAAGTCTGAAAAATCTTTATCTTCTGATATCCTAAGAGTTGAGGTGCTTTCAAGCCACTGAAGTAGATATATGTGCTTGGTGACACTCAGTGTTTCTACTCTTTAAAGACAAAACTGAGGTTGGTTCCTTCATGAACTTCCAAGAACATGGAGAGTTTTGTGAACCTGACAGAACCTTTCCATTCTAGTGGGGAGGGGAGATCACTGAAATTCTGGGGCAACATTTCCCACACTCCTACAGCACAGAGACTGTTTCATTCTGCAGAGTCCCTTGAACTGATGCTAATGGAGAATTTATGAGCTATGCTAAACTGACTGAAGGGAACTGAAACGGAGATGCTCCAAAAGCCACGAGGCCTTTGCAACATATGGCCAAAACTGTCAATGGAATTGTGAAAAATGAAACTGAGCATGGATAAACTAGTACGCAGGAATTTTTTTATGAGGAGGTTGACGCATGTTATGAGTTCATGGGTGGAAATATTCACACCTGAATATTTTGAGGATTTTTTTTTTCCATCACTGAAACAAAAAGTTTCTCTAAGAATTCTGAACTGCTCTCAGTGCAGATACTAGCAACTGCAGTCATCAGCAAGCTCAGCTCTGAGTTTTGCTACTTTTGATAACACCAGATATTGCAAATATTTATTTAGGTTTGTTGGAACTATTTTCTTTAAATATTGGAACTTGATGTGTCAACAGAATTACTATTACAATATTCTGAAGAAACCTTCTCCAGATCACTCTATAACATAATGTTCTCAGTTGTTAAACTTACCAGGTTTGCTCTTAAATTTTATTATTGATGGCCATCTAAAAGTCTGTCTTCACTGTGAACTGCCTAATAATGTACTTGTCCATAGTGGTTTATTACCTATGTTTAATATATATGATGGTGGATTTTTCATTTCTCAAACTAGACCAAGAATCCCATCTTTCTAAAAAGATCTGTCCACCATTCCATGAAAATGAATTAATGAATGATATTTTTCCCAACAAAGTTTTACAGCGTGTCAGGAATAGATGGTCTCTAACATTAATGAATTTTTAAGATATATATACAAACTATGGATGTTCTTACGTTTCCAGATACTAGTTAAATAAACAGAACTTTCATGAAACTATTAAATTCTATCTTGAAAATAAGTGAAAACAGATCTGAAACAAGACTCTGTTTCTTCTCTGTGATCCCAAGGTTAAATAAAATGCACATCAACTTCCTATTTTATGACTTATACTATGATAAATTAAATCCTGCTTCAAAAATTGGTATGCTTACCCCATAAACAAGTTCTCCCACCATCCCATTCCAGATTTTTGTCTCTGGATCCCTTGCTCCATATTTTCCATCAGGAACAATGGCAATTTTGTACTTGATACCAATATGTTTTGCAATTTCTGATGCCAGATCTACACAGTATCCTTCAAACTTGTCATTCCCTTCAAACGTATCATGGTTTTTCTTGAACATAACATATGGGGCTTCCTATAATGAAAGAAGTAGAACTGTAAAGGAGAAGTGTACCAAATATAGTCTGAAAAAAAACAAACATGTCATGAACTGACTGAACAACACACGCTTTATAAAAAGTTCATGGACAGTATTAGCACGTTTAAATTGAAATGTATCAACAGAAATCCTTCTGGCAAGGTATACTCTTTGCACTAATTTGGATTATACATTTCACAGGAATTATCAACCTTACTTTGTTTTACATGGAAGACCTTAGTGCAGTATATGCTAAATTTAAAGCATGAATAGAGGTTGGCCTATACAGTGCAAAAAGGCTGTGAGATCATGAAGGTACAATGTGGAGTCCTGACTTCAGTGAGTAAGCATATCCTCTAACTCGGTGGGGTTACTCCTTAGGTAACTTCAGATGGAGAGCCTGAGTGACTTCCTTTCTTGAGGTTTAGAATGAATAGCTCCTAAGAGGCTACATGCATTTTAGTGAGAACATGGAAAAACATTTCCAATGAAATATGCCTCTTCCCTTTAAAATAAACAGTGCAAATTCTGCAAGGTTGTTTAGAATGATCTTCAGTGATATGCATGGACAAGAATGGTATTAAGTTGACGGTGACTTTACGTTGTATGAAAAAGAAGTACGAAATATTTTGGGACAGTGAGTGCCATTGAAAATGAGTAAAACCTGTCTTGAAGAGTGGATCTTGAATAAATAAATAAACTATACTATGACAATATGACAAATGAATAAACTATACTATGACAATAGTGAGCATTTGCGACTGGGAAATCAAGGTCATTTTTCTTTTTAGCTCTGTGTGAAGTCAGACTTTAGAAATTATTAAGTAAATCTATACTTTCTGATGGTATTTTAAATTATTTCACGTAATTCATATTTAGAGCCAGTTCCAGATGAAATATTTGTCTAATATTAAGGGTGACTTAGGTCACCCTTTGTTTGAATTTATATCACAAAATACTGGCAACTTAAGTTTTCTCTGTGCTATCTCTGGCAAATGTTGGTCTTTTGACATTAACCTTGGTAGTGCTCTGCCTTATTCCCATCTTTCCTATAGATATAATTAGTACAAAAATAAAAATAAATTTAAACATGTTGTTCAGCAATGTCTGCTTCACTGAAACTACACGAACATCATTGGTAAGTAACAATGATTTTGTAACCTCTATTAGGTGTCTAACAAGGAAGGATAGGTGGTATTACTTCAATGCAGTGCAATGCCTTTGCCCGTATAGATTTTGCATCTTCAAAGGAAAACTTCTGAGTATTACCAGCAGCCTGCACCTTTTCTTGTATTCCTATCCCTACTTAAATGACCTTGATCTCAACTACTGGTCTTCTAAAGGGAGAGGAGAAAAGCAGGGAGATCTTGATCTCTGCAATAGTTCTTGATTTTCAGAAGTATTTTGGCCCCATGTATAAAATGTTCCTCCCTCACATAGGCTTTTTGTTCGCATGAGAGGAAGAGCCAAAATCTGTGTCTTTCCACATGTTATTGCACACAAAAAAGTTTAAAATAAACAGAGGTGAAAAATACTCTGTCCTGTGATTTAGCCAACTGCTTGGAAGAAGGGCAACCAAACCTGTCCACTATCCTACAATTGTGAACTCTCCTTACAAGCTTCAGCTACATTGCTTGCTACAGCAATTCTGCTTTCCAAAGACCAGATTTAGTGATTTCTAGCTCTTCTGATTCAGCCATAAATCCTGAGCCACAAGCATGCAACTAGAGGGACTCGAAGAAGACAAGCACAGAGCGTGCCAGATCAGCTTGCTCCTTCTTCCAAAACCCAGATACTGTGCTTCTGCCTGTGCCTCACCACCGGCAGGGCTGCTGCAAAAAAAACCATTTTAACTGTTTCTGCACAGCAAAGCCAAGTGACAGATACCATTTTTCCCATTAAAAGTTAAGTGAATTTCAGCCCTCCTACCCAGGAATTCTGTGAGGGTACACTGAGAAGGGCAGCAGGGTGACCAAATACTGTCCTTGGTAGGTAGGTACAAGCAGAGGCCATTCCATCCAGTGGAGTGACCACCAAGATCTCTTGGAGGAGACGCATTTGTTCTCTTCCCCATCCACTTCCCTTTCTTACACTGATCTCACTGATTTAGAGCAAAATATAGCAGGACCATCATGTTTTGTAATGCAATTATCTTATAGAGGAAGGTATCATGCCTTGCTGTGACTGCTTTCAAAGAAGCAGCAACTGAGTATGATCTGCCAGTGTGAAATGGTACAATTAAAGATAACAGCAACACCTACTACTATTTGCTTACTATGTTGATCTTTCCCTCCTAACCTATTTTATACCTCTTTAATTGTGGTGCCTACTTTGCCTGCCAAGTAATCAGATATCTATTTTCAAGGTAGAATTTGAGAGGGGAATGTGGGTGGGGCTGCATATGAGTTTCTGATAAAGACTGTTGTTTAAAAAAAAGTAATAAAATAGTAGCCCTAGTTTTAAATCCTGTCCATTTCAGACTTTGAAGGTGTTTCAAATTGATGAGATGTTCAGTTGCTATAATAAAAAGACACTGAAAGGCAAGTTTTACTTGTTTGCTAACAAGTAATTTACACAGATGAACTTTCAAGGTCACCCTGTGAAGTCATGAAATATCTGAATGGATCAATAGCATGTACTTAGCCATATCTTGATGCTCTTTTCTATCTGTGGCACTGAAAATGACTTTTTCTGTATAATCCACTGCAATAGCATCTTCAAAGTTAGTAGTAATGTTAGTGTAATCATGGTAGTCTAAAAATGCAAGAGATGCAAGTAGTCTGTGGAGAGGTAATATCTTCGATTAAATCAGCTGAAATAGCTGAAAACATAGGCCTACTTTTTAATTGTTTCCAGTTATAGCATCTTGTCTAATAGAAAGATTATCTCTCCCCACCATCTTTGTGCTTACTGTATTTTTGGACTATAAGCTTTTAACCTACTGATACAAACACACGTCTGACTTACTGCCAAATGAGTTTTAACATAGCAATATTTGCAAGACTTCAGCTCCTTAAGAGTATTCTATGGGGTAGTGAATCAAGGAAAAGTCCACATTGAAATGACCAATGACTAGCACAGAACAGATATTTGAAATGGTGCAAGCTTTACTTATATAATTCACAATTTCATAACAATACTTAACATTTGCAAATACAAGTTGATGTCTGCAACAATTACCTTTATAGATGTAAACAAATCATTCCACCACATTGCCACAACTTCATGTGTACAATTAAACGCTCACAACTGATGATTCATACTATAAGGGAAGCTGGACAAAGTAACTAACCCAAATAACAAAAAGATCTAAACTTTGTTTTCCTATTCTAAAGTGGATTTCAAAATATTCACCATTGCAAAAATAATTCGTAAAAGTGACAAATATCTGTGCAAGGAAATTTCTGATTTTTAGAACAGGTGTGGGACACATTATCACACTTTATTCTGAAAGAAACTTCTGTAAATGTCAATGGAAGTTTTTTTTTTTGGTGACTTTTTTCTTTCTTTTTTTTGTTTTTTCTTTTTTCTGAATAAAGTGTCCAGGATTCGGTTTGAAGTCTTTATTATTTTCATGCAACAAACTTCATTTCATTCTGCAGTCTACTGAAGAATTTAATTAATAAAATTTCTAATGAAAAAATATTTTTATATTATGTGAAAAAAGGCTATAATTAGAATTTCTGAGGTAAGACTCTATCAAGAGTACATCAGTCAAGACAGTGATGGTGATTCTCAGTCACTTAATGAAAGTTGCCTATCATCTTAGATGCCCTAAGGTGACCTGCTTGACCCCAAGGTGCTGTTCTGCAAGTGCTTTGTGCTTTCCCTTTACAGATAGTCTGATACCCTCAGTATAAAGCATCCACCTATGGGCCACTGAACCAATTTCTAAACCTTTGCGGACTTACAAACTTGGGGCCAAACTTACCCCACATGCCTGAAAAAGTACAGACACGGCTAAAACCTCCAGAGGGAGAGGTCACATATACAGCAGGAGACAGGCAAAGGTCACCCTGCCAGTGTAAGAAATGGGGGACAGGCTGTATATCCCAGAGCATCTTAAATTTTGTCACTGAATGCAACTTTGTAAAGTTATTCACATCTAGGTGACTTGGTTGTGAACTGCCATTGAAACTTAATCTGCCAACACCGAGGATATCTCGTTAAGATATTGAACTGTAAACCACAATGCAGATGCAGCTCATCATCAAGCTTTGGTTTTAAATGAATTTTGTGGTTTTTAAGTTTTGCAGTTTCAGAGTTAAGTACAGACTTGGCTGTATCATGAAATGTATTTGAGAGTTTGGATTAGTCTTCTGAGCCTCCTTTCCTAAATTCTACCTTAACAACTTCTCACCATATTTTTGAACCTGTAAAATTAGAGGTGATCACCTGCCCTATCTAGACAAGTCCCTCAATTTACCCTAGTGTTACAGCAAGGCTGCAAGGAGCATCTCTCCTCCAGTCGTGCAATGAGCCTACTGTGCATTTGGAGGGGTTATCATCCCACCCCAAAGGGAATGCTTCTGCACAGGTAGGAAATCTGTCCTTTCCAGAGCGCGGGAGGCTGTGTATCACAAGAGGTGCAGAACAGGAACTATAAATGGCAGTTGGTAAAGAACATCAAGTGCCCCTGCTGCCTCCTCTCTCTGAGCTGCTACTGCACCACACAGCTAACTGGGGATAGGCTGAGAGCCTGAATCAAATATGGAAAATAACTTCTACGTGCTCTCACTATGTCAAAAATGAAGAAAACATTTTGCCTAGTAGGAAATGCTATACTAAGTTCTTTGAGTGCAGAGCTAATTCATTACAATGCAGTTTCTATGCAACAGCCATACTATAGCAAAGTAAGCATAGACACATAAAAGCTGAAGAAACAGAGGACAAATCAACTTGTGCTATTTGGCTTTAGGCAAAAATTAAAGCGAGCCATGCTGAAAACCTGTAAGCTTTTCCTATGCTGCCATGACATCTGTTTTAAAGACTGAAAAGTCTGACAGCACTGCTTGCAGAAGCTTTTCAGTTTAATGTTGGAAAATATGCATGCAACCAAAATTAAATGTGTCATCTACAGTGGTTCTACTTCCCTCCAACATGAAGAGGGCAAAGAAGAGGTGAAAAAGTCTCTGTGGCATTTGCAACATAACAAAGAAGAGAAAAATAACAGGACTCTGAAAGTTACTCTAGTTAAATATTTCTTTTCTTTGTGTGTGTGATCATATGCTTGCAGATGCTAAATACATTGTCCTAGCAGGCCAATATTAAGAATCATGGTTCTATTCTGCCTTCAGCATCACGTGTGCAGCTCCCAAAGGAGTACATGGTAGATGGGCATGATACGGCAGAATTCACCATACATTCTTATTCAAACCAAATTCCAATATATTTCTCTTGCACCGTGATTTTGAAACATGGAAAAGGGACAGTTTTGGTCAAGAAGCTGTGCTGCTTTCAATTAATTGCTTTTATCAAAAAATTACATGCTGCATAAACACAGGGCATGCTTTGGAATATTAATTCAGCTTTTTGGTTTTGCAAATGATCCCACCAGTCCCTTCAATACAAGGGCTGGAAAAGTTCTTTTGAAGATAACATTTATTATGCACATCAATATGCTTCAATGCAAACAGGACAGGCAAGATAACACATTTTAAAAGCTTATTTGTTTTCCTTTTTTTTCCTTTCTGGTGAACAGAAATATTTTCTATTACTTTTCATTATTATATTTTACTCTCTTCTCCTAAGCTTGGAGCTATTTATGGAAATTACAGTATTCATGTGTGAGAGCTTCAGTCAAAGGTATCAGGATTGGTTT
Organism: Polioptila caerulea; assembly: GCA_013397295.1. NCBI lineage: Eukaryota > Metazoa > Chordata > Aves > Passeriformes > Certhiidae > Polioptila > Polioptila caerulea. The sequence goes on along the minus strand of VYXF01005943.1, from coordinate 1,089,530 downwards.
GAGAGGAAAATTTCGACTGAAAGCTTGTAATTCACATCGTTCTCTTCTCAGCTTGGCAAAGTTGAAGGTTAACATCATCTGTTCTAGACATTTCAGATTAGTCACAAAACTTTTCTTGGTGGTTCAGTGCCTGGTCATCCAGTCAGAGGAACAGTAATCCATATGGAAAAATTAGCTCAATGTTACTAGACTGGTGGTTAATACTTGAGCCTTAGTTAGGAATGTTCGCAGCATCTTGGGACTCTTTTCTTCCTTGATCAATTTCTTAAAATAGGATTCTTCATCAGAGGCTGAAAAGAGGAGGACTGTACTGAAGTATATTTTTTCCATCACAGAGTCTTTTTTTTTTTTTTTTTTTTTAGGAAAAAGATACATATATTTAAGATTTCCCATGCAAAAATAAAATTAAAAGTTACACCATTTGGTTAGGAGTTACATTCTGAATTCCTGTATAGTAGTTTGGTTGTTTTGTATTGTATCCTGGAATGATAACCTTCATCAGGAGATTTGTTAAGACATACTTAATGCATAAATGCTGATACACACTGCTGAAAATCTGGTAATTAACTGCATTTTTAGTTAGAAAATGTCTTGACGCTTTCCTTTGGATTACTTAAAACTCTGTATTGAGTTAGAAAAATTATTTCTTAATAACACCTACAGAATATTCCTTCCCATTTGAAACACAGTTTATTGGGTTAACATGTCTTGTCTAAATGAAGCAGGTGAAAAGGGCAGTGAACTGAGATGTAAAATCTTAAAAGCGGTCACGTAAAGGTCACCTTTTGCCAGTTGGCTTTGATAAACATCAGCTTTAAAGGGCATGTCTGACTTCAGAGGAAAAAAATGTTAAATATTTTGTTTAAAATACACATTTGTAAGAAATAATTGTTTTGAAAAATTGTGAATTAAAAATGTAAATGAATGGAGCAACTCATTCTCCTTTGCAACCACTCTAAAAACACAATAATCGTGGGAAAAAACCCTCCAGATCTATTTAGATTTTAATAAAATTGAAATTTTACTGCAATGATGAATAAACATATTAAGAATGCATCTACTAAATTCATGTTTTTATTCACAATTAACACTAGATAATCCAGTTTTGACTGGCTGACTGAACCACACTACTTAGAATTTTAGCTCTTGCTAAAATCAATTATTGAGCTGATAATTTACCAACAAAAAGGGACACTGGCTTTACAGTAATCTCATTTTATACCCTCTGTTCTATTCTGTCATTTAAAGGTTTTGGGTTTTTCTTTTCTTCCAGTTTCTTGTGAAGAAAGATCTATCAATTAGAGGTTGTAACAACTCACATCTCTGAGACTTATTTTAGCAAAAAATGGAAAAGACTGAATAAAAGAAAAAATTACCACAACTCAATTTTTCAAACCTGATTTCAAGTGAATCATTATATAATATGCATACCAAAAAAAAATCTGTGCAGACATGACAGTCAGTATAATTAAGATATATGGCTCTTATCCTCCCACCTAGGAACTGGCAGACTAAATTAGATCATAACTAGAAATGAGATTGTGTCACACACCAGTATAAGCATTAAATAAAGAAACACCTTACCAAAATTGTAGTGACAACTACTGTTCTATTCTCAATGGCTGCAGTGTCATTTCCAAGTGTAGGTTCATGCTGGATCAAAACTAATTTATCCATATCGTTCCAATAACCAACCTGCAAAACAAAATGTATATCATTTGCAGTAAGGTCTAGATTCTGCATAGCTACATATATAAAATGTTACTATAAGAACAAGAGCGTGATGCAAAGATGGTTTTGTCCAAAGGAAGTGCTGTCACATTAGATGGGAGTATGCATCTATAACTTGGGGTGTATCACCTTGCAGCCCTGCTGCACAGAGACAGACCTGGTGAGGTCAGCTCCGCCTCACTGCTCCTGAATGACCTGGGCTACTTACTTCAACCAGAGACACCAGGTAAAACCCATTTATCATTAGCTTAAAGCCTTCCTGGGGCATAAATGAGACATAAGAATTTTTCCTCCCCACAAGAATATTTTCATTTGTTAGTCTTCCAGATCTTTTGGTCTTAGACAGAGGAATGAAAGACATCTGGATGACAGTTTTGCAATCCCATGGCTGATATCAATTCCTTGCTCCGTCATGGGCTTTCCAGGAGACCCCAGCTCTGGGATTTATACCAGGCTTGTTCCACTTACTGCTAGCACTGACCTTTTAGTACCTACATTAGAAGCCCTGTTATTTACGCTTTCTTTACACTCACAGGACAGACAGTACCAGCCAACAGTGACTCAGCTCATGCAGGATAAGCATCCCTCCTAGAAAGGTGCTTGCTTTTCCCACTGACTGCAAAGCATGGTGAGACTGAATTCTTCCTAAATATATCTCTTGGAAGTGCCTACAGGGAAGTGGAACAAAACAGGTTTTTTTCTCCTTGGCTGCATTTAGGCTGCCATAACCCTTCCCTGAGCTGCTTTAAGCTAAAACAGCTGCCTTTTTTTGTTGCTGGCAATGAACTTCTCTAGAGTCAGATTTGAATCAGTCGTTCTTGTAATCCCATGGAGGAACCTGAACCTATTTTTTCCCCCTTCTTGCCCATTCTCTTTTCTGCAAATAGATCATGGCTGTCGGTGCATACCCTGACAAGGCTGCTGGGGCTTTTTCCTCTGACCCAGTGCTGGCAGCACTCAGCTCCATGTCAAATGGACAACATGAACACAAATGTGACAGCAGAACAGTGTTCTAATCCCACCTCAAGGGGCTCTCCTGCTTGCTGAGAATCTAATGAATTGGGAGACTGGTTTTTCTTCCCAGCATGATTTAACAGATGCATGATTTAAAAGGTTTCTATCAAAGAGATGCAATTCAACCAGGCACAACTAAGGAGCACCTGGGGACGAGTCAGCAGCAACTGCCTCTTGCCCCCTTCCTTGATTAATCAGGAGTTCATGAGACCAAGAGCTGGGAGAGAGGAATGCCTTATCTATCCTACAAGAAGAGGAACAGGAATTTCAGTGGAAAGTAGGCTCCAGGCAGAGCTTCAATGTAATTGTCAGGACCAAAGGACACTCTGGGCCTTGGATGAAAAAATTCAGTATGATGGAAATTGGTTAAATGATCAAATCAGTTACACAGTCAAAATTATTTCCAATACTACAGTGGAACCCAGATTAAATTCACTGCCACATAGGATTCTGCCTCCTTGACATATTCAGCTCAATGCAGTGATGTGATATTAGAGTCTAAAAGAGCAGGAGAGTGCTTCTTGTTCCTGTCTCTTATGCATTATATATATATTTGGTATTTTTTAAAAATAGTCAACCTTCCTCTTGATTTTTACATTTAGTATTTCATTAGTTTCCTTCTTGAAAAAAAATGCATGAGAGGCAAGTCATTTTAACAGCTCCTAGAGCAGTTTGACTGAACATGAATGATTTTTCTTTTCTATTAGTGAAGCAAACAAACAGAAACTGTTCATGCACAAGTTCTGAAATGTTCCTTTTCTTTTTGTGATTGCTCTTACAGCACTGGAGCCTTGATTTAGGTGTCTGCAGCTAACAGGAAGTGTCAGCACTGCTGATATAGTGGAGAGGAAGGTTTTCTTCCTAGTAGTATGCACTACTATGCTAACAAATATTATTTTTCAGCCAGACAGCCACAGATACAACTGATTATAGAAAATGTGGAGTTCTTGTCAAAAAACTGTGACCAGCTAAAGGTGAAATATATATACCAAAATCTGTCAGCTTGGGAAACTATTATGATAGTGAATTATGATTTTTCATTGTGCAATTCTTCACTGTTATAAAGTTCAGAAGGAAAGCAGCAAACGAATGATGTACTGTGTTACAGAAGTAAGTACCATATGAAAATTCAGACAGAGATAAAGGCATTATTTGAGAAATGACAGCCATCTGCAAAAGGAATTTTAGCTTTTGTGCATTGGTATAAGCTTGTATGTGTTCGGTGCAAACCTGTGCTTAAGTAACTCTGGAACTAGATTAATGAATAAATATAAAAGATATGTCATGACACTTGAATAAAAGTATAGAGATACACAGTCATTTTGAGACCACTAAATAACTGTAGGCTTTCCCATAAATACCTCAACTCCATGAGCAAAAAACTCCTCAAAGGATAGGATTGAATTTAGCTATAAAAGTACCTCCAATTCTATTTGGGTTACAATTGAACTTCATAGCAGTTGCATCCACTTATACAGAGGCTGAATTTATCTTTAAGGAAAAAATACTGCAGAAATATTTGCCTCTAAGTAAATTTGCCATAGCAGTTTGGCATTTGAATGAATATTGTCCTTTCTGAAGGCCTGTGCACCTTGCAGTAACCACTGAAGTGATCCTGCTGGAGTTTACAATCCACTGAGGGCAAGAGAATACTCATGAATTTTAAAAATTAATTTTCATGTTGTCAAGCTGGAATTCAGAACTCAAATCTTAGACTGCCTTGTGCATGTAATGTAATGTATATACTTTACTTTTTCTTTCCCATTTTTTCTTTTTAATTTTGATGATGGGATTCATGGTGAATGATGCAATTACAGAAATACTGAGCTGGGAAGGGACCTCTGGAAGTCATTTGTCCAAACTCCTTGTTCAGCCTAAAGCCAGTCGCCCAGGACTGCGTCTGGATGGCTTCTGAATGTCTCCAAGGATGAAGACTTCACAACCTCCCTGCACAACCTGTTGCAATGCTTGGTCACTCTCAGAGTATAAAAAAGTATTTCCTAACGTTCAGAAGGAACCTCCTATGTTTCAGTTTATGCTCATCACCTCTGGTCCAGTCCCTGGGCACCAGTGAAAAGCCTGCATCACTTGATCACAACCCTCCAGTCACAGGACCCATCCCATTACATCTCTGTGATCCTTCTCCTCCTACCCTTTCCCCTCACCAGCAGGTTTTGTTACTGCTCTGCAGAGAAGAACCAAGTAAGAAGTGCTGCATAAATGAAACTAACATGAGCATAGGCTAGTATTTCCCATTTTACTAAACTATGTGGAAGTCTGCCTCTGTCTAGATGTGCCATTTTTTAATGGTCTCTTCACATATTTAAAGCTGCAGGCAACAAAAATCACTTTTCTAAAGACTGGAGCCATGCATTACTCTGACTGGAAAGGCAGTTTTGAAGGGAAAGTGCTGGGTGACTCATAAGTCATGTTATGTTGGACATGAGAAGAAGACATTAATACTGAAGGCCTCTTAGTTCAATTAAGAAGAGTAATTTCTCACATATTATATAGGATTTGTCAGGCTGGACCACAGAACCGGTCCAATGATCACATATAAAGCGCTGTCTAATACAAGAGAAATAAATTCTTGTGAGTAGCCAGATCTGTCAAAGCTGTTATGACTTGTTATATCAAATACAAATAATGACTTAGGAGTAGCAGAGAGGCATGACTGAAAGGTAAGAAAAGCTCCTTGGGCCTCTAGCCCAGCACAAACATAGCTCCTCTATTTGCAATCACCCTCCCCTTAAATTGCAGGCAAGAAGAGAGCATGGGGACATTCCTGCAGTGGTGCCAGACAGACACCTCTCCCATAAAAGGTGACAAAGGTCGAAACATCAACTCTTTTGTTCAAAAGTTTGCTGACAAGCAAATTCCCTAATGAGTTACTGAAGTTGTGACCTAATTAAACTCATCTCTTTGCACCTTGCCTTCCCTCCTGTACAATTGGGAATAGGGGATGGAAAGAGCCATCCAGTTCCAATTCCTCCAGTGTCATAATTCCTCCATGTTTCCTCCAGTGCCCCTGAGCCACCCATATATCCTCCTGGCTGCCAGTGGTGTGGCATGGATTCTGGAAGGAAGCAGGGCTGGTAGCAAGATCAGACACATTTTCTGTCACAAGGCAGTGGACTCTCCAAGAGCGGAAAGACAAACTCACCTTTCCCAATTTATTCTTCAGCCATCTGTCACACTTTCAAAAGACAACCGCACTAACAGGTCTTATATGCAGGCACATGCTTTGCTTTTGTCTACAGCTCTATACTGTGATACAGTGGCAGGTTTTGCATCCAAGTGTCTAATTCTGCTCTGGGTCTGCAGTTTAACACTCTGCCTCCTCAGCACTGTGGCAGGTAACTGTCTCCAGGGTCACACAGTTCACCTGTGCTACAGCACTTGTCACCTCTGGCCAACAGCAGAGGACTATTTAACTCAATTTTAATTGCAAGCAGCCGTGAGTATCATATTCACAATCACCTGACCCCTTTTCTTGTTCTGATGACCTCACAAACAAAATAGGTGACAATGACTCAAGAAAATATGAAAATCCTTGAGCCTGAGTACATTTTCTGCTTTTATTTGTTTTATACTATGATAAATGAACAAATTTCAGCACAGAAGAGAAAGGATCAACAAAGTATCCAGGCTTATCTTTTCAAAGTGATTGGGCTGAGTGATAATGAGCATTCAGACATGAAGGATCTGCTTAGACATGTATTAATGTACATTTACTTACAAGCAACCAAGCCAATCAAGCACATAGGATTATATACTGCATCAAATTTCAGAAAATGTAAGTATTCAGGTCATTCTCTCTCCCTCCTCTCTCCTCTTCTGTCCTTTCACCCTTAAAAGCCCTGTGTTAGTTACAGCCTATGATTCGTGTTTACACAGAATGTATAAATCAAATTGCTTAAAAATGCAATTAATTAAAAATGCAAGACAGAAATCTTGGGATAAGATATAAGAAGTATCTCCTATTCCTAATTCTGACCATTTTCCATCGCCCAGCAGCATGTCATCCAGGTTTTCATTAATGTGCTTGACTCACTGACATCTCACCACTCCAAGATGAACATTTGTTTTTGTGTTCCCCAATTTGAGGCACTGAATAATAGCATCTAGTAGGAAATGCAGCCAAAAACTGCTTTCACCAGAAATATCCATGTACTCAATGTATTATACCATTTCTAACTGCAGAGCCCACTTTAATATAACTTTGCATACCATTCCATCATACACAACTCATTTATATGATATAAGGTAGCAATGTCAGCACATACCTTCCGAGGGCCAGTATTTTTCAGCTCAAAGACATCCATGGTGTAATTGACTCTGCGACCATAGTGGTCAAACTGAACATTTCCAGTCAAACCTTGTATTCGAACCTACAAATGGAAGAAAAACCACCATGAAGATCCAGTCTCAAGCTCCTTATTTCAAACTTCACAGAGCAGTGCAAGTGATCCTGGCTACGTCCTTAGATTACCATAAAAACACTACTGTAGAACAGTTTAAAGAAATAAAGTTGGCTACTTTCTTTATATTCTTTTTTCCTGTCAAACCATGCTCAAAGCAGGCTTAGGTAAGTCAGTATCTAACTGCTGACAAAGACACACAGTGGACCTTCTCCTCTTTCATGCTGTGCAGCTCAACACCTTCATTTTTCACCTGCATTTTTTACTGTTCTCATCGCTCCTGGGGTCATATGAAAAAACCTAAAGGAAGTTTGGCCTGAACTCATGTGCCTTTTTAGCTCCCACTCCAGTGGATTAAATTTACAAATTGAGTATATACAGCTCATCAAGGTCAACTTGACAACAACCTTAGTCCCAGCAAAGCAGTTTACTATCATGGAAGGTGATACAGGGCTGACATGGATAGGCTTTCAAAAGGGTGTTCTCAAAGCATTAGAATGAAAAAGGTCAGATGCGAAGCCTTATGATTGGCTGTGGCAGTTTCCCACCACCCGTGCCTCAGCTGAAACCAGAACACTTTTTCTTTCTTTCAGCACTTTACTGTGTCACTGAAGCATACCCAAGCTGCCGTCCTTGTCCCAAAGAAGTCATGGCCATATTGCTGCTGGCTTTGATTTTATCAGGATCTGGCCATGAAGACCACTTTGGCAGAATTTGAAGTTTCATGCTGTCTGCCTGAACACAGAAGCCTGACAATGTTTCTCTTAATTGTTACAGATCTATGCATCTGCACAGACTACGTGAAGCATACAAAATGCTTTTTTCTCTCTCTGAGAGTCAGGATGTGGCTTGAAATCACTTACTCTTTCCCTCTGTTCATTTCTATCTACTGATTTTTCTCCAGGACTAAAATGTTGGCTTCCAGGCACAGAGCTGCCAGCTCTGTCAGCAGTCACTTCTCCTCAGCAGTTTCTCCTGAGTGGAGTCTGCTCATTTGCAATGATTTAAATTCTACTGCAGGATTTTTATTTTCTTTACCGTCCCATTCAAAGGAAAGGCTAAATCATCTTGACAGAGATCTGGAACTTTCTAGGCATCCATATTCATCAGGAATTCAAAATCCTGAAATAACCCATAGCTCTGGGATATTTCTTTTTAAAGGAAAAATCTCCAAAACTACCTATGTGATTTCCCTGGGAGAAGTCTACTTTTATTGAAGATGACAGAAATATATTTGAAACGTTATATTATGTGGTTATACCTTTTTCCTTAAATGACAATATCTGTACAGCCAGGTTATTTGCAATAGTAACAAATGAATTCAGCAGTGCAGGAAGTTCCAACTATCTCAGAAGATCTAACAGTAGCTTCAAATAGTAGTAGGTCCTCTCTGCCTTCATTCCAAGTTACAAATCAGAACAACCTAAACAGCCCAAGCTGCTTCCAATTTCCAAGTAAAAAATAATTTTCCCTCTCCTATTACTACCCTTGTACATACTGTTTTGCAAGTCATATAGTGTGCAACTGGTATCCAAACTTTGAACAGATCCCTAGAATAAACCCTCCCCTTACCTGTTTTAATGTCCTCTCCATGTCAATTCCTTGACCCCATGGGGCTGCAGGGTTGGCAAGACAATCACCAGCATTTCCTCTCCTTGAAATATCAATTTTCTGTCTTCTAAGATTACGGAAAGTTTCAGCCATCACAAGTACTCCATCATATGTCAATGCAGATGTATACTAAATAGATGGACAAACATAGCCCTTCAGAGCTGACAAAAAAAATCTGCTGTTTCAAGATAATTCTAGTCTGATTCATTATGCAGCAGTTTCTACCTTCATTTAGAAAGCAGCTCTCCTCAAAATCAAAAGCAATTTTGTCAAAGGGACAAATGCAGGACATTTCAGTAGGTACAACTTTAAAATTGTATTTCCTAAGGGTAGAAAAATCTGCATCTTAAGAATTAATTAAAAAAAAAGCAAATAAACTTGAAATATTCAATTATTTTTCTTTTTTTTCCCCACTTGACTTATACAATAGAGATATCTCTATCCACCCAACTTACTCAAAAGAAAATAAAGAAACAGTAACTCACTGAGAAAATATAACTGAAAAAATGCACAGCTAATGAGCAGACACGCAGAGTACTGGAACTGTTAAGAATGATCAAGAGTAGGTTCTTCCTACTGGAAAACCTTTGTTGGCTCTCTGCCTGATAGGCACCCTGAGCAGTCTGTGTTTCTACACTGACTACAGCAACTGCTTTAGGTTGATAACACGCCAAATGAAACGTTTAGAACAAGTCTTCGGCAGCTGTTAGCCTGGAGCCACATAAACAAAGGGCTGTTTTCTCAGTATGGTCCTCTGATAAAAACACTGCATCAGGAAAAGTTGTTCACATGCCCAGGGCTGCTACTGATATGCTCTCTAACTTCCAAAATTCAAATTCCACTATTCCAATGTAATTTTCTTCCTTTTCTGTGTCTTGCAGATTGTCTTGCACGTCTTTGAGACATGATTTATCTTTATAACCTCAATCTCAGGTGATCCCTAGACGAATTATGTGTGATTCCAATTAATCATGCTGACTTCTCAGAAGCAGACAGAATAATCCTGGTTTTGTGGCAAGGAATCCTACAGGTAGAATTTTTCTTGTCACCAGTAACTGGGGATGTCTGCATTACAAGCCCTCGGTTTTGGTTTGTTTGGTTTTGGGTTTTTTTAGGGTTTTCTAACATAAATTTTTGGAGTTTCACTGAATTCTGTAGCTATGTCTTGTAATACCCATGTTGATGCTTTCTCTAGACCTTGCCAAGCTACCAGTGTACCAGCCAAGGGAGGGCTGTTTGCTTATCTTTGCATGGTGCCCAGCACAAAGGGGCCCATTTTCAAGCACGTCTGGTATGCATTAGTGCATATAATAACAGAACTACTTTGATGAAGTCATATTTACAGCTGTGCTGTGATTTGCCTGCCAGGAAAATCGTATGTCAAAGAAATATTTTCTTATCAATATATGAAGAATTAGGATAGAGGAACACTGGGATGAGATTTAACTTTAAAATCATGCCTGAATGTGATTTCTACATGAGGTTTTGAGGTGGAAAATTTCCAGAGGAAACTCCATGTGAAAATTTAAAGGTAATAAATTTACAGTAATATCTCATCCAGATGATTTAATCTGTCAAGAAAGATCTGAACTCCAAAGAAATCTAGATAATTAGACTAATTAATGTAAATTTTATTGAAATTAAGTTGTCAGTTAAGCATTTGACCTTTAAGTGCTGTCGGTAAAGAGGTGAAGTTGGAGAATAAGTGACAACAGACATTTAAGTACACCAACAAAATGTGCTGCAGTTTTTGTTTCCACCATACTAATGTAAAAATAGGCATGATTAATGGTCAGTAATAGTAAGATCAGCTACTTTCTCCTCTGCCTAAATATTAAAGTCTTCATTCATGTGTTCAACTATATTTATCAGAAATTAGAACTCTTGAGTGATATCTTTGATAGTGCTTCAGACCAGGGAGTACCTTTGGTGGGCTCTCAGATCCTGGGTATTCTCTCTGGTCCAGTTTCTTCCAGCGCTGCATCAGCTTAGCTACCATTGGGGTACTGAAATCCACGAGCTGAAATCCAGTCACATTGGCTCCTCCATGCATAAATCTCTCCAGAGAAATATCTTTGAATCCCTAGAAAATCAATTTAATACTTTGTTTGCCCTCCTACATCAGTGTGGGTCCAATCTGTTCTAGGTCAGCATGGCAGAGTAAAGAATACACAACAGCAGGATTCCACTAGAAGGCAAAACTTAAAACCAGAGAATAATGTTGAACCTTCATTCATAACTTCCATTTGTGTAATAAAGGAAAAAAGCAAAGAAATAAATTTGCCACATTATTGCCAGGGTGGTCTTGACAGCTAAGCAACACATTGTTGGGAATGGCAGACAGTTTTTGAAGAAGTGCCTTTGGCAAATCAACTGAAAAATGCCGGCAGAATATTAAAGGCTAAATCCAATTTCCATCAAAGTTGTCAGACTGGAATAAGCACTGTATTACTGCTTTAAAAAATGCATCTTTTTTTCCATGTTTAAAAAATGAACAACACTATTCTGTAAATACATTTATTCCAGGATTCATTGTTCAGGCTGAAAATGAGATAATATAATAGACATTAGAATGCAGAGACAGCACATGAGGATCTCAGTGCAAGGAAAACAACACCAGAATAACACTTCTGTTAAAGAGGATTGTGGTATTTCTTAGATATTTTGAAAACCAACAGTGAATCCCAACACTGAAAGAGAAGATAAAGCACATATATCTCCTGACCTACTGGTTTCCCTGGTGAATCTGTTCAGTGCAATTCTTTACTAGAATTTGCCTTTAGAGACAGAACTGAACTTCAATAAACTGCATAACAAAAACTGCTAAAGCACTAAGAAGCAGGCATAAATCTTTCTCCTCCTTTCCTAGCTGCTATGTCTAAGGCTAGCTCAGAGGTATCTTTTCTTTTTAATTTTCTTAAATTCCTCTGATTGGTATTTATCAATGAAAACACAAGTGAAAGCACAAATTTTGGAAAAAAATTTGTGGCATACAGGGGTACTGACTCAATATCCCAGGGGAAAAACCCTTGTTAAGGACAGAGATTTGATTCACGTCCTACAGGATACTGACAGTAAATATAAAAGGTGTTGTATCAGGAAGTCATATTACCCACATAATTGAGCAGACAGTAGATAACAAAGTGTGCCCCTGCTGAAGTAGATCAGATGTGCCTGTCTCCACTGCATACCTCACTAGCAGATTACTGCAACATCCCGTTCCTTGTTTACAGCAACTATTTTGCATGAGAAAAATTACTTGGGGTACTATAAAATTGTAGTGCTGTAATGCTTAAAAATCTAATTTATACAACCTAAGAGTCTCATTTGAAATACCTGAGGCTTTAAAAATAATCTGAAGTGGTACTAAGTTAAGGTTCAAGTGCAGCAAAGCACAAGAAAATATTTCATGTCAACTAAAATACCTTGAGGGAGAGTAGAAAGAAAACAGTTTAAAGCATGGATTAGACTCTGTCCTACATTCACTGTGCTTTGCCAGGCAGGTATTTTGGCTTAAAGAATGAGTCATTTAAATAATAAAATAGTGCATTTGCTCTTTCTTTGCCCTCTTCTGAACATTAGCTGTGTGAATGTCCAGTTTAGCCTTAAAGTAAAAATACTGAACTAGTAATTTGACTGGAAATAGCTGATCTTACTGGAAAATAAATGTTCCCTGGAGAATGTATAAAAGTTACCTCTAGAATGCTTATGTTACTAATAATAAAAATATGAGTCAAAAATCACTGCAGTTCTGTAAATTTTAATTTAGCTTCAAGATACATGTATCAGCTCTTTCTCCTACTTGATTTTGATAAAATTTAGGAGTATTACTTACTATATTACTGTGCCCTTCATATCTAGATAGCTGCAATAAGAAACCCAAGTTCTTTTACGCATCATAAAGAATGTAATATGTACAGCCACGTATTAGAGACAAATGGGAAATGCTGTGTGAAGTGCTATAACTTCAAAGTAAAACCGAGTGTTTCACTTACCGAGCAGGGGTATAACTCTAGAAAAGTATCTTACCAGGTTGGCAACAATATAATGGTATCCTTTAACATGCTTTCCCACGCTCACGATCTGTGGGAGAGAAATAAGACAAAAAAGGAAAAACAATGTCATACTGTTTTCCCTGTAAAGGTGTTTTTATAGAAAGCTAGATATAAACCAAAATATATAGCACCAGTAATATAATGTTGGGAGTCTTTTTGCAATAACATATCTATAACTTTCCAGGGGCTTAATAATGGGAAAAAGTTAAAATTACAGTGAGTGAAGTAGTGAACTGGTAATCTGAGTGCTCTCTGTATTGAAAATGGTACTGTAGTATACAATATTTTACCAAATAGAGCAATTATCTATGGGATACAAATTCAGAAGGAGGAGATCTCACATTAGCTGGAAAGCCTACCCACTGATTTACTTTTTTGTTTGAAATAAGAGCAGAATTTATGAATGAAACTGGGGGTTCTTCTCTTGGGATCAAACCTCTTTGCTCTTGACATGGTCAAATACTAACAGTGTTATTCAGCTCTTAGTAAAATGCTAAAAGCTTTGGGAAAGGGCATAAGTAAGGACAGAGCAAGGTCGCCTGAGTGTTTAACCAAAATACAGCATCAAGTGATGCAGAAAAGGCAACAACCACAATACAGCAAGATCAACCAGAGGGTTTAGACAAAAACTACATCCACTTGCACACTGCATCAATCTTATTGCAATTTCTATGATGGAATGACTCTCACTTAATGTGCTGAAAAAAGAAAATGAGGTAATATCTTGTCAGTAGAAAATGGTGATAATAGCTACATTGCAAATTAAAGCTGCTTTTACTAAAGAGACTAACCAATACTAATAACCCATAACTAGTAACTAAAGTACTACCAGTAACATGCAGCTTACAGTTAATAGTAAAGTCCTTTGAACTCTTATTTTTGATAGTCTACCACTCATTCAGAAAAAGTCTACATGCAGCTAAATTTTTACCTCTCCAGAAAGCATTTTAATTTCCCTCTACAAGAATAAATGAGACACAAGTAAAAGCTTTCCATGAAGTGCAGGTTACTCCGTAAGCAATGTGAAGCTTATGGATCTGTTTCCTTTCCTACTTTGAAATCTTAGCTCAAGACTTTGCCTGAAGAATTGACAACTTCCTGGCTTTAGGAATCACACCTCATGTTCGAGACAGAACAAACATTCACTACACCTTGCAGCCCTTTTTCCCACTGCTGTAAAGAGTGAGTAAATATGCATTTTAGAGATGAAGAAAAGCTGATGAAGAACTAAATATTTTGACCAAAGATATCCAGGAATCCAAAATATAAATCTAGATTAAGACCTGGAAATACTTGATTCTAGACTCTATCATTCTAGTCAATCAAGAAAAATCCTAGGACATGCATGCAGATACTACTGCAGAATTCCTGGATTTGATGTGAATAACACACAATATTTTTGAAAAACCTGAAATTTGACATATTTATTTATTCTCTCAGAACTTGTTTCTTCAGGTAAGCGACACAAGTACACAGTTATATATCATATAGTTGTCTTCCCTTACAGTCACTGGAAAGAGCAGGCACTTTGAGGAAATGATTCAGCTTATTCTAAAGCACATGTTTAAAACTAATTAGACAGTTTGTGCCCTGAAAGTGCATATTTTTCTGCACTGACTAGAAATAGAGTTGATGGGGATTAGCTCTCTGATGGAGACACCTACATTTTATATCCCTAATGTTAACTGAGATGAATTTCATTCTAAAGATGTTGATTATGTAGCTAGAAAAGAGAAATACTGGCTGCTTTATTCAACCAAGATGGGGTAAAATTCTGATTTTGAATTTGGAAGGTACTACAGCTATTGATCATACAGACTTTGAAAACAGGGAATTGGTTATAGGTTTAGGGAAAAAGTGCCTGTTTAGTGAAATAGCTTTCTGTGAACATGTGATAGTTTTGAATATCCAAAATACACATGCTGTCACCTTTCTTTCTCAAATACTCAAAGCGGCAGATTCTGATCTACAGAACAGAATATGGATTCTTGTTACCTGAACCACCCCCTTTTGCCTCACTGCGCTTCTGCCCTGAGAGACATGAGGCAATGAACTTAAGTCTCCTTCTCTGTGCTTTAACTGGTTAAGAGTGGCTAAAGTTTTGAGAGATGAGACCTCAACCATTCCATTCATGTAAGAGTAGATATCACCCAGAACCCAAAACAGGCCTGAGGTTTGGGCAGATAAGAGTGTTCCAGAAAGCCTTTGCTACAGAAGTTCATTAAGTCTGGTGCCACTTTAAAAACCCAGGTACTTCCTTGTGCATCTCCCAATTCAGACCAAAAGGCCAAGTTCAATCACAGCCCAGAGGGAAGGCAGGGTGGCATTGTCTAACATCTACACTAGCAAATAGGGCAACTGGTTGACTGGTGGGAAAAGATCTGTACAGCAAAAGTGTTGGTGCTAAGGAGCTGGCATCCATAGCATACATTTCAGGGATTTACAATCCCTGGTTTGATTCCCTCTAACCTGGTCACCAGACTGAACTCACACTGCACTTCAGGGCACATCTTGTTTAGCTTCATCCAAAACCAGTTCATGTATTCTGAATCCAACCTTAATGTGCAACTCAGGAACCAGGAGATTGACTGCAAATAAAAGCAGGTTCCAGCTAAGATACTCTGCTCCTGTGGGCTGCACTCAGGACAGGCCCTGAGCATCTGTGAGGCTGGTGGCAGATTCATGCAACACAAGGCTGAGCAGTGAGAACTGCCTTCATTTAAGAAGCAAGGTCCTGGAAGGGAGGGCAGTGCTGCCACAAGGACCTTTAGTGGCTCTGTTGGGGAGCTTCACTCAGCATTCACTGTGGCCAGCTGCAAAACCTAGCAGGTTCAAGGCATCAAAGCTGGGCTGTGCCAGTCACATAAGCAGTGAAACACCAGGAAACTGCTGCTACAGCAGGTCAGGGTCATGGTAGGTCAGGAAGAACCCTCTGTATGTGCCACTGGCCTCTTCACTGCTCCAAGATGCTCTGATTCAAAACTGTCCTAGTGCCAGCAATCCGGGGCAGGATGCAGTATTTACACATTATGCATGCTAACGCTAATGTGTTATGCAGCACTTCCTCACTCACACATTCTAAACGTTTGATTTGGCTCTGAACTCTCACTCTGGCTTCTTAAATGCCACGCAAACATAGTGAATGCACCTGGCTTTTGTCACAGTGGCAGTTTAGGGTAACCACAGCTTGCACAGGGAGATTTTAGGAAGAAACTGCTGGGAAGGGTAAACTTAGATTCTTAGGGGAAGGCCGAGAGCGGGCAGGATGCTGCAGTAGCTTTTGCATGCTGATTTGCAGGTTCTAGTTCAGTGACCAAGGTGACTTGTAACTAGAATTGGAGCTTTTTAATATTTTTTTTTTGTAAAATTGAAGAAATTATTAAATAATCATCAGTATTAAGAAGAATGAGTAAAAAAATATAATCTGCTTTCCAAATTGCCATTAACAGGGAAGACAACAGTCATTTCATATATTACCCTGTAGTCACACTTCTGGTGAATATCTAATTTCTGTAAATGAAACGGAACAGAATTAAAAAGAGTGAGATATGAAGGCCATTAGACTATCAAGTTTATTTCAGAATCTAATACAATTTTTTTTGGTTGTTTTTTTTTCCCAAATATTACTGTTTATGTAAGTGTCTGCAGAAAGGTGAACTTGAAAAAAAGCCAAATCAGCATTAGGATCTAATCACATTATAAAATGCATATACATATAAGAAACTAAAAAGAAGAGTGCATTGTGAGAATTTTTAGTTGCTGACCTAGTATAACACAATTATGAAAACGCCTTATTCTGATTTTAGAATTCCAGTGGTAAACAAAAGTAACTAGAATTACATTTATGTTAAGGTTTGGTAAAAGCAGGGCCAGTGAGATCCAGCTCAGGCTTTTGACCCAACTCTGTGACTTTATAATACAATACTGTTCTTTCAATTTAGCTGAACAACAGGCTGGTCTAGGAAATTCAGAAACCATTCTACTTTTGTAAAGAAGGGCTACCAGTGTCTGCTTTGATTATTTTCTTTTTTTTTTCCCCTGTGTCTGGCAAGGTCACTGACTTTGATAAAACCATTTGCAAACTTGCATCAGCATCTGAACAGAGAATCTGGCCCCAAGTCATCCTCTGTTCTCTACTACAGTGAAATGGATATTGCACATAACTCATTTTAAAATAATGCTTAACTTCTGTAGCATGAAATGTCCCTCGTTATGATTTACAGAAGATGGAGGTCAGTACAGCTGGAGTGAAAAGGACGCATTTTCAGTCAGATCTCTTCAAAGGGTGATAGCTGTGCATTACCAATTGGACTTTAACAAAGGTTTTCCTCTCTGCTATTGTGTCACAATCCACTGCCTTAAGAAAAAGAACACCTGCAATAAAATGAAGTCTGTCTAACACAATATAAAAAGAGTGGAGACTTGTTAAAGACAGAAGATTGAGACCTGACCTGAAATATTGCGGCAGAAATGGCGATGATATAAATCACAAGTGAAGTGGGATTTTACACAATATCTGAAGCTAGGATAAATTTTTCACAAAGCCATAAAAAAAGCAATTGAGAAACAAGCCTAATTTTAACAACTAGTGCTCAGGAAAGGGCATTCGTATTGGGGAAAGGGTGGACAGCCATTTGAGAGGATGCTTAAAAAGGCAGAAAACAAAGCAGATGTGGCTCTGTCTCTCTTGTGAAGGCAGGGGCTGGGCCAGAACAGGGCTGTGCACACCTGCCCCTCACAGGGCTGGGCAGAGAACGATGCCTCCCACACAGACCCCATGCTTACCACCAGCTGGCAAAGCAGAGAGCCCTGTGCAGAGCAGGAAGCTGCTGGGGAAGAAAACCTGGAGAGGTGGCTCAAAGGTCATTAACCAGTGCCCTGAGCACGGCTACTCGCTTCCTTCTGTTGCTTCAGTTGTTTGTGTTCAACACCTACTCCTATCCTAAATAGGATATGCAGACTTGTAAGGAAAAAGAAGTGAGAAAAGAGATGAAGGGTGTAAGAAGAAGGTCACTTTACAATTCCTTTGGATCATTCATATTCATCCTTTGTCTCCTACTGCCTAGTTTCTCTTTCAGATTGAAATAACTTATTTCTCATGTCCAAACCTCGTCAGTTGTGTGCTGCAGTAACAAAATGCATTCTTATTGCTGTGCAGTGTGGGACTGTGTGCAAAATCCCAGCTGCTTCACAGAAAGGAGCCTATGCAGAGCTCCTCCTGGCTCTGCAGGGTGAGGAAACTGCTGGTGGCAGTGCTGGTGGCTGGCTCCTTCAAGGAGAAGAACTATTTGTTTGCATTGACAACATGGTGTTGCTTGGAAGCAACGCCATAGACCTCTAGGGAAAAAAAAGCATGGAGAGTAAAGAATGATGAAGAAAAGGCACTTAATGAATCTTCCATTCCCTTTGGGACTGAGATATACAGAGAGCTGCTGCTATGTCCCTGAAGTGGTATGAAGTCCAACAATGCTGCCACCAGCCTACACTACTGTGTGCTGTGCACATACCAAATTCTTTGGCTAATGATTTGCTCCTGGTTCTGCAGGAGCAGAACTAAACCTGCATTCTATTCATGCAAATCTAATAGACACAGGGGGAAACTGCAGACAACAGTTCTAAAACAAGAGATAAAGAAATCTACATTATGCCACTAAACTACAGGTAAAAGCTATGCCTTCTCTTGGTAAATACTCATCTGTTTTGTGCTAGTGATCCTTTGTGCTAACACATCTCTGTGCTCATGAAAAACAGGGAAGCAGGAAAGTTGGAGCTAGTACTCTGTGTAACTCATGCATCTGGTTAATTTTTGCCTTCCTGTATTATGTAGCAATTTATTGCAGAGTATCATGTTTTAATTCATTATCTTAAATTAAGTATGCTAGTAATCTAAATACAATTTGCAAAAGTGCCAAGTGCTATCTTCAGTTAGTAGACACACTGGCAACTATGATGAGAAAAAAAATGTTTTTAAAACTAGCCAAATTGACAACTCGATGAATTTAGAGAAATTCAGTAAACATTACTTTTTCAAGTTTAGCACTCCTGAGACAAAATAAGAAGAGATGAAGGAGGAGGGGAATATCTTGGCTCCTGTACTTTTCTTCACATACACATATATTTGCTTTCATTTTGATGGTAATGCTAACTACTACTACTACTACTAGTAGTAGTGGTAGTAGTACCACCACTATTAATTCTTCTACTACTGCTACCAATTCTTGCTGTGACAACCTGCTCCATTTTACCTATCAGAGAGATTTGTTTTTCAGTGCAAACACATACATGATATTTCTCAGCAGCGTATCTCAAGGCTCCTTAAGGCTGACGAATGCGTGATGTCAAATAACACATTGAACAACTGAGTTACTCAGACAGCTATGAACAGCATCCAAGTCACTGGGCAGCTACTTCCCTATTTTGCTTGTTAATAAAAATTGTTAACTGTTATTAATTAGAGTTTATTGGCTTGCAGTTTTTACAAGATTAATGGTACTAGTACTTCGTGACAACTTTATATCCATGCGTAAATTTTAATATTACACAGGACAATGTAATTCTTTTTATTTTTATGTATCAGTTCAGCTGTGTACATCGAAGCATTAAATCTGTGCCAGATGCTCCATAACAGTTTTCACCTCTGTGTTTAAAGGCAAATAAACCCTGGATGAGCAATGAGGCTTAATCTGGATGATACAGAGCACTGACAGAGCTGAGAAAAGTGCTCATCTACTGGGAAACATCCCATTTAATTCTTATGGGCTGGGGAGAGCAGGGTGCAGGAAAAAAAACACTGGAATCATCCTGTTTGGTACATCAGGAGCTAGATTGATGATCTCTGACAGCAAAACTGATTCACTATGCAAAATTCAGAAGAAAATGCTGTTCACAGTGTCATAGGAAGGCTTTGAACAGAGAATGCTGAGGTTTCAACTTTGTCAGATGGCCACAGTGGGAGAGGATGGAGCTGCTACAGATGGAAGAAGAAAGGAAATCCATTGCCATTCATACAGGAAGGAGAAACATTTCTTTTCTGAATATAGTTCTCACCATGTTGATGTGTTTATGGACATATCTGTATAAATATAGAAACAAACACTGTCATATTACTGCATATGAAAAGCCCTAGAAAACAGAAATTAGGAGTAGCAATATTCTCTTTCAGAAAGAAGTAAACATAAAGGTCCTAGGCACATGCAATTACAGTCAGCTTGTGTTTTCAACTTGCTTTGCTGTGCATTGCATGAAGGTCATTATGGAGACACAATTAAAACGAATTTCTGGTAAAAATCTGCCTGAGAGGGCTATCAGAATAAGGAAGAAGTAGCAGACTACTCAGTAGCAGAGAATGAGGAACCAGAATGCTGGAGAAGCATCTGCCTGGCTTAGTGAAGGACTTTTTACATGCAGTCACACAATGCAGCACAGAGGTTGATCTGATCACCCCAGGATTCCTTCTGGCTGTTTCCTGATGCAAGCACTTTATGGGTTTGCAAGATTCAACACTAGATGATGCACAGTTCACTCACTCATAAGGTATTTCTATCTCAAGAGCTGACTATAGGTGTGTAAAAAGAGTACTGTGAGTCAGAGGAGCTCAGCTGTGTACATTTGTGCCTTATTTCATGGCCTGACTCTCAGCCTGACCTCAACAAGCACAGCAGGACAGGCTGGGTACACAATGGATAGGAAGAAGCCTTGCCAGAAAGCTCCTGGGCTTCTGGTTTGAGTTTCCCATGGCCCAGTCATGCACCCTCATGGCAGAGAAAGCCAACAGCCTCCTGGACTGCATTGCCATCATGTTGAGGGAGGTGATCCTGCCCCTCTGCTCAGCTCTGCTGAGGCACATCTGCAATGGTGTGTCCACTGCTGGGCTCCCCAGTACAAAAGAGACATGGAGATACTGAAACAGTCCAGAGAAACACCAAAAAGGGTACTGAAGCATCTGTCATATGAGGAGAAGCTGAGAGATAGGACTAGAGCAGCCTGGAGAACAAATAGGTCAGGCAGATCTTAGCAATTATCTTTAAATACACAATGGGATGGTGTAGGGAAGAGGGCACCTGGAGGGACACAGGTTGCAACACAAGAAATTCCAGCTAAATATGAGGAATTTATTTTTTTCTATGAGGTAGTCAAGTAGTGAAACAGGAAATAGAAGTGTTATGGGATCTCTATCCTTGGAAGCATTCAAAATTAGGCCAAATTAATAACCTGATCTAAGGTTGCCTCCTTGAGCACCAGGAGTGATCTTTAGAGGTGACTTTCAATCCCAATAATTTTCTTAGTTTGTGAAATAAAACTGTTCATGTTAGTACTTCACAGTCTGAATTTCAAAACCAGCTCCAAAAGTTGTCTGCAAACAGATCCCACTGCTCTAACAGTCCAGTCTTTTTTTTTTCTTCTGGTATCTTCTTTGCTCTGCAATGCTTAATATATGATGACAATGAGAATTCTGTCAGAAAAAGGGACAGGGGGACAAAACTGTTAACTTCCAATTTCAGCACTTCATGCTTTTGAAAGCTTCCTTACATCATTTTACATGTCCTTTTTGTTTAGATTAACAGCAAAAAGAAAAAAACATATTGAAAGACTAGAAGAAAAGGACAAAAAAATTTATAGTTAATACCACTATTTCTCATGATCTAAATGACTCTTAGCTTACACTTTTCAATGCAATTATCAAATATGTTTGGTATATTGACTGCATTGTGTATCTGAACACATTCCTGAGCACTGCACAAACTATAAGAAATAGCTGTGAGATCAGCTATGGCTGAGCCAATGACAGTCTGCTTCTCCAGTAATAAGGGTTGTTAGTCTCTGAAGAAGTAAAAAGAACAAATACATAGAATTTATTTGGTTGAACAAATAAAATATCTTTTCACTGAAATTTTAAAAATTATTTTCTGTGATAGTCTTCAAATATTACCACATTGTCCTATTACACTTCAGCATTGCTTGCAAAACAGCAAACAAAGAAATAATGGAAGAAATCTATGATGTGTATTTACTGAAGGTAAAGTATCCCAACTAATTAAATGCAAGCACAACCTAGGAGAGAGCACCATGACATTTCCTTGAATGTGTGTTTTTTGCTATGAATTTTCAGTCATCTTTTCAAAGAAAATCACTTTTCTGCTACTGAGCTACATCTAGGTCTGTTTATCAGTTTTCCAGTAAAATATTTTTTAACACATGGCACTTCCAGCTATATTTGTAAGGAAGACAATATCTTCAAGACAACATCTAAGACATCTGAGGCATTAAGTCTGTACTGTTCTTATTAATACTGGCTGCTGGGTGGAGAACAGAGACCCATCTGTTTTAGCCACCAAAAGGACAGGAAGCACCTGGACACTACACCTCCTGTCTGACAGCTACTTGTCAGCACATGGGTACTGACACCTTCCACACATTTCTTGATTGGCCATAGGAATTGTGCTTTCTTTCTTGCTCAGTACACTTCTGGGAAGAAAAATTTTATGGTGCTTGTGGAAGGGGTGATCTAGGAGAAAAACAAAGCCCACAAAAAGCTGTAGGGATTTCACTTGTTTTAGACTTCCAAACACCACCCCCATCTATTGTATGTAGTTTCTACATTGTTTCAGATTGTACTTACACAATTTAAGCAAATAAATAAATACTAACGTGAATAAAATTCTGTAGGAAAAAATAAAAATTAAAAAATAATAATTTTGTTAAACTGGGAAGCCTGACTTAGGGTTGCAGAAGTCCAGCTTAAATAGGTGTGTGGTATTAGTTTTGTTTGAGCTTTCTTAGTAATAAATAAACCCACATTGTTTTTGTTGGCATATTTCTTTTGGAAGATGGATTCTGCATTTAAGATAGAAATTCAGTAAATGCATATAAGTTTAAAGCAATAATTTTCCAATATTAGTAGATATACCCTTCAGCCCTAGTCCGCCTTGACTTCTGATTTTCACTGAATGAGCAAAAAATGCAAACAAATACACTGTTTTTAAAAGGCAGGAAGAAAAATAACATGAAAAGAAGGAGCAAGAAAAGAAGCAAAACTCTCAGTGAACATTTGTGTGTTTCTTGCTGTGCTGTATGTGGTAAATGACTCCTTTGGCCTGGACTGCTCAGATGCTGTACAGCTTGCTGCCAGTGTTAGTGGATTAAGTTGGAAGGAACTGGAAATCATGTTACAATGGGCTTCAAGCATCCGTTTCATCTTAAGCAGAAAGTTCTTTGTATTAAATTCATGGGAGCACTTTAGAAACACAGCTTGTAAAGAAGAGACACAGAAGCAAAGAATTTTCCATCCCTTTCACTGACTTTCATCCTTTCATTCAAACAGAATATTTTTGTGCTTTTAAAAGACCACCTGCTGAAAGTGCCGTGGAAAAAGCGATGTCGGTAAACAAGGACACAACGGTCCATGACAGAAAATGAATCACTAGAAATGCACTCTGCTATATAAGCTATAGCTGTTACATAAAACTGTGGAGATATCATTTTATCTTTCTGTGTCTTTGTTTTAGCTCCCTTTCTCTGTCTTGTCACAGTAAAAAGTAAAGGTAATGGCGAAAAATCCCTAATTTCATGCCTGTAGGAAAATGGGCCTTTGTCTATGTCTCTAGTCACTAACGCCACACAAGTACAGGACTATCCTGGTTTATGTTTTGAATTAAAAAACTTGTTGCACTTTTTTTTTTGGCTGTTTATGAATAGATGAAACAAAGGGCTAGGTAAATTAATTGGGACTCAGATTTAGTGACATCATTTACAAGGTTCTAGAATGCATTCTGTTAAGCACAGAAAGTTTTTTATAACCATTAAGTGCAGATGTGCTTTCTCCAAAATGGAAACACACTTTGTGTGTGTTTTCAGCTGTGTGGAAAGCTGACATGGAATAGATCTTTGTAAGATCACAAAATCCTAGAATGGTTTGAATTGGAAGGGACCTTAAAGATTATCAAGTTCCAACCCCCTGCCATGGACAGACACTTTCCATCTCATTTTGACCACTTTGGGGGTTCCTGCCCAGCAGTGGAACACAATGGTTATGAGTTATTTCTGCAGGCGAGCAGCAGTGGTCATGTCAAGCCTTGAATCCCTCCCTTTGTGTTGCAGACTGTGGGTCTGCCCCAAGCACCAGCACTGCCAGGGCTGCCCTGAGAGGCCACGGGGAGGGAGCAGCCCACACCTGGAGCCACACCACCCCCAGCCACACACCAGGACTACACAGGTCAATAAAATGGGTGCAGGCCTGCTTTCCCTTCCCACAGGCAAATCATGTGCATCACTTAAAGTGGGCAAGTAAACAAACACTTCTGGCAATAGCCTTGGTGTTTGTGTGGTGTCTTCCAGAGCCTGGGGTGCAGGATGGTAAGGTCTGCCAGAGGAGCGTAAAGGATGAGTTTCACTTCCAGGTAACAAAAAGGTTTTCCTGGTATGGTTGTTGCAAGCTGTTAAGAAGGTAAGGTGTTCTTTCACCATCCTGAGAATAAAGGATGAAAAGGATCTAAAATTATCTCGGTAGGCTTAAGTTACAGCAGATAAAATAATAAGTGTAGGTGGAGATCTGCTGACTCGGGCTGAAGACACTGTGTCTCTTACTGATCATAAAGGCAACAACTGTTCCATGGGTGCAGAAATGGACGTCTTGCTTCAGTGTTATGTTTAAACAGGGCTTTGAGCTGAGCCATGCCAACAGGCACTAACACCAAAACTAAGCAAAATGTTTCCAATAATCCCCAAATACCTCTAAGTCAGTCTTGTGTGGGTGAACATGACCAAAGAAGAGGAGCACAGCTTTATTAAGAAAACCATCACAGTCTTGGTATATCCTTGAGAGGTAAGATCTGAAACCTTTGCTGAGATGAAGAGGGAGCAATCCAAGCAAACTAGATACAAAATCTTGAGCATAGGCTGAATCCATCTTCTGGATTTAATGTAACTGCAGCTCTACTGTCCCTTTTTAGAACAGAAATCTGAAAGTCCAACTCCATTTCTCTGTATTTCACCATAAAAAGCAATACAGACTTGGCCCTGCCCAAAACATCACAGCTACCTAAAACCTAAAAGGAAGATCTCATTATAAAAAATGCACATCCTGGGTTGTGCATGGGGGGAATCTGGAATTCAGATACATTGCTGGGTTCCAGGAGAGAACTTTTCTGTGAAGACAAGTCCCAGATACAGAGTGTGGGGAGTAGCTTCTACACACACACCCCAACATACATGGAGAGGAGAAAAGAGATGAGAAAAACTAACAAACTAAGAAATATAGGGATAAAATGAAATAGGAAGTGGTGACAATAAAGTTGTACAAGAAGTGAGGAAACAGCAAGGTGTTGTTTTCCTCTGCGGGCAGGTGAAGAGGGCAGGGAACAGAAAACATCAGGTCAGATAAGTGGGCAGCAGGCACTGGCAGGGGAGGAGCACATTAGCTCACTTCTACAACACAGCCAGTGAAAAAGCCTCAAGTCTTCACTGCTTGAGATACAGTTATGGGAAGTGTGAATGTGTATGTGCATGGGCAGTCAGTTGAGAAGAAACTCACAAGCCCACAAGCCAGTTTCCCGCCCTTCATTAGCATAGATTTAAGGGCAAAACACTTTGAGTTATGGTCTCATTACTGAGATTTAATTACTTTTCCTAAATGTTCTGCAGAACATTTACTCGTACATTGCAAAGTATTACAGTATAGTCACAACTTAGGCTCTCAATTACAGGAGAACTAGGCAGGAAAAAAGTTGAGTTAATTAGACTCACTGAAGCTTAATCAATTCCTCGGTGTATGCAGGGAAGAACACGCCAACTTTTAGTCCATCTGTGAAGCCACCTTACATGTCTGTTACAGGTTATTAAAGCCCTCAAGCAAACGGAATAAGTCAGTGGTTGATATTTTAAAATGGTTGCTATTCTGCATTTTCTACTTTGGGCTAATTTCTTTTTGCTAATTTCTTCTTGCTAATTTCTTCATTCCTATTTTTCGAAAACTAAACGTTTTGTGTCTGCTTCTGAACGCCCATCCTCAAAGCAGCATTTGGTCTTTGAGGGTCATATGGGAACCCCAAACCAACACCCAGACTCATTTGTAGGTCAGCCTGTCTAGAAGGACCAGGACCTTCACAGGGGAGAGTAAAGCTGCAGCTCTTCTGCAACTTTTTGGCTGTAATGTCATTCCTGCTTTTACAGTGATGGTCCTTTAGAAGGATGGAGATAATCTCCAGGGATATTAGGGAAGAAGGGAATTCACATGATACATGAATTCCAATTTAATTAGGTCATGCAAATATAGATATGTATATGTTAAATATGTATAGATGGTGACTACTGAGTGAAGCAAAAATTCTGTAAGCCCACAAGCCAGTTTCTTTCACTTCGCTAGCAAAGATTTAGGGCAAAGACTTTACACTTAGGAGCAAACAAACATAAGCAAAAGTACAAAAAAGCACTTTTCCTAGGTAAAATTTATCCCACCCAAAATTAGACAGTAGCCAGATAAATCACTTCCTAAAAGTGATACAAGTATGCTGCATGTGAGGTGGTAACTCCTACCCTCAACTCTCCCTGGGCAGTTAATGAAGAAACAGCTCAATTAGCTTTAAGGCTTGTCCTGTAGAGGTGTGAGACAAACTCACCATGTCTGATTCAGCCTGTTGTGGCCACGCACTCCATTTTTATTTCTTAGCATGCCTGCATTAGCTACCTATTTTAGGCATGCAAAATCCAGACGATGATGAACTGACTATGCAGCTGCTGATCTAGAAGGAAAATAAGGAGCAGCTCCTGGATGAAAATAAAATGCACATGTGAGATCAGTGAGATCCAAACGTACTCAGTGGCTGTGCTTTCCTTTGAAACTGAGTGGATAGTCAGTAGGAACACCTACTCAGGATGGTGGGTGTGCTTCAAGACTTGTGGTAACAGAACATACTTTTTCTACATCACATTTGCATGCCATGTAAAAGAAATCAGGTAACATCATGTGCACACACAGAAGTGAGGGAGAAATTGTTTTTCTGAATGTAATTTAGAAGACCCTCATATGGGTGTTCTGTTTTACTATAATGTAGGCTGAACTGGGGGAGGATTTAATTATAAGCTGTAGAAAGTACGTGTTAAAACATAATGGCATTCAGAATAAAGAAGGATATAATGACCAAATGAGTATCTGTAGCAATACGGCATTGTCTATTCTTTTCTTGGCAACAGTCGTACAAAAAGTCCTTGTTATATCAGCCACACTATTAATTCTCAGCCTCTCTCTCTACCTTCTGCCAGTGGAAGCAAAATTGATGTTTATATGACATTGAGTACTATTTTATGAATTTCTGTATCAAAAATGACATTTCATTTTTCAGTGACTTCAGAGGCAGATGCATCATGAATGGTTTTGCAACAAAACCTTTGAAATTCTCTAATGCATTAACCAAGAGAAGCAGAGTGGTGGCAGAGGGTCCAGCACCAGCAGATGGCATTCACTCCCTGCAATTCCTGCAGCAGCAGGAGGCACTGAACAGTGAACTTGCACCACAGCAGTGTGATTTGTGGGATCATAAGAGATGCAGATAGTTAACCATAAGTTATTTTCCTGTCATTTGGCAATTTTTTTCTTTCAAAGCATCATTTAATTTTTTCCACCATTTAAGTAAGAGATTACACATAAACACTATATAGAGATATATTTGCCACATCAGAGCAGCAGGGTTTGATATTCACTTTGCACACTGGTATAGATAATACCCAGTGCAAGCCAGTCTGTCTGACCCAGTATTTTCTTTCCCCAGTAGCATGTTTCCATGAATAACTGATGGAATAACCTGACCTCTCTTCCCAGTTCAATAGCACTTTTATTCACTGCTCTTCATGTCCCTAAACACCCTGCTAAGGTGATAAAACTATCAGTGTAAATATTTGTAGCAATAATTTTAAAGCTTTTTATGGCTAGAAATACACAACTTATGCTATTTGGCAAACAGAAAGAATAATGGATTTAAAAGAGATTTCTTTCCCCCCTCAAACAAAGCAGAGCTTTACCCCCATGAAGGTACAGACTAAGAACAGACTGGCAATTCAACACCACGTTGTTCCAGCAGCCCTCTG
Organism: Polioptila caerulea; assembly: GCA_013397295.1. Lineage (NCBI taxonomy): Eukaryota > Metazoa > Chordata > Aves > Passeriformes > Certhiidae > Polioptila > Polioptila caerulea. Next base: position 1,061,620 of record VYXF01005943.1, on the reverse strand, counting down.
ACCCTGATGCAGGAGGCATCAGGCAGGGAGCTGCTGCAAAGTAGGACCAAATGTGCAGCTGCCCTGGCTGCTGGCACCTTGCACCACCAAAGTCCTGAGGGGTAGAGGAGAAGCTCCCTGCCCTGACATGCCAGCTGCTAAGACACGTATTGTATAGGAAAAGAGAATGGAACAGGCTAGTGGTCATACAAATATAGATCCCTGAAATTAAAAAAAAAAAAAAAAATC
>VYXF01005943.1:998079-1061267 GCA_013397295.1 Polioptila caerulea | reverse complement strand
AAAAAATCAATTTAATTTTCTTTAACAAAATAAACAAAATGCAATCTCATCTGGAGTTTCAGTTATGTGCTTACAGTAACATTAGAAGTAGGTGTTACCTGTTCTAAGAGATTCTGAAGCCTCTCTATTTCACAGTCTATTACAAATTTCTTTTCTTGCCTTCGGTCCAGATCTTCTAAAAGCCGCCTATAGCTGGCATCGTTGAAATTCTCCACACAGATGGCACTGACTTGCCAGCTATTTTGTCCTGCTTTTTCCATAATTGCTTGAAGTATTGAATAACCTAAAAGAGAAGGATACAGTACACTAGTAACACAATCACTGCGTTTTTTGAATAGGAATTGTCCTTAATCAGTATTATGTCTCTTAACATGTGCTCCTGCAGGGAAGGGAATAAGAGAATATTTTAATCCCTACCCATGCTGCTCGTCATGATCAGCGTACAGTATGCAATTAACAAAATTTACCATGTCTGTGATCAGAATGTTGGGAGTGAGCGTTATGGATAATCTTCATATAATTCATACACACAAACTCTTCCACTCAAGCATTCAGCTTCTCAGATTAGTTTTGTGTAGTTTCTGTATCTGGGCATTTAACTACACAGCCAAGGAAAAATCTGAGCCTACGCATTCAACAGAAGTATTTGCATGCCACAAAAGCATTCAAATACTTTGGTTTGGGTTGTCTTTTTTTTAATAACACTTAATCCAAGCAGCTTTTAATGCTTCCTAGAGAGAATTCTTTGTTTCATTTAATTATATGCATACATTTAAATGCCAGTATAGATATATGAATAGAAATTATATTGAACTAGTTCAGAGCTTCCATATAGCTTGAATCAATGTATGCAAAGAGATTAGAGGTCAATGAATGAAGGGCACCAGAGAAGCATCAACTGCTACTACTGGCAGGATTGCTGCTCTTTATCCGTACTAGTATTTGACGGCCCCTATGTTGTATTTGAGGCCATTCACAGATGGGAAAGGGAGTGTCCTGTCAGAGGTCTCCCCCTGAACCTGCAGGGCAGTCTCAGGCTGCCCTGGACCACCAGTCCTTCATCTTCTTCCTGCTCTTTTTATTTTTTTTCCCCCCACTGGAGATGCACAGTTCAGAGGCAGCAGGGGAGATTATGACATGAATTAGGACAGCTTGCAAACCTCGCCCTGACTTGCTCAACCAACCCCTGAAGCAGGAAGTTTGTATTATCCTATTTTTCATCCAGAATAAGTGGGGAATTTGTTTAAGGCAATGAAGATTGCACACCTCACATCCAGAGTTAATGTTTAAAAAAGACAAAAAGAACAGAAGGACAGATAGGTTTCTCAATAACATGTTCATATAAATGACAAAATTCAAAGAAGGTCCTCCTGTCTAGAACCACAACAGGATTGCGGCTTTTAACTCATTAGCTGGCAGAATTTTCCCCACTAGTTTTAAATGACAGATTTCACCTCTTAAAAATTTTCTTTAGTGTTTTCCTTAGATGTGGTTACCCAGTGGTACCCTCTTTCCTTCTTCAACAAGAGTGTCCTATGCCTGAGTGCAGTGACCCCCAGGTGCCATTTTAATGCATTTAAAGATGCCACTGCATGACAGATTCCCTGTAGAAGAACTATGAGATATTCCCACAGATTTCAAGAGGAATCTTTGTTAAGTTACATTTCAGAAAGAGCACTTTTGAGTGTGTGATTGCTAAGTAACTAATTAGCAGAAGAACTACAACACAACTGAAATATGAGTTTGCCTCCAGTCAAATGATAATGTTATTAGAATATGAAGTTTTTTGGACATATGAGAAACTAATCTTCTTGCAAACCTAGGAGTGACTATTTTTCTACTGGCTCCTATAACATTTGCAGTCTTTGAAATATTAACTTAGAATATAACTTTTCTTTATGACATTATGTGCCAGCACTCCAAAATGAACATTAATTGTTTTTTTTTCTTCCAATTCAGATGACATATTTTAGATAAAAATATTAATAATTATAATAAATACATAAAATGCAGAACATATTTTATAACATAAATTAGACATTTATTTTATGAAACAGTATTTTATTGCAGGAAATGAATTCAAATACTCAATGTATCGAGTATTAAAACATTTATGTACTCAGCATATATTTTTAACCCGATGGCTGTTATTTTTTTCAAAGAACCATCAGCTTTCCTGTTAATTGCTGCATAATTATTCTGCTTTTCCTGTTGCTATATTCAATCTCCTTTTTGCCTGTAATTATCTCTGCAAATCATGACGAGATTCTTTCCCAAGCATTGTATTTCTTGCTTCATTTCCTATTCATTTCCATATATAGACATATATTAAAACCATTCCAATGTCACAGGGGTTCCTGCTTCACTTACACTGTAACTTTGACTTGATCTTTGCTACCAAGGCAGTCAACATTTACTTAATTCAGCTTCCTGACACTAATTAACATTTTCTTTGATTCAGAATGAATGGTGTTTGGAACAGCAATTGACATTCCCTCCTTCCTTTCTTATTTCACTTGGACAACTTCACTAAGATGTGTTTTGATCAAACTGCTAATTTATCCCAGCACAAAGCATGACAAATATCAGACAAACACACAGAAAACCTTTTCTTCTATCTTGGATCAAGGTTTCACTTGCCACATTTCATTAGCAACTGCCTTCATTTAGGTATTTGAAGCTTCTGTAGCTTCTTGTCAGTAGCTGGCACTTCGATGAGGGTTTTTACATGTAGACACAACACAGCTAAACAGCACTAAGTGGATACGGTGCAATATTCTCCATCAGAAGAGTTCAGAATCCCTGTCCAAGTCATCAGTGGCATGGTCATCTATTCAGTGTGCAGGAATAATTTTTAATGTAACAGACTGACAAGGATGAAGTTTGTGAAGAATGAATAAAGGCATTCACAGGCTCAGTTGGATAAAAATTAGACATGCTGCGGAGAATGCTTATTTGTCCAAAATAATTGGTTTCTGCAAAAAAAATTGGTTTCTGCAAACATTTTATAAGGCAAAAACCTCTGAAACTAACCTGAGATAATTCTCAGAAACTGAATGCTACATTTCTATTCAAGTAAAATTCCTAATCTTTAGAAAGATGTTTGGCCAAGTTAAGACAGCAGACATGAATATTATAGCTGTCACCTAAAAGGTATTTATTTTCTGTTTACCTGCTGTTTATCCTCAGTTATGCTACAGACAGATGAATGATTCATTTTCTGGAATACATTCCCTCCCATTTATCGTGAAATACTATTTGTTGCATAAAAGCAAACAAAAAAATCCCTAGGCTAGCTCATATCAGCTGAGCTGCACAATCCTTGCTTTTCTAAACAATATTATTTAAGAAAACATTTAGGAGTATGACAGTATATTAAAGGAAGCTAAGTTCTCTCTAAAATTTTTATGGCAACCCTTCCTCATCAACTAATTCAACCCTAAAATACAGATAACTCATTTATTAAAAAAGACAAATGGTTGTGGCCAAGCATAACTTTGAAGCCTGGAAATGTGCATCAAGAAGTTCCTGGGGTCCTTCATGGAGCTTGCTTTTTTTTTTTTTTTTAATTAGCAAATCTATACATAAAACACCAAGAGGACTTCCTGAAAGCTGAACTGAAGTCCTCCCCAAATGCAAGGACATTATATGCAAGAAGGACTTCTTTTTCCTCTTTATGGGACTGTATTCTGGGAAAATTTCCTCAAATGCCCTCTGATGAGAAGTCTGTCAACTGATTTTTATAGGTCATTGCCTAAATGTAGATACTATCAACAATTGCTTAAGGACCAGTAATACCAATTCCACCTCGATATCTTGGAACCAAAACAGCAACAGAACAAGTCTGCAAAGATTTTGTTTCCTTGATCCCTTCTCTCCTTGCTTTTCTGTTCTCTGGTTAGGTGGAATTGTGATGATCTACCATACCGCTATTTTCTTTATTTTTTTTCCCCAAAAGATAACACACAGTCATAATGTTGGGTAAAAAAAAAAACATGAACCCCCCCCCTGCACCCTCCCAGCCATGAAAATGAAAAGTTACTCCATTCCTTTCCTGTAAAGTCAAAGCTGGAGATGCCTACTGCAAGAAATCTATGTATTGGGGTTGATACTACAGTCAAATGCATTACAAACAAAATCTCAGTTTTTTTAAGCCTTCTTCCCTCATTCCACACCCACTGGTGTTTTTTCATCAAAAAATGCATCAGCCATAGAAAAATATTAGTATATGTGCACCTGGTGCTGTAGAGATACTAGTGCTTCTTCAGAGTCAGGTATCTTCCATGGGCCGAAGTGTGTAAAGTGGGCAATTTGTAGTCCAAGATTCCTACTCACTGCAACATTTCTGTAATTTAAGACTATATACAACCTTCCCCCACCTAAGTAGCTGAAATCATGAGAAATCTTTTTGATTTTAAAATTTATGTGACCTTTCAGGCTTTTTTATTTGTCTTCAGCTAGGCTTCCCCCTAACCAATTTCATTTCAGCAGGCAATGATTTATTTAAATTGAAATATAGAGTAAAATCTGATCACTAAATCTCTTCAGCATGTTCAGAATAAACTGAAGAGACAGAGGAACACCACATTTATTTATTTTTTCTGCTGGAATGCACATTTTTCCTTTTTTCTCCTTTTTCTGTTTCCTTTTTCTTTTTTTTTTCTTGCTTGCTTTCTTGCTTTCACCAAAATATAGTTCAGTGATCAATTACAGTGATATAATTAAATTTCAATAACTTTCATCTTCCTTTTTATTCTGGGAAACTATCTCCCCAACCCTCTAAGCACAAGCAATCATTCCTGATGGGCTTGCCAGGAGACAGAAAACAAAGTGGCTGTTTACTCCAAACAGCAGCATCCCCAGTAATAATTCTTATTTTGGAACTTTTGTGCAGTAACCTATTATTAATTTTCTACAATGAAGAGGATGCAATATTTAAATATTATGGCTGTATTTTACTGAATCAGCAAGTTAGCAGGTTAATAAACCTGGAAACAGCATATGCAATATATTTGTTATGACCCCAGGCATAGAAAACATCTCTGACAAACACAGGTCTTTTCCAAAGATGGGCTTATATGGGCTCATATACTGCATGTTGCTGAAATGAAAATTCATTTGTTACTCTTTCAATGCCAGGTAATTTTCAAATTGAATAAATCTCATTCCCAAGATTTACTATGATTCCAAAAGCCCCATATATTGGTGGAGCTACTTTACAAAAGCTACTTCCAACTATAGGAATTAATATTAGGGTGAGTTTTTTTATAAATCAAACACACAGCAGAAGTGAAGAATAAACAATAAATCATATGGTAAGGATAAACCAATAAATTTAAAATTCAGGACTGGATTAATGTCACTTAACCCCAGCTGTTTATAGAGCAGTGGTCTAAGTTAATCACCCAAGCTTTCAAAGGAGAAACATGTCACCCATAAAAAACCCAATTTTTTTTGGTCTTAGATATCCATCTTAAAGGTGCTTTTTCTTCAATGAATAGTGAAGGAGTTTGGACATGAGGCTTAGTGAAAATATCTACAATTTATTTTATCTGGCTAAATCTTGTCGAGATGAATCCAGAAAATACAGTGATGAAAACCATATAAGAAATTTACAGTATGAGTGATGCATGACCATACATTCCACCAATAACTAAAAACACTCAAACTCATGTAAAGGAGTTTTGAAAATTTCATTTTTCCTTGTTGTGTTTATTACCTTTTTATTAATATAGATCTTTGTTTCAAATTTTGGTCAGCATAGAACTTCCAGAACTTAAACAAAATCACTTGCACCCCTGTTTTTTTCTACAGTGTGAGCTGGAGCCAGATCATTCAACAAAAAGTGCATAAAAACTGGCCAATTCAGATGACAGAGTGGAAGCTGGAACTACAGGTGTGTTCTGAGTCCTTCTTGGGTCTGATTCACAGAAATGACACAGAGATTGGAAAGTAAGACAGGGAACTCAAGAAATAGTTCCATCTATTCCTCTCTAACCCTCCATCCTCCAAGACAGATACATTATATTTAAACATTCTAGATTGATATCTTTCTTTGTCCTTAAAAATCTCTAAGGAGGATTCAGTCACATCCTAGGTAATATATTCATTGCTTAATTATCCTTATCATTGGGAGATGTTTTCCAAAGTCCAACCTAAGTCTCCCTTGGCATAATTTAAAGCCACTCATTCTTGTCCTATCTCTAGCAGGCCTGGAGAACAGTTTGTTCCCTTCTTCCTTAAAGCAATCCTTTATGTAACTGGAGACTGTTGTTACATTTCTTTTTTATCTGCACTTCTGTTTCTGAAACATGATTCTTTCAGTTCTTCCTCGAGGAAAATGTTTTTAGTCTTGATTCTGACAATTTTGCTTGCTTTCCTCTGGATATGTTGCAATTGATCCAAGTTTTTCCTGAAGTACATTGGTGAAAATGTGATGTATTTAAAAAATGTATTCCAGAGTACACACAGTCCTTTTAAATTTTTATCCTCTGCAAGCTTAACAAATGCATTTTATTTCTTCATACAAATCATTAACAAAGATACTGGAAAAAAAAAACCCGCAACCAGAATGGATCAATATTTAATACCTTTTTATTTGACAGTGAATCTCATATACTTCTTTCTGAGTTTGAGTGTGATCAGTGTTTGATAGATCATCAAGAAAAAATTTCTTTAGCTCCTTGCCATGATGGTGGATGGATGCTGGGTGCTCACCAAGCCCTCTATCACTCTCGCTCCTCAACTGGATGAGATGAGGGAAAATGTGGCTCAAGACAAAGAAAGGGAGAGATCAATCACCAATTACTGTTGTGGGCAAAACAGTCTCAACTTAGGAAAATTAATTTATTGCCAATCAAATCCGAGCAGAATAATGTGGAAAAAATCTTTAAATACCTTCCCTCCACCTTCCCTTTCTTCAACTATGCATATGGCTGTACAAGGTCATTCTTGACCAGAGAAGCTGTGGATGCCTCAGCCCTGGAGACATTCAAGGATGGATAGGGCTCTGAGCAACTGGCTCAAGTGGAAGGTTCCCTGTCTGTGGCAGGGGTGTTCAAACTAGGTGATATTTAAGGTCTCTTCTGACACAAAGCATCCATAATTCTATCATCTGCTCCACTGTGGACCTCCATGGTCTCACCACAGGCTGCACGGGAACCTCAGCTGTGGGGCCTAGAGAGCATCCCATCCCTTCTTCTGTACTGACACTGGTGTCTGCAGAGCTGTTCCTCTCTCATATTCTCACTTCTTTCTCTGTTGCACAACTTTTTCCCCTTCCTAAATACATTATCCTAGAGGTGCTACCACCGTTGCTGATGGGCTTGGCTTTGGCCCGTGGCACGTTCAACTTGGAGCCAGCTGGCTCTGCCTCTATCAGATATGGGCAAACTTCTGGCAGCTTCTCACAAAAGCCACCCCTGTAGACTCCCACTACCAAACCCCTGCCAGGCAAACCCAATGCACTCATTTAGCAAAATTTCATGGAAATTTAAAAACTTACACTAGAATGAGACACATAATTTTTTTCCAATGTCTAGTAAACAAAAAATTTTGTAATAGAATGAAAATTGCTTTATCTCACATAATCTGTTTTTGAGAAATCCATGTTTGAGTTTACCTAGCTTTCCAAATTCTGTCTGCTTTCAAAGAGATCTACTGTGATGTTGATGGTGAATTAAGCCACCTACACAACCAATGATCAGGACAATTTTACTACAAATGGTTCCGAAACAAAACTGAGGAAATAATGGATCCAGTTCAGTCACCTCTTCTATTGTATTTTTGTTTTAAATATTTCAGAATATTTGATGATAAAGGAAACTACCTTTGAGTTCATGTTTCTTGCCTCCCTGACAACGACGACCTTCAATATTTTCTCAGTGTTTGAGAGACACCTTCAAAACAAGATCCTGCAATGGTAAATGGTCACTTTCTGTCATTCTCTCCCTTAATACTTTTGAGACTGGTACCTGTGCAGCTTCATCTGCAGTATTTAATAACCCTTCTTTCCTGAGGACAACACAAAGCTACAAGAAAATGCTGTCAATATATTACAACCATGACTCTTTTTTTTTTCTTTTAAAAAAGTCTTAAGTGGAACAACATAGTCTAAGAAGTGTTCTTTCAGGGAGCATATGGGAGGAGGTTTGGCTTACACCACAATGGGAATTCATGATCAAAGATTCCTGTTATGTCAGGTCCCATTTATGTACACCCACTCAGCAGCAAGACTTTTCCCCTTCTTTGCATTTCAGAGTGTGCAGCCTTCGTATAAAAACCACTGTAAAAGTGTCTCTGATATCAAAGTGCCAAGTGATAGAGAGAACTGGGAACTCAGAAAGGACTTAAGAAAAGCCCTGGTTTTGAAACCAGTCTAATAGTTTTGGTTGGGCTTTCACAGTTTTCAGATACCATTACCCTTCCCATTTCACTAAATGCCTTCAAAATAATGTTGCAGTCCCATAATCTTTCTTATGAGGAGATGAAAACATCCAAAGGTACTTACAGATACATGCTTAAACCAAATTTTTGTACCTTGTTAGCCATTTATGTATTATTTGCTTTTATTTGTCTATTTTTAGTTATGCCATAGGCTTCAGCTACAACTGGCACAGGTGAGAGGTCATTGGCTCCTCTGTAGTTTAAAAGCAGCAAGGAAACATTCCTTAGCAACTTTTAGTAAATTTTTACTACAGGACTTTAAATGCTAAATCAGAAACTGCATGTAATTACAGTGTTGTCAAAACTTTTCAAACTATTACCTAAAAAACACCAGCAATTGAGCTAATAAATGGAATGAAAGAGCAGGGAAAAAAAAGAAACATTGTGTTATGCTCACCTTCTGTCAGATCATCTATGTAGTCTCCATAAATAACCAGTTATCTGATATATCATCTTGGGACAATCATTAGGGCTAAAGTGTATCAGTATTTTTAATGAAAGGACAGAATAGAGAAAAAAAAAATAATCTACTTTGGAAGAAAATAAAAGAAGTTCAAATATACCCCTTATTACCTTTTGCCAAGATTCTTAAATTCACTAAAACCTATAATTTGTAAGATTGATACTAATAAATTATCCTTCTTGCACAATATCTTCATTCAGGCATAGCTATTTTCCAGAAATTGCCAGCTTGCCAACAACTTACTTCTCTAGTCTCAATTTAATAGGATTTACTTTGCCCTGTGATGGTGTACAAACGTACACAGACGTTTGTGTAAATAACATCCTAAAGAACCATGTCAAAGGATATTAGCCCTGCGAGCTAAAGCTCTCAAGAGCTAGGCTGTCTTCAAATTAGCAGTACTTTAATGTATTCTGGTTAATGTGTTATGGTGCTGTCTTTATATTGCCACGTACTACTTTTCCCCATAAGGCATCTGCCTCAATAAGATATCTGTGCCCTAGGACAGAGCTGATTGTGGGTACTAAATGAAGATCTAAATGTCAGGTCCTCTGCCTCCATTCTATAGGGATTTGTTAGAAAAGTAGTGTTTTACTATAAAATATCTGGCAGTCTCTGCTTATTGGCTGTGTCATTTCTAATGAGAGAAAATAAAAAGAAAGAATAGTCTTCAGACTGAAACAACATATATTCACATTAACAAGAATTCTTTTGAAGGAAGTCACAACCCTAATTCTATCTCAATGCACTTGTGACCATGTCCATATTAACTGATGGCTACACAGCAGATAATATTTAGGACCTTACTCCTTCCCTAAGCTCTATTTGTAAATCCAGGTATATTATTTCTGATTTTAAATTTAATTTAAGATGTTTTTCAAATCTACATTTTGAAGTATTTACCTTTTTCAGAAAAATGTAAAATAGATTTAAAATCTGAATACTATGATTATGGTTATGACTTGTCTGAAGTGAGTTTGAAACAAGTCTTACTGTGTCTTTTAAACTGACCCATGGACCCAAAGTTATTAGAAATTAATTGCTCCCTCAACAACTAACAATTTGGAGATAATCCTAAAAATCTAGGATTTTCTTCTAGTTCCTAAAATTAATTCAGTGCTTTTCTTATGCACTCCAGCATTAAGATGAAGCTCCTTCTTTCTGAACTGGAGCAGCAACTTGTGAAACATCTGAGGTTTTCATCTGAGTGGCTTTTACGGAAGAGTAATGACAATAATCATTCCCCTTATCTGGCTTCAAATTCAGTTTTGAGCCCCTCACTGCAAGAGAGACCCTGAGGGGCTGGAGCGTGTCCAGAGAAGGGCAGCGGGGCTGGGGAAGGGTCTGGGGCACCAGTGCTGTGAGGAGCAGCTGAGGGAGCTGGGGGGGTTCAGCCTGGAGAAAACGAGGCTCAGGGGGAACCTCATCACTCTCTGCAGCTGCCTGAAAGGAGGGTGCAGCCAGGAGGGGGTCGGCCTCTTCTGACAGGTAACACATGACAGGACAAGAGGAAATGGCCTCAAATTGCACCAGGGGAGGCTCTGATTGGATATTAGGATGCATTTCTTCATGAAAAGGATTGTCAAGTCCTGGAACAGGGTGCCTAGGGAAGGAGTCCCACTATCCTGGGAGGCATTTAAAAGACTCGTAGAGTGGCAGTGAGGTACATGGCTTAGGGGTGAGCATAGCAGTGCTGGGTTAATGTTTGGTCTAGATCTTAACTTTTTCAAACCTAAATGATTCTATGACATTGAATAATACACCTGCCAGGCACTTCATCTGAGGGACTGCAAATATCCCTCTCAACTACAACCTGAAAAGAGATCAGAATCTGAGTTTCTTAAAAAAACCTCAAATCCTACAATAAAAAAAAAAAATAAAGAGAAAGAGAAAAAAGTGAGAAAACATTTTAATAAGTTCTTTTAAATGTTCCAAGACATTAAAATTGTACATATATATGTACCTAACAAGTAAATACATCTTTATGTATGCATATCTGTAACTGCTTTATAGGAACTTGTGCAAAGCAGAACGCAAAGATATGACAAAAATTTCAAAGAAGATAAATGAACAGAGATTGTTGATTGTTTTAGTTTCCTCTACTCTCTTGTCACTCTTTTCAGCACTCCTCTGAAAAGCACTGGCAGAGCAAAAGGCACTCAGTAACCCTGCCTCATTTGAGTGTCTTCACAAACGCTGCTACCCCAGTCATTGATATACAGAACTGATCTTTTCCAATAATGCTGTAAGACAGCTATTTGACACCTAGATACTTAAACAGAGAAACAGGAAAGAGAATGACGCGATCTTCACAGAAAACACTGGACTGCTCCTACATGGCTGCATCTCCTTTTGGTGTCCACATTTTAAAAATTAATGCTAAAATGTTTGACAAAGGTCAAAGAAGCAAATCAAGATGATTTGAGGCCAATATATAAAACATTCCTTAGAGTAAGAGAATTACTGGAGAATTTATCTCAACTGAAATTTTGACTAATTTGAATTTGGCTAATTCTGAGCTAGTTCATCCAGTATCCTTCTGCAGGCAGTAGAAGGAAACAGGCACCTTCTTGATGGAAACTCATAAAACCTTCCATCGTTATGTCTCATGTACTTTTTGGAGGAGAAGACATTCCTCCATGTTTAAAATGAAAAATTCCACTATTACTATTTTTCAGGTTCAATGCCATGAACACTATTAACATATTGTTATGCATATGTAAAGAGCAGGACTAAAAATCAACCGGCAATTTTACCACGGTATCTGCTAATTTTATTCTTCTATTTTGTATCTTCATTTCACATATGAAGAGACAACATTTCATTTATGTAGAATTAAAAGTTAGGTTACTTTTATGCTTCTTTTGTGGAGGATGGGCAGCTACACATAGGTTTCCTTTGATTATTCTGGTGAAGGGATTTGCATACAATTACTGAGACAATTTCAGTTCCTAGCAGGAACAAACACAGAACAAACACCATATGATTAGACTAATTTATTACATCCCACTGAGGCAAGCTATATGCCAAGAAGTAATCATAAACTCACATTCAAATCTTTGGTAGAATGAATATATTTAACAATTCAAATTAAATTTCAGCTGTAGGAAATGACATTTAGCAGGAAACATGGAAATGGGCAAGGTATAATAAAAAGATAAAAGGTAAAAGAATACAGACTTTGGAAGCTGTGAATGGCCTGTCTGAAAACAGACCAGGACAGAAAATCATGAGTGAAATCCCAGCAAGTTTCTTGTATGAAATATATGTTGATCTGGACTTTGGTTAGTTTTAACTGACCTTGGCATTAATGTCTGAAAATGAACACAGTGACCAGTCAATAACTGCTCCATAAAAGTTAAGTGCCTGTGACGTTTCATTATACAATAGCACTTGCACTGACCATTTTGTAAGCAAATGATCTTAAGAACTTTGTTCATTTTAGAGCTGGGTATTTTCCTTCCCCTGAACAGCTGTTTATTCACAGAAAAGCACACTCTGGTGTATTACCAAATCTTAATGAGAAGAAGTGAGCATTTCTGCCTTGGACTTGCCAGGAGAAAAAAAATTACTAAGGTTTCTAAAGAGTGGAGACATCTCTTGAATAAAAATTGATATTGCTTAAATATTTCTATTTAGGGCACTTCCACGAATAGAAACAATAGGCACAATTCGGTATCAGCATAACTGTTACTCAGGACAGCAGTGGCAGCAAGATATCCGCTTGGAATTCCTGGTCAAGAAAGCATGGAATTCTGCAAGTGTCACTGAATGCCCCTGAGTACACTGTGTCATGATCATTAGGACAGAGTATGTCCTGGGTGGTTTAGTCTAAACCTCTCCAGCAAACTCACAGTATGAAAACAATGGTAAAATAGTCACCAAGGCAGAAAAAGACAGAGAAAATGACTCTTCAGCATGGTACAAAGAATATTTATCAGAAAGGTGGGAAACCTTTAATGCAGTCTTGTCTTCAGTGGCTAATTAGTTTATAAAAGAATATCTGAAAAAGCTGCAGAGGATGTGGGAACTGGCTGCAAAAACTTAAGAAGGTGAAAAATAAGACATTACAGAAGGACTTTCTGTATCTGAGAGGAAGGAGAAGCGAAAACGCAGGAAGTGCTCCACAGATATAAGATACTTAAGTCCTAGAACATGTATTTGGCATTTTAGACTTTAAGTTGAAAATAAAATAGTAAATGAGGTCTAATTTCAGTTGTACTAGTGCAAAACCAGAAAAATCCCACTTTGACCATTTCTTTTTGGATGTCTCCACTTCTCTACTTGGAAATTAAAATCTATTTCTAAAAATATACAGTAGATGATAATCCATCAAAAAAAGCAATATTATTTAATTTTCCTTACACACTACTGCCAGAAACAACACTATCTATGCTTATTGCTCAAAAACCACTGTGAAAAAACCTGCTGTCCACTAATAGTTCTTTATGTATTTTGGCTTGTGCTTCCATTGCCCTTTTCAATGAGATTGACAAGACACTATTTAACAATAGAATATCTTAAATGCTATAAATTACCTCAACTGTCTTACTTTCCTAAAGAGATACAATGTAGATTTGAGTTTCCCAACTTGCTTAAAGCAGTAATATCCAACCTTTTCAACCAGAGCCCTGAAGCATTATTCCAAAAAGAGCAGTGGGCCACAGTTATTCCTTGAGGGCATTTTCTCTGGAAGCAGAGTGTAAGAAAGTGGGCATCACTCTTGGCTCCCTTCCTGGGGATCCTAAAGTGTCTCCAGGAGGCCAGGCTACAGCTGTAAAATTGCATGGAATTCCTTAAGCACATTGTCTTTTGCTTGTGGTATTGAATTATGCCCAGTGGCAGGCTGAAGGAGCGCTCACGTGGCAGCTTTGTGCCCTGACTCCAGGCTGGGATGTACGTGCCACAATGTCCCAAAACAAAAGACAGGGTGACCTCATTCCTCCTGCTAAAGTTACCTGCTAACTCAGGTTCCAAACCATTGAGCCAAATCTGAGGCTAATTAATTGCAAATAAACAAACATCACCATTACAGGAACTGGACATTTGCCTACGTCCCTTATGAGATGGTTTCATAAGAGACAATTTGCACAGATATAAGCAGCAGCAGGCGCTTCCCTGCTGAGCTGTTAACACTGGAGATGATAGGAGGACAAAAATCTCAATATTGACACACGGCAGGACATTTACACCAAACAACCTTGCCGCAGTTGCGAGGACTGTGTAAATTTGCAAAGGCTTCCTGTGTGGTGTTGTTCCCCACGCCCCCTCCAAGGACCAGGCTGCTTCCATGGCCTGGAGCTACTCTGAAGCATCATGTTGAGTCCTCCAGGGTTGTCCAGGACAGACACAAAGGAGAGATTTCTCCTTAATATAACAGAGAAAACATAAAACATCTATTAATGTAAGGATACAAGATACCAGTCCCAGCATACATTTAGCAGCCTATTGATGATGTCATCTTGACTTGTATATCACTAAATGAAGACTTAAAAAAAAACCCTAAATGTCTTCATTTAGGAATGTATTTGGGCAAGAAAAAGAGTTGAGATTACTTAATAGATATTTATTTAAGGTTGTATCTCTGTCTGAGAATGTTAATATTCACTACTTAGCTTTCATCTCTATGGTAGTTAAAATTAACAAGTCCTTTTCCAGTGAAAGAGTCAGGTGCTAATGCATTTTTATGATTAAAAAGGTTATTCTGATCTTGAGACAACTATCTGAAATATAGGCCTGTACAATACAGCCTACAGTAGAGAGTGTGGATAAAATGTTAGGCATGTTGAAAGGAATAATTGCATTTACATAAGTAATGTTGTGCTCAAGGGCCTCATTGTTCCAGGTGCTGTACCAAGTACATGTGTAGAAAAAGGTCTCAAAAAAGATGACTTTGGAAACCAGAGAGATTCAGAGATAGGATAAGTTGTTTATTCCTGCTTTAATTAGGTCAAGAAGACATTTCAGAGGCATTTTTCATACCGGTCAGAAAATAGAACAACTTGCTACTAAACAGATGTTCCGTAATTCATTTAAAAGTAGGATGATCAAAAATATGCAATATAAATTAGACATATATTAAATACACATATGTTCTTATTTTTATTTATATTTGTTTCTTTTGCAATATGCTTAGGAGCAAATAATTTAAATAATTTACTTCGCATTTTCCTTTCTACCATTCTTTTTCAGCATAACACATAAGTTACTACACAGTCCATATTCTAATTTGCATTTTCAAAGAGTAAGAACTAGAGAAGTACTCTGTGTACGGGTGTTAGGATGACTTATAAAAGGCAGGACAAATCCTGTTGCATAACTCATAAAATATTCGTATTGACTTTAGCTGGAACTACCCACGGGAGAAGAAGCTGGTTCAATATTTAAAATCTGATATAATTAAAATTTGAGAGCATTTAATTCCAAAACCTTTTTAATACATTCACTGAGTTTTAACTGTATAACAATTAATTCTGTGCCAGGTGAAAGTGTAATTGACAAAAAGAAGTTAAAGCTAAAAAGAATCAGATATGAAAATGACATCCCAGTATGCTGGTAAAACTTTACAGATGGAGGGAAGGCAGGCAGGAGGGAGACCCTCCTTTGCAGGACTAGGACTAGACACTAAAGCCACTATCCTGTCACAAAGCATATTAAATGTTATACGTGAATTTGGGTAGTAAACATGACAAATCATGGTCTGGACTGGAACTGATGTTTTATTCTTATGTTAAAAATTGTCTTGATGTACTTTTTCCCAAAAAATAGGTTATTCACTTTTTAGACAATGTTCACCTGATCTGCCCAACTGTCTATAATATATCCCCCATATACATACAGTTTCACAACTTCAGGGTGGTCACACATAAGTGGCACAATTTTGGCACACAGTTTAAAAAGCTGCTGCATATGTTTTATGATCATTTCAGGAAGATACAAAGCGACAGATTCAGATTTTTAAATGACATGCCTTATTTGGAAACTGAACACTTAAAACACGGCCAAACATGTCTACCATAGAGAAGCACAGTTTTTTTCTTTAGAATTCATGACATTTTTGACAATCCATTGTCATCATGCCAGTATGTCAGTATCAGCTGTTTCCTGACTGAGGAGCACTATGCAGGTGAAGTGTATGACATATTCAATGGATTGCAATAGCAAAAGCAATCTTCTACCCTGGAACATACTCAGTCACTTAATATCCAGGATAGTTCATAGCTGGCTAAGAAAGAGACTTTAAGAAAACCCCAGCCTCCCATGCTAACAAATGCTACAGAACATTTACCAGGGAGCAAACTGGTATTTCACCATACTGCTTGAAAAGAAATTTCCATTGTTGGCACAGTAACTTGCTCCAGGCATGCTCCAGGCTTGCATACCAACTGAAACCCATGAGGAACTGAACTTGTGGTCTCATGCCACTCAAAACTGGTACCAAAAAAGGTCTTTATGCTGCAACACAGTAATATTTAAATCTGAAAGCTACATTGTTAGACAGTACCTCATCATATCTTGCACATTTTCACCTAAAAGTCACATTTCTCCATTACACTCTGTCACTCTAAGTGTTTTCTATCCTGCAGGTTTACTACAATTCAGGTTTAAAAAAGCTACACATATAATCTGACTTGATGCTTTTAAGATTCATAATTAAAACATGGCAAAATACCTAAATTTCCCATTGAAAATTTATTGGCCAGTGCCAATGCCTAACCTTATCCTTGGAAACTTCCATCTGTGTTCTGGAAAGGCACCTGAGAATCTGCTTTTATACATTAACCCTAATAACAGCAGACATGTCCAAACAAACAGCTCTCATAAATGTCACAGGCCAAATTTCAAAGTAATACAACTTGCAGTACAAGCTACCTGTATGGGAATAAACTTATAAAGAGTGATTCAAGAAAGAATGAACCTAGGAGGTCCTGTCAGTCACTTGGGATTGTAAAATACACTTAAAAATCGAATTTTATACAAGATTGGCTCTTTGTGAGTTTGCAAAATGTCTTGATTTTCCAACGAAGTGGAAGGAGAAGATCTAGCTGGAAACCAGGCATCCAAAAGAGCAGACAAATAAAATGGGCACATCTGATAAATTAGCACCCTGAGATTTTCTTTTCCTGATATTGCACCTTTGGTCTTTTTAGGATTTGTGAGCTATCTTCATGTTGAACGCTCCCAGAAGACTAAATCCATGCTTCATTAGAGCACTTCTTTGCATTTAAAGTGGTTTATAGGCACCTCAGTAAATTTACAGAAATCCAGATCCACAGACTTTGTGTTGGATCTGAGTGTCTGTTTTATGGTGCTTTTTTTCTATAAATGCTCCTTTTCAACAAATACAAAGACTTAATCTACAAATGTAATATACTCACCTGAAAAATGTAAAAAGTCTGTGGAAAGTGCCCAACAGCATGGGAAACAATCCTACATTCTATTTTAGTGCAATAAAATCACATTTAGTAACTTATTCCTCATTTTTTTAGAAAGCAGAGAGCCAAGCTACTCTAAGTGTCTAGCCACTCCAAGGCTGAAATTAAGGATTAGTGAAAGACTGAAGTAATCAAGCTCAAGGATACTGGTGACAATCATATGAAACCCATGACTGTTCCTCATTATGTAGCATGGGTATATTACCTTGAGTTAACACCTCCTCCAATTCTCTAGAGCATTCATTATTACTCTTGCCCACACTCAAATATGCCAAATCAGAAAAAGGGAATGAAACCTTTCTATGCTATTTAGCCCCACCTCAACTCTAATAATTCAATAGAGAATTTCATCTGGTGCTTTTGCTTACAGTCTGATAAACATGGAGGGCTTGTTCCTGGCCTCAGGAAGCAGCAAGGCCAAACCCTGGATGCCTGCTGAATCCTTTCCTTTCTCCACAAGCAGGTCTTTGCACCAACTCACTAGCCCAACAGGATATATGTATCTTCTGCACACTATGGAAGAAAAAAATGAACCTAAAACCAGATTAATTTGTGTCTGTGTGTGTGCGTACAGTCCCAGTGAAATCCAAAGTCCTTCCAGTAATTACAGAGGGAATTCAGTCCATTATATGTTAATACAGACAAAATATAGTCAGCAAGATAGAAAATGCTTTTCAAAGGGGCTTTTGCCAATTAATAGGGTATTTTTGTTTGGGTTTTTTGGAGGGTTTTTTTGTTTGTTTGGGTTTGTTTGGTTTTTTTGGGGGGGGGTTATTTTTGGGGCTTTTGGTTTTTTGGTGGTGGTGGTAGTTCGGTTTGTTTTGGTTTGGTTTTTTTGTTGTTTGTTTTTCATTCAAGAGGCTGTTTCATTGGACTGGTCAAGATCTGAGGTACTGTTGTTTTTTTTTTTAACTAACAAGTGGACATAACACTCCAGTGAACAGCAAGAGGAGAAAAGGTCTTCCTGAAAATATCGGTTAGGTATTGGGCATGGGATGAAGTCCAAAAGAAAGCGAATTCATTTCCTAAAAGCCCTGCCAAAGACCAGTGTATCTAATAAAGAGAGGAGCTCCTTGACCTGAAGTGAACAGTCAGAAGAAAAACTCCCCTCCAGACAGTGAGACACAATAAGAAACAGAGAGGCAAACTCTATGAAAGGGTCAGGCATCTCATTTTCAGAAACTTACTTTTTCCTGACAAGTAAATAAAATCCTGACAGTGCCTGGTATTTTATCTTCTGAGAAGCCTGATCTTTCTTTTACCATAGTGATCCTTCTAGACAGACTATACTTCTGACCCTTAGTTTAGAAAACTAAATACTAGATTTCATGGAGAATGTGAACAGGATCACTTTCTATTCATTTTGGGGTCTTCTTGGATTATTCAGATAATGTTGATTTTTCCTAATGGCACTGACATTTGGAAAAGTAAGACAATATAAAACCCAGGACTGGGGAAAACAATTTTACAGAAAGTAAAACAGCAGAATTTCTTATTTTGTACTATAAGTTCATTGATTGGTTATTGATAATGGGTGATTTCTACTGCATATAGTCTTTTCAAAGTCTTCTGCAGTATTTATCATTACTGTATGTTTGAATCTGAAAAGTGGGTTTTATACCTACAAAACTACCATTATTACTTAGAAATTACCAAATATCTTTGTTCCCTATCTGTACACTTCTGGATATGGTATCTTCCCCAAAAGTGTACGTATGCCATTTTCAAAAGTTGATACAGAAACACAATACTAGAAGCACATGATATTAGAACAACAGACATTTCTTTTTTCAAACATTAAAAGTCATTCTGTGACAAAACACCTGGACAAAATCTAACCTTAAGGCAAGAATCATTGCTTTACCTTTTAAAAGTACTTCACAATCTTTTCTCCATAAAGCCTCATGTGGTGCTTCTTCCACAACCTTCTTCCATTTTTACTAAATAACCTTATTTCCAATATAGATTAGCTTTTTTGGCCATTTCTACATTACTTTGTGTTTGACTCAACACTGTTCTTTAGTTTAAGAAGTTTTATTTCTTCCATTACTTTTGTTCTCCTAATATATTGATGAAACCCAGTAATTTTTCATTTTCAGATGAGCTTCTTTCTTTCATACACAAATGGTGCATAGTGATGATCAACCTAGCAGTTCTTCTCTGAATCCCTCTTTCTCAAAGAGAAACCACAAGAATTAATGTGGCTAAAAGTCTTCAGAACCAAATAATAATAAAAAAAAATTTATTCATCCTGATCAGCATTATGCACATGAACACTAACAATCATCCTTTCAAAGCACAAACCATTTATTTGTTGTAAGTTTGGAAAGAAATAAAAAACCATTAAGAAGTGTTAGAAAGCACATGGACTATTTAACATAATTGAGCATGAAATCTCAGGAGATAATTTAATACTACAGCACCTTGAAGAGTGATATCCAAGTAAATTCAGTTCTCCAGAGGTATGATAATCTAATTTCCCTGACACTTGTCTCAGGGCTGTTTGAAAAATCTTTAATATGTAAAAATCCCAAATACTTAAGAAGAAGTCAGATAAAATATGGAGCTCAGAGAGCAGAACAGTGGTTTCCAATGAATCAATGAACATTGTGAGCTATGCACAGTAATCTGCTACTCTTTGGAATGTGTACTAATAAAGACAAATGGTTAAAAAAATCCATTTAGGCAGCATTTTTAGTGGGAGTAGGGAAAGGCACAACTCATGCAGGAGAAATGCTTTCACATGCCTGTCAGGTCTTCAGTATTGCTTTTAAAGAAACTATTATGATATATATTGTAAACATTAAGGATGAAGAAATACAATTTTTTCCTTCCTCTTAGTAATGTATATAGATGTGGTAAGATTTTATACAGGCTCAAAATGAACCTATAGTTGCAAAAAAAATTACTCCTTCATTTGTGTTTTGAGGAAAAACAATAAAAGGCATGAAAATGCTCCCATTCTACTCCAAAGGTCCATGTTTGAGCCATGTTTTCATAGTCCCTCAGAGTGCCTGTGCCTGCCTCCATCTTCAGTGGACCTACTTTTTGCATTTGAGCTCTGCCAGGAGTTCCACACTCAAGCACCTGCCATGCTTGCTTGATTTGCAGCACACCAAAAAGGATAATCTCAGTGCTTCGAGTAAAATGTCCTGCAGGACCTACTGCCTTCCTGGACCCCTTCCTCTGCTGGGCAGGAGTCTATTGGACCATGCCAATAGGATTCCTAAATGAGCTGCTCTCCTTAGAGTCAGGGTTCTGACTCTTCTATTACCTCTCTGTGTTAATTTCATAATCACAGAGTTGCTGCTTATAAGGCTGCCATTGCCTTGTCCATCTCCAGCCTTACTCTTCCCTGATTGTAGCTGCAGGTTTAATCCTGGTTATCACCTTCACTGCCTGTTTCAAGAAATCATCTGCATGTGCTTCAGAAATCTCCTTGTTGCTTGCACTCTACCTTATTGCATTCTGACCACTTATCAGGGCAGCTGAACTTCCCTATGAGTATCAGAACCTGCAATTTTGAGGCTTCCTCCAGCTGCCTAAAGGTTTCCTCCACTTCCACCTCTTGACTGCATTTAACAGAGGTACCATCACACCTGCTTATCTGTCCTCTGCCCCTGACCCCCATGCTCCAGGCTGGTTTGCCCCATAGGGAATTTCCTGGACAGTGCAGGAGCCCCTTTGCACAGAGCCCAGCACTGGATCCTGTCCATCTCCTCCATGCCCTGCAACACTTCCATCCTTTTAGTCACAGCACCACTTTCTATAACCCACCACATTGGTGGCCATACAGGGACACCTAATCCCATTGTTTGGTCCATATGCTCTCTGAATTCAGGCACAGACAACTGGAATGTGACTACAGCCACAATTTTTTCACCAGGTGAGAACATGAGAGCCTCTCCCACTACTCTGTTCCCCTGGTGCTTTCTCATGGCCTCCCAACCCCCACTACGTCAAGCCCTCTGATACATTCCTAAATAAGCAGATATGCAGATAATTTTGATTTTTAGGTCTAAATGAAAGAGTTCAGACTAGCAATCAAATAATTTTTATGTCATCAGAACAAGTTATTACTATTTGAGGCTATTATAAAGCCTCAAATTATTACTATTGCTCCTTATTATCTTTTTCCTCCTTCCTTTACTTAAAATGAGATGATTTAGTGTACATTTTAAAGTCAATTCTTAGACTAAAGCAAGGCCTCAAAAGCAAATTGTAGACTTCTAGTGATAGTATTAAAAAAGAGTATTTATTCTTGTAGTATAAACAATTAATTATGGTATCATGAAGCATCATTGCTAAGGGAACCATATTTGTGTTAGTTCCCATTCGTTGTTTGTTTTAGATCCATATCAGAAATATATTATTTTGCAACACTTCTTGAAGTATCCTCTAAAATCCCTGTATATGGGATAAAGCTGGAAATCTGAATACGTTTCTGATTTGATTGGAATTTTTTTCCATATAAAAAGACTAATAACAGAGTGAGATTCAAAGTGTCAAAAATGCATTACATATACTCCACTTTCTCTCTTTATTTCCCCATTAATTTCTTCCTTTTCATTT
Source organism: Polioptila caerulea (assembly GCA_013397295.1). Classification (NCBI taxonomy): domain Eukaryota; kingdom Metazoa; phylum Chordata; class Aves; order Passeriformes; family Certhiidae; genus Polioptila; species Polioptila caerulea. Next base: position 1,039,352 of record VYXF01005943.1, on the reverse strand, counting down.
CTAGGCATTAAAAGTGGTATAAAACGATCAGCCGTCAATGCAGTACGTCTCTAGTCTCGCATTAGCTCACATAGCAGGCCTGATAAATTGGCTATGATTTCAGGACTTTATATAGCTCTCATCATCTTTTTCTGCAGCAAAGGAGGTTTAGAAAAGCAACATCCCTCCTCTTGCATATTGTACTCTAAATGTTATATAAACCAGTTATATTAGCACTTACCTATATAATTAGTGGAACAAAGCTCTTAATAGAACAATTTAACACAGACCCTTCACACATTAAGCCAGTCCTATGCCCTTTTTACTCCCAAGGAATTGCTGAATTCTAAAACCACCCCACATACTTCATATAAAAAATAAAGTGGCAATGAGGCTACAGTGAAAAAAAGAAAGAAGTAATTATGTTTGCCTTTGAAGTATTTATTTTATAAGCTTGTAAATATGAATAAACAGGTATATACTCCTCATACACAAGATATCCTCCTTTCCTCCCAATCAGAACTTGAATTTGTACCAATCCTACACCCATTTGCCTTTACAATTGCTACCTTAATCGCCTTTCTTTCTAAGCTTTCTGAATCCACTGCTTACAATCCCTTTAAGCACATTTGTCTGCCAGGTCTCCCTCAGATCATCGCATCTGCTTTCCCACCTACCTGTCCGCATCAGCTGAAGTTTCTGCCTAAGCATTTAAATCTGTATTTTCTCTCTACTTTCCTAGATATTTAACCATTGTCAAATGTATAACCTGTGCATTTGTGAGTGTAGCCTGTGTTTTTGAAAGATGGAAATTGTCCTCTGCCTTTCTACTCTTTCCTCATGAGCTCAGGATTAACATGAATAATTTTCCTTTTTGACCTGCCTATTGACTTAAATAGTGTGATAACATAAACAACACATCTTATTTGTAAGGCAGGTTTTTAACCTACACATCAGAATTTTAGTAATTTATCACATTAAACACGCTAAGGATCCAATATTATCTTTGCAGTTTAAATTCCTTAATATTTGCGTATTGTATCCAGCCTGCAGTCCAAACTCACCATAGCTTCCATCCTTTTCCTCATCTTTTTCAACAATATTTACTGATTTCTGACAGACATAATTTTTTTCTCACTCATATCCATCCATAACATTATTCAATATCTCTTAGCTTGCTGTTATGGTGATAACATCCCTTTCTTTGTATTCCTGTTACGCTGCTCTTCTTATGGCATCTTCTTCTGCCTTCCTTATGGCTTCAATTTTAAATATTTCTCTCCACTTTCAAGGCCCTTTCTGACGAGCTCCACTGCATTATCACTTATTTTACAGATGATGATGATCAGTGATGTTAATCTCACCTCCACTTACTAAATTTTCCAGCTTTCAACTCAGCTCTCTCCTTTGTGGCTCGGCAGAATCCGTGAGGCTGAGCAGAATCCCTGCAAGCATTTCCTCAGTCACCTCGTTACCCTCCCTCAAATACTGCTTTTCCATGCCACCTGTAAGAAAGCTCAACAATGAGCAGACTGCCATTATGCTATGAATACTTTTTATGCCTTCCTATATGACTGAATTCTCCCATCTTTTGCTCTCACTGTCGTGTTTAATGCCTAGATGTAATTGCTTTAAACAGTGGTGGTGTCTTTCTTTTGTACTTCTACGTATAAGTAATTTTCTACAGTTCTCAAGTGCTATGACGATATCAACAAATAATACTCATATGAACATATTACTTCCATTTTCTTGGTAGTTTGCCTCTGGGTAGTTCTGCTGTTAATTCCATTCTAAAATTGTCATGTTATCAATCCATTAAGGTTGTTGAGGAAGAACCATTTTTGGAATGTTTCTTGAGCAGTCAGGAAACCACCATGCAATACGACAAAAATGGTCAAAAAAGCAAGCTCCCAATCAAAGCATAACATGAAGTGTAGGCATAGCCCACATTGTCTTGACTCATTTCTTATTATGTTTAATGAATCGCTTGTCAGCTCTCTATGCAAAGCAAGGATTCTGTATCTGAAAAGCTGGAATCTTAAAACCAAAGTCTTTGAATAATACCAGATGAAACAATCACCTGGATATTAGCAGCTATTCCATCCTACCGGAGGCAAAAAATAGTCATGACTATGCCACACTCCCACATCAATTCCTTTCAGCAACTCTGCCATCTGTAAGTGAACACCATCTTGGGGGCTGAATGCTCTTCTACAGAGTAGAAAAATCAGAGCACTGTGCTATGGTCCTCAGCCATTTTGTACCTGGGCCTTGTTGCTGCCACCTTCTCCAATTTTGCCAAGACCCCCCAAACATCTTTGCAGCCATATGAAACTAAAAGTTATATGCCAGAGTACATTGAGAATAAGAAGAGTGAAAAAGGAAAGGAAATAAGAAATAAACCCGCTGCTGTTCATTTGTTAATAATGCACAGCACTCGTGACAGGGTTTACCAGGTAACAGTGATAATTCAGTATGATCAGTAGTTGTACATTTCGTAAGTGCAAGAGAAGGCAGAAAGTCGAATTAAAACTGCAAGAAAAAACAAAGTAGGATGACTCAGTGTACTCCTCTCTCTATGTTTCTGCATGTAATCTATGAAATATATTTCATAAGAGGAGGTAGAGTGTTATTGAGCAAGTTGCCTTTTTCATGCTTTGGAAAATTGTATCTGACAGACATCATCCGCAGTTGGTTGTTTTGGCCTTCTACATGTAGCTGACATCACTTTATTAATTTGGGGGGAGAGGGTTTTAAATAAAAATGAGAACTCTTGTAGCATCATGAATAGTTCAAAAAGGCACAAAAGTGGCATCAGTTTATGTCACAAACGGGCTTCTTGCTTGCTCCAAGGATGTGACAGAAGACATATAGACTTTATTCTCTCCACAAAGTCATTTGCCATGTGATTTGACAAATCACGAAGTAGAGGAAATGAGGAAAAACTCCTCCATTTTATATTAATTATCACTTCTTTTATAACCTTCAGATTCCTTTTTCATAGACTTCAATAGTTTCTAGCATTCTTGTATCTCAGCATCTCAAAAATTGTATTTTATTGTGCATGTTTTTGCAACAGAGACAAATTTTTATTAACCCAATTTTATATTAACCCAATTTTACAGACAAAGAACTTGGACAGCCCCTATTCACTTCAAGTAATATTAAGGTTCTTAATATGCAGCAGGCCTGGTTCTTGATAGGTACCTAGAGATGATGTATTTCAGTGATCCCAGGGTAGGTATAATGCAACCACTTGTACAAAACTTGTATGTTATAAGGCAACATCATTCTGTTTCTCAAAACAAGAAGCTGTTAATAAATAAAAATAATTACCAAAAAATGATACATAAACACTGCTGTGTCATTATTGAACTATATGGTACAAATTTTATTACTGTGATCCTGCGAAGACTATGAAGGGTTCCAATGACTGCTCACAAATATGCCCCCTTTTATGGAATAGGGATAATTTGACCACTGCTAAAAAATGCTGAAGCAAAATTTTGTATAAACTACTTCATAATTATTTTTCCTGTTCGTACTTTGTTCCTTCTTTTTTCTGAAACCCATGCAAAACTTCTGGCTAGTTTGTTTTTTTGGTTTTTTTTTTTTTCATTTTCCTCATCAACATTCTTGTTAATTTTGCTATTGTTAGTACTTTAATAATATTGATTCCATTCTGATGGTGCAGCATTGCTGTTTGCATTTCCAAAGTATATGTGAGTCATGGTTCTATACCAGACTGACATATTTCATTATGCATGTGAGATAGGCTGTTTCCAAACAGGAGGATGATACTAATACTTCTCATTCTCCCTCATGTTCAGTTTTTAACTTTGTCCTGGCACAACGGCTCAAAATCAGCTCTAGAACAAATGCATCCATTTTAAAATTGCAGCCTGGCTGTTGTTGATGATGTAGTATTGAATAAATATAGTTGTTTTTTCCTTCCCTCTAGTGCTTTCATCCTGACTTCACAGAATTGTCAGTCTTTATATACAACAGCTGTACACAAGCAGTGACAAGGAGAGGCTTCAGTGGCTACAAGTGATTCTGCTTCTCATTGTACTATCTCATCATACCCTGCATTTTTGCAAAGTCACAATACAAATGCATCCAGATCAGATGTTGTCTCAGTTACAGTGAACTGAAAGAAGCATCAGTTGAGGGACAGACTTCTGACATAATTACACAGTATCGTTCAGGAATGTGCACTGTTATCTGTTTAATTATCCCCCCTTTCCTTTCCTGACTTCGATCCTCCTTTCACCCCTCAAATGAGGACCCACAACACCTTTCAACATTCAAAAAATTTACTGTGTAAACTCATAGAACAGTGAAAATCTGAATGAGCAAGTTTCAGTAATAATAAATCACATGTATAGTAGCTATGGAATGAAAATTGAGTACAATAAAGCAGCACTGAGAAATGCTAAGTTCTGCATTTACCCAGCAAAAAGAAATTACAATCTGTGAGAACAATAGTTCAAATTTTCTGGCATACGGACACTTATAATTGTCTGATGTTCTGCATTACTATATTTATGGTTGGGAGGAGCTACAGTAAGATCAAAAATTTTCATCCTGCATAGTTATTCCATCAGGAACAAACACAATAAAAGGTATTTCTGCTGTTGTTAATAAAAGCATTAAATTCAGTTATGAAGTCTTAAGCTGTATATGAGGTGCTCAGCTCTCCAAAGAAAATAAATAAAGAGCTGTCTTTGTTGGAGGGAAGTTAAATTGATACAAGCAACCTATCAGGAGCAGTTGTGCTGATTCATGTTGTAAGCATCATTCCAATGTATGCCCACCAGAAAATGTAGAAGCATGACATTTAGTGCATCAAATTTAGCTTTGCTATTGCCTTATCTACAGGGTAGAGAGCTTTGCACACATCTCCCAGGAAAGGAAAATACCCAGCTAAACCGTCTTCAAAAATACCCTTAATTTATAACTTGAGAACCAAATTTCAGATGAAGAAGGAATTATATCAGAATTTTCTTTTCAGCATTTCTCTACACTCTACATAGTCAGAGTGCACTGCAGTTCTATAAAACAGCCATTGTGCCAACTTATCTAATAACAGCTACATGAAAAGAAGCTCTGAAATTTATTTAGATCACATAGTCAGCATGATCCCTGAATAAGGAAAATGTGTAATTGCATAGCTCAGGGGCAGATTTGGGTGTGCACAGTGACCCAGAAAGTCACATTTCCGTCCCCTGCTTTCTCCTTGCAGTGGGAGCAGCCGGAGCCAGGCATGCACCAGGTGTACTGAGATGCCCTCCTGACAGCCCAGCTGCTGCAAGGAGAGTGCTGGGGGTCAGAGACACAGCAAGCCTCTCATTTCTGCCTCCTTTACACTTCCTCCATTAGCTTACATAGGTGCAGCACACTGGGGAAACAGCCCCCATCTACAAAGGCACTGAAGCAAAAAAATTCAGCCCTTAGCATTGTGTGTTTGCATATCTAAGAAGTGGGACAGTTCCACATGACATTAGATTATCCCTACTCCTTGTGTGACCAATTCCTCATGCACTACTCACTGAGGCCAGGAACAATTTCAATCCTGACACTCACCGGTTTTTCAAGAACTGTTACTGCATCGAGTGTCTCAGAAAAGGATGGGCTGAAGTGGGGGGGAGATGAGAATCAAAGGAGTAAAGAATGGAACAGTGTTACAGCTTGTTTTTCCCCCTGCTAACAGGGTATATAACCAGCGAAGTCTAACACAATGTGCGGTTTCTGTCTCTGCAGTTAGTTTTACCTCAAGGCAGAGAAAAAAAAAATCTTCCTATTATAAAATTATACTTAGTTATGACACCATAACTAAGATTGAAAAAGGCTATTACTGGTGTAAGTGACTCCAAATAAGATTCTTTATTCAGTTTGAACAGCTATGCACAGTAAAAGAAAGGCCCAATAGATGCAAGCTCCAGACCTGGAATTTTCAATTCTCATAATGAAGATAAGCAAAAGGGGAGATTTCTCAGATATCTAGGATCCTTATCATTGGAGATACTAAAAACTGATTAGAGAAGGTTTTGAGCAACCTTTCTATGGCTGAATTTCCCCCATATATTTGGGTGGGAGAATTTTCACATGACATCTAGAGGTCCCTTCCAACACAAATTATTCTGTGATTTTGTGATTTTAGCAGGGATATCGGCCTGTTTTGCTATTGACTCAGATGTGTGTTTGCATTGGGTTTGCATGGCCAGCTTTTGGTGGCAGAGAGAGCTACAGGGGTGGCTTCTGTGAGAAGCTGCCAGAAGCTTTCCCCATGTCCAGCAGGGTCAATGCCAGCTGGCTCCAAAATGAACGTGCTGCTGGCCAAGGCTGGGCCCATCAGAAATGATGGTAAAGCCTCTGTGATAACACACATAAGGAGAAGAAAAAGAGTTATGGCACAGATGTAACTGCAGCCAGAGGAGAGTGCAGTGAGAACACGTGAGAGGAGCAGCCCTGCATACACCAAGGCCAGTGCAGGAGGGGCAGGAGGTGCTCCAGGTGCCAGAGCTGAGATCCCCCTGCAGCCCCTGGTGCAGACCACGGGGCAGCAGCTGTGCCCCTGCAGCCTGAGAGGACCATGGGGACACAGAGAGCCCTGGGGCCCATGGAGGAGCCCACACCAGAGAGGAGGATGCCTGACAGAGTGCTGTGAGCCCATGGGAGGGAGGCCCAGGCTGGAACAGGCTCCTGGCAGGGCCCTGCAGGCCCATGGAGAGAGGAGCCCATGCTGGAGCAGCCTGCTCTTGAAGGACTGACCCTGGGGAAGAGTGGCCCGTGGTGCTGCAGTCTGGGGAGCGCTCTTGCCTGTGGGATGGACTCAGAGCAGCTTACAGAGAACTGTTGCCCCATATTGGGCAAAGTGCCCAGGTGATGAACACAACCCACTAACTCATCTTTAGAACCTCTGAGTTCTAATTGAGTAGGACTGACAGGAGCAGTAAGAGGTGCTGTATTTCTTCACCATTTATGTGGTGTCCATCAGAAACATGATGCTTTACAATTCGAAGAAAAGAAAGAAGAAACTAGACAGAAAGAATGAAATGTTAGAAATTCTGGCCATGTCTAACTAGACAATCTCTCACTCTCTTTTCATCTGTGCTCCCATTTTTAACATTGAATCAAGTCTAACGAAGTAAAAAACTCATATAAAGTAGGAATACACAAATATAATCGAAAACGAACAAAGCATCCAAAACTTAGCAGGGGTGTTGATCAAAACTGTAGTATCTGTGTATTTTCTTAACGAAGACAGAAGTTTTTTTGTATGCTAACTCAAGGCCTAAAATGAATTCTAATAGCAACTAAACAGGGTCTTTTGTCCATTTGTTTTCCATTTTTTTTCTGCATTTTAGCAGCTAGATTGATCCTTTAAAGGAGATTCCCCAGTTTCTCATTTTAAAACTGCAGTTGGGGCAGACTCCTATCAGGCTAAGAATCAGCCAAAAGGAAAATTATATTTCCTTTAATTTTAACTACGTGTTCTTTGATTAATTCTCACAATGTAATTTCTACATGAGCATGTTTTCAAATGAATGTCTGTTTCTAGTAAAAAATTACTAGGAACATTTTAGAGCATCAGCTTTCTAGTTAATATTCTTCCACTCATTAACAATAAATGTCTTTATTTATTTTTGCAGTGCTCAGGCTGTTCTGATTATTTATAATTTTGTTATTCATTATTTAGGATGTTGCTATAAAGCACTTTGTTGTGACATTGAAAATCTGCAAATACATATATACTATGTGGAAGAAAAAGTTCCAGAGGGCAGACTTTGGCCTGTTTAGCAGTTCAGTTGACAGAATCCCTTGGGAGGCAGTCCTGAAGGGCAAAGGAGCTCAGGAAGGTTGCACATTTTTCAAGAAGGAAATCTTAAAGACACAGGAGCAGGTCATCCAAATGTGCTGAGCGGGCAGGGAAGACCCACCCGGCTGAGCAGAGATTTGGCCAGGACTCAGAGTAAAAAGGCGACTTTAAGAAGGGGCAGGCAACTCAGAGGCACTACAAGGATGTTGTATGCTTATGAAAGGAGAAAATTAAAAGGGCCAAAGCTCAACTAGAACTTAATCTGGCTACTGCTGGAAAAGACTAAAAGATGTTTCTATAAATACATTAGCAACAAAAGGAGGGCTAAGGAGAACCTCCATCCTTTATTAGATGCAGGGGAAAACACCGTGACAAAGGCCGAGGAAAAGGCTGAGGCACTTAGTATTATCTCTTTGCCTCAGTCTTTATCACTAAGATCAGTTGTACACCAGGTATCTGTCCATTCCCTGAGCTGGAAGATAGAGATGGGGAGAAGAGTGAGGTCCCCATAACCCAAGGAGGAAGACTCAGCAATCTGCCTCACCATGTACGCAGGTTTAAGCTTGTTTCAGACAACATCTGGCAGTCAGCTGACTGCTGTCTAAATAATTCAGCTGGAGTTCAGCTGTGCCTAGTTTTATGGGACAGCACCTATTCTAATTATTAGATAGTGATAACATAGTTATTCACCATAGGATGAGCAGTCCATGAGTTAGAATAAAAGTGTAATGTAGAGCAGGACAGGTAGACGTAAAGTGCAGATGCCTAATGGTGTAATCACAAATCACTGTGCTCAGTGGCTGGTCAATTAGTCAGCTGAAGTGACCATCAAGGATAACAAAGAGAACAGAAAAAACAGGTAAGACAGAATTGGAAACCAGTGAAGAAAGATCAAGTGAGACAATCTTTCTCAAAGCAGCTTGGTAATTACCTAATTGCCAGTTTATCAAAAGCATCACTTTTAGGTAAGTGCTAAGAATATACACAAATACTCTGCTAAGCAATGTAGATGTGTAAGACCTGATAATGACATCAGAGATCTATGAAAAAACTTGGTTTAAAACTTCACTGAAGGTGGTTTTAGATTTTTAGATTCATTTCCCACTTTACATATGTGTGTACCTTGTTACATCCGAAGCATGGCATTTTTGAGCTGCAGAAGAATTTGTCTGACCGGTTTGTGTTTTATTTTCATTTGACACTTTAATAATTTGCTACAATATTCACAGAACTTTTTATTCCTTTAGTTCAAAAAATAAGATTCTATTTTTTTTGTGAATTTTGTGACGGCTGTCCTAAAGACTGAATATGGAAGAAGCCCCAACATTTTCTAGGGTGTGGGTTCTCCCTCTTTTTTTTTTTCTTGTTCCATATAAACATGAATAAGTTTTTCACTCTATGGTCAAAGAGTTTGCAGTAACTTTGACTGTCATGGCACCAGATATATGAGTATCTTTCACACTGCTTAGGCAACATAATACCAAATGATACAGAAACACACACACATCTTTTTTTCTACTGTTTCATCATCTACATTTATAATTCTATTGATCCCAAACCAAACAATATTAGCTGTTCAAATAGTAGCTTGATATTTAGTTTTTAGCATTTGAATGTTCCGATTTTCCACACAAACATTAGCCTGCTGTACTACTTCAATGGCATCACCTGAAAGTGAATTTTACCAGTTTACAACAGAAAATACAGGAGCTGCTTCCTGTGAGGAAACTATGTGATTCAGCTTGAAAATGAGAATGAAATGTTGCTTCTCCACAAAAACTAGATTTTCACTTTATGTTGTCATTAGTTTTAAAAACAATTTATTAGCTTTGTGGTAGTTTTTCAATCAGGAGTTAAAAGATTGATTACTTCTCAGTGGTTTTTTTGCTGAAGTCTCTTCTCCTATGTAGCTTATCTTAAAACTCTAAGACCTCCTGTCACCTAGGATAAATTACCACAGTCCTACCACACTGAATGCAATTGGACAAACTATCCAAGAGAAACTTGGGCCAGAGAATTTTTATAGACAGGTTTTATATCACCATATTTGAGAGTCATCACCGTATTTTTTACTTTGCAGCTTACAATATTTGACACTGAACAAAGCCAAATCCATCCAGAATCCTACCTCTTGCACTCTGCAACACCAGCTGCTTCACAAGAAGGCCAAAAGGCAGTTGCTATGTTTTATACTATCAGTTTTGTCATGCTCTCTTACATTCAGGTATTGGCTTAAAATCTGCCATGAATTGTCTTCCTTGTAATAGTTCTTTGGCTCTACTCAAGAGTATAACTCAAGATATTGTTAACTCATCACAGTCTCCACCTGATAATTGAGGTATGCTACATTTATACATTCAGCAATATCCTGTGTCATTTTCATGGTATAAGTCAAAACTGTATATAAAATTCTTCAAGAGTTTTGAAATAGCCACCTTTCCATGGCTGTTTCAATCTAGAATGTCTATAGATCTATAAATCTACCATATCTTTGCTCATATATATTCAAATTGAGAAAGAGAACTGGTCTATTGTAACAACAGCTTTATTCTCTTCATTAGATAGTGTCTGTATTTCCTCTGATTAACTTTAAAGGCAATGAATAAAATCTACAGCTGTCTGTCCCTGTATTCAATGGTTAGCTTCCTTTCCCTTCAGTGACAGTCCTGTAGTTACAACATTTAAATTTCCCAACATCTGAATTCATCCCAAGAGGCATTTTCTGAGCCTAGGACTTTGCTCCTTAAAGGTTTTCTTTGACTAATGTAAAATCCTGTTCCAAATAATTTTCCATGTAAGTTTTTGATGCTTAAATCCCCCATCTTAGTAGCTCTTTTGTAATCTTACCAAGCAAAAATACGAGTTTGTTATCCTTCTTTTGTGTTCCGTTCATTAAATTTATTAAAGCCTTGTTGGCTATTAAAATTCTATAACTGAGTGAATCTTCTGCCCTCTGCATTTTAAGCAGTTAGACTTAAGTGTCAGTTTGCACTTTGATTCATTAGAAGAAGAATATAGTGGCACTTTTTTGCAGAAGATTAAAATCAGGTATTAGATCTAATTTGAAAAGGACAACGGACAGCAAGAAAAAGATAAATTAAATGGCTTATTAAATTTTACTAGCAACAGGTACACTTGCAGTGTTCACTGTTAACCAAATACAAGCATTATACTGACCTGTATGCATGGAAAGTTGAGAAGAGTTAAAGCAGTTTGAAAAAAACTCTGGAAATTAAAGTCTTCATTGATCTGTTTAACCCAAAGTCATCAATCATTTATTAACTAAAGAATTAAACAGTCACAGAAGATGGCAATAGTTTAAAATTACATACATTAAATATCATTATATTAAAATATCCTAATCTGCAAATAAAGAATATTTCAGGCAGTCTCTGGCATACATTTCTCCAAGTTGTCTGCTACCAGGCAGACTTTGTCACCATTTTCAGAGACATACATTTTCCTTTATAAAACGGCAAAATACTGTGTTCCAGTCATTAAAGTGAAAATATCTTAGTAAAAGATCTTTACACCCAGTACAACTTCTTTGTACCTTTTCAGTTGTTTCTCTTTGTAAAAGCAGTGGCTAGCAATGGCTCTACTTTTGTTCAGCATTGGCCAAAACCAAAATCAATTGCTCATAGGCCACTACTATTTTTCCTTCCTTCAAGCTGTGTCAGAGTCCATAAAGAAATAATCCATCACTGTATTATATTTTCTTCATAGCTGTGACAATAAATTCCTCATTTTGATCTCATCTTATCCCAGTGCCTTTGCTGGAGTTACTCCTGATTTTCACCACTGTCAGTGAAGGCTGAATCAGAAAGATTCAGAAAAGAAATAGCCACTGCCATGTGCACTCTATGAAGTGTACCTGTGAATCACCAAGTATTTTAAAAGCTTTGTATCCCTTGTTTTATTAACTGAAGAACAGTTCACCTAGGATTTCACTGTCAGCCCCAAATGGTCCTTTTAACTAGAAGGACAAGACATGCACATACATTAGTAATGCATTAAAAAGCTTTCACATTTGTAGAGCTGATATTAACTCTTTGCATACTGTGATTTATTTTGATCGATGTGAGATGCTCTAAATTTCTTGTCACACAAACCAGTGGCAGACCAAACCTAACACTATGACAGAAAGATTATGCTACATAAAATATAAACAGGGATAAGAAAATTCACCATAAATATTTATGTGTTTGTACTTGCAGTTTTCTATTTTTATAAATCCACTATGTCTCACCAGAGTTCTTTAATACATTATTTTAATTTCAAACACCCTATTTGAAAATTCAAGCATATGTATGATTCAAAGTAAGGCAAAGCTAAATTCATAGATTGTTATTTATTATACAATAATCCATGTGGAAAAATGAGAGGTAATAGGAAGACATACACTTCTATTTAGGTGAGATTAGGATTTTAATGTTTTCAGAGATAACATTGACCATCATCAGTGTGAAGGTCAATACTCACTTGCCAAATGTACTGTATACTTTGATGATCTGAAGAGTGAGGAATCAATATAAAAGGCCTTGCATTTTCATGATCATTTATGGAAACTGCAAACCTGATATTTTAATTCAGACAAATAATATTTTACCTAGAAGTAATACTATTTTATCTAGAAAGTAAGCTATTCTGCCTTGCAAAACACCTGTACCAATACTGCTCACAACCTGTAAGAGCTCAATGTGCCCAACACAGTAATGTCCTCTCCTTGTGCTTAGATTGTAGGATGCTGGAGGAAAAGGTGTTTACTCAGGGCCCAGAAACACCATCCCAAATCTCTAGAGAAGAAACATCTCACCAAGTTTTGCCAAGGGTGACTCTGAGTACCCTGAATTCCTGAAAATGTAGAAAGCAAATTCCAGTTATTCCAGGATGGTATATTAATTTTCTTTTCCTGCCCAGGTTATGAAAATTCTAACAGTTATGGCAAAGATGGTACCAAGATGCTGGCGAACATCTCTCTCCTTTAAAGGAACATCATTATCAAGAAGATAAGAAGAAACCAAAGAGAATAAGGGAGTAGGGGATAATCCAAATTAACTAAACTGTTAGTGGTTGTGGATTTAAAAGGATCTTTAGCAATGTGTTGACTTTGGGGGTACATTTTTTGGGGTTTTTTTGGTAGGATCTTATTAACTAAAGTTTAACTAAAAAATCTTTCAAAGAAATTTCTTGATACTAAAAAAAAAAAAAAAATGACAAAACTAATAAAAATAAAGGGTTTAAAGATAAATATTTTGTCACCTGATTTCTGAGCCAGTGCAGTGTTTTGGGTCACAAATTCCTTTACACAATGGAGAACAGAAATTTCCTTTTTAATTTTGTTTTTTTTGGACAGAAAGGAGTGCTGAGAGCTTCACAAAACCACCTGGCTCTTCAAGTAAGAGACTCAAGGAAGAAAGCACTGAACACTGCTAGCTTTGAAATTAAGTCATGTGATTTTGCAGAATGGGGTGAGATGAAGTGCTATGAAGTCAAGAAAAAATGGATTTAAAAACAGCAAGCTAATATTTGAATTGACTATTTAAGAGCTTGAAACAGCCTCAAAGGAGACACATCTTGCCATACCATGTAGGTAGTTGTGGGAAAAAAAAAAAAAATCAATCTTGATTACAGCAATGCTGTTTATCAAATACTAATGTAACAGATTTAGTCATTTGACTCAATGATATTCCAAACTGCAATGTCTATATGGATAAGATACTAGTTTGCATTGATTTTAGAACCAGAATCTGAAGGAACCCTGTAAAAGTAACCTGGAAAAAATTCCTGACAGCATTAAACAGCTTTGAGGCTTCAGGTCCCATTAAAAGGCCTCAGGTCCTATTCTTCATATTGGACAGCCTGATGTCAGAGAGCCATGTGTAATCCATCTAATAGGATTTTTAGTTAAGTAGATCAAATTTTTAAACTTCAGTCTCTGCCAGAGAGTGGATTTTTCTTTACAAGCCAGATAACTTTATAGGCCTTCAGAAACTGCCTCTTTACTACAAATGGAGCAAAAAACCAGAAAGAATTTAGTGTCTTGCACCAGACAGCTCTTTCAGACATATCAATTAAGGTACTCTGTTATGATCACAGCCAGTGTGCTATAACCCCTTACTAATAAAAGCAATGACCAAAGGGGATATGACGTGGTATTTATACGCAACTCACATGCTTAGGGAAGGACAAGGCCAAGGCACTGCTACTGACAGGTGAATGCCAAAGTATTAGGAGCCTGTTAGCATTTCTACAAAGAGATTTGCCTTTTACTGCACTACAGTCTCAGAATTGCCACACTGATATTTAGAGATGCTGTTGCAAGCAGAGTTGCCCTTCTTTGCAAACAGTAGACAGAAGATGTAGGCTGCAGAAATAGAAACAATGAGCTGCACAACTGTTGCCTCAAAGTCTTCATACCCAATGAAAAACCAAAAGCACTGCAGAGCACTGGAGACAAGCAAAGGATACCATGCAAATATGAAATAAAGTTCATGACTGACAAGTGGTAGAAGAGAGATAGGAGAGAAGAGAGGGAAGAAGCTCAGAGTGTACCAGCTTATGCTTGTTCTCCAGATTACTGGGGAAGAAAAACTTGACATCCAGCCAAAGCAAGCCATTGGTAGCTGCAACAGCAATGAAAGGTGCTGGGAGGAGAAACAGGCGCCACAATTCACTAGAGCATGATTCACTCCTTTGCTCCTGTTATTCACAGAGTTGGTAGAGGTCTCTGGAGACTAAAGGCCAAGTTTTCCTCTTGACACAAAAATTTAAACAGTTTTAAACCTAAAAGGAAGTGCTTTCTAGCACTTCTTGAAGGTGTGGCACTAACTGAGCACGGCTATCCCAAAGCATCTTCCACTATTAATTTTTGACAGTTCATCTTTACTCTTTAAGATCTTTGCTTTTGCTTCCAAATGGAGCAAAAAGGATTAGACAAGATGAAAGAGAGACAAGTTAAGCCCACATTACAGTAGAAATTTGCTGCTGTAGATATAGCAGGCATGTACATTGCAGATATTATCAGCTATGGTCCAGGTTTAGTAGGTTTTCCCTATGAGTTTAACCCCCACTCAAACCCTTCAATTGTTTCAACTCTTCTGGTCTTTAGTCTAAAACCCAAATGCTCTGCTCTAAACCATGGATGTCCTCAGAGGGGCCAATGTCAGCCATGGCACAACAGGCTGCCCAGCCCATGCAGAGGGCTCTGAGCCCAACCAGGGGATCCCCTCCAGGGGTGGGGGGGTCTGGCCTGGGCTGCCTTGCATATGACACCACAGAGGGGCCACGGGGCCACGGACCGCACTGCCCTGTCCCAGCTGTCCTCACAGGCAGGAGGGGAAGGCTGTGGCCACTTGCCAGCTTTGGCTGGAGTCCATCCACTTTGCACCAGCTGAGCAGCATGACATGAACTGTAAAATCTGGCCTAAAGGTTTTTAAACATTTAGAGCTGCAAAGGCGAAAGGGTAGGCTGAAATAATGGCTTGGCCTGCCCGGACATACTTCTAAAGCTCTGGGGCTATAAGAGATCCTTCTTATTATCCTGGACAGAAGCTGAAAAATGACATCATACTGGAGGAATAGGACACAGGGGTTACTTTAGAGCCGATTCAGATCTTGTTATTAATTCTCTCTACTTGGCAGAATGTTTAAAAACTGGCAAGGGAGCATTAGCATTGCTGGCAGAGCATTGTTACAGCTGCACAGGTAGAGAGAAGTCAGCAAGAAGCTCTTCCCAGCCTGGCAAAAAGGGATAAAAAGCAGAATAGAGCAGAATGTCACATCCCAATGACAAAATCATGTGACAAAAATCAAAAGCAGGTCAAATAAAAAACAAACAAGTGTTCTATCCTACAAGGTTGGCACCACAAAACTGAAGCATGTTGTATGTTGATATGTGGCCTCTTTCCATAGCAGATGTCTTTTCCACAGGTCAGGCAGAGAGGGTGAACAATTGATTCAATGGCTAGAAAAATGCTGAGAGAAAGAGAAAAAACCTGTAGACGGTTCAGTGTGTAGTACATGTTTCATAAGTGTATTTGTAAGAAAGAGAGACAATCTTCTTCACAGTTGTTTTAGCAGGTGTTTATCCTTTTTGGCATTGACAGCAATATTTTGTAGCTACACAGCAGACATGTAAAACGTGACTCCTTTCCAATGTGACTTACAGCTGCTCCAGTCATTCATAGCTGATGTCCTCCTTCTCCAAACCAACACTATGAAAGTATTGCTGCTTCTGGAATTTACTAAGTAAAACATAATCTCCAGGTTGTGTCCATAAGAGTGTGACTAAGGTGTTCTATTGGCTTCTTTTAAAAGCTAAAGAGGATGCTTCCCTATGAACACAAACAGAAAAGCCTCAGAAGAAATATCAAGTGCTGTTTTGATGCTAAGATGATAGGAACCATTTAAAGAGCCTGAATAAGACAAGGATCAGTGTACAAGTAAAATTAAACAATCCCTTTGCTCCCAAACAAATTTTACTCCAACAAAAGAAAATTTTCTCTCCTTTCTGATATGCAGAGGTGTGAGGATGTCTGCAAGGACAAAGACACTATTTTCTCACTATAGCTGAAGTGTACCCCTTGCTGAAATAACTGAAGCAGCTCAGGTCAGTAACCACCTTTTAGTTAACCACTTCCTTGTGTAATAGCTTGAATGCAGGTCTACAAAAACACTAGCTGCTAAAGAAAAGGGTATCTGAGCTCTCACTATGGGCAAAGCCGAAATTAGACTCGCCCCAGTAACAAGACCTCTTGTAAGGACACATGAATTCATAAATCCTACATGAGCAGAGTATAGGATCTGTCCTGAGGAACAGAAAAGCTATATAACATTAGATGCCTAAACCCAGTGGCCCAGTTCCTTCTCAGTGCAGGATGCAGTCAGTAGGTTGTGCTGAGCTGCTCGGAGGATCTGATCCCTTACATGTGAAAATGTTTCCCACATCTCTGAGTAATGCATTTACACTAACTGCATTTTCTATTAGCCCAGTTTTCTGCATTTACTTGAAGCATTTTATGTTCAAAACAAATTAAAATATTGGTTAAGATGTTGTACATTCTTTTAGTCAGCTTGGATTTGAAGTGAACTGTGATTTTTAATAAAACTGTTATCACTTGATGCTAAAATAAATAAAATGGCAGAGAAATATGCTGTATTTCACATATTTTGGGTAGATCAGGCCAGTTATTCTGAAAGTGAAATGGACACTTCACACCAGCAATATTTTCCACTGATCTCTAGCCTCATTAGACATTCTCAGTACACCCAGAAGAGTAGTGTAAATAAAATACACTGTTTTCTGATGAGCTTTGATGAGCAGATGTTTGGGTTTTTTGTTGATTCATGTCTGGGATGTTTTTAAAACTTTTCTGCTTGTGCTCCATTTCCTGTTGAAGGAATTCAGAATGACCCAGATGAAAAGAGACAATTGTGACTGTGTCTGCTTGGATGTCGCCCAGGCCAGCAGCTGTGCAGTGGCCACCACAACGTGCCTGACTTGCAGGAGGAGAAATTATGTAATTTGTGTTTAGACTACTTCTGAATTCATCTTTTGGTACAGATGAAATACTGCACCTCTATGCATTTCCTATTATCACTTGTCTGGAAGCTTGGAAGTGGAGATTACAAGGTAGTGCACTTGGTGAACCTCTCCTTTTGCTGTTTGGTGATCCATGCACATGAAATCCAGAGACATTTTTAGCAGAAATAAAGTAAGTAAATAAAAACTGAAATTCTTTCTCATTCTAAAATGACTTAAGACTAAAACCAAAAATAATTGATATCTGGTTTTGGGTTTTGTTTTGGGTTTTTGCATTAAAATATATTGATAACTATTTGTTCATCCTGAGATGAAACTGCAATTTTTTCACTATGACAGCCAAAGACTAATTTTGAGTCTTATTACACGTTTGGTTTTTCTAATTTTTCAAGCTAAAAAACATAATCTGTGATAATTGTAAATAGCAGAGATAAAAATAGATGGCAGTGGGATGCTCCAAGCCTCTGAAATAATGTATAAGAACTGAAAATGGATCAAGCTTACTGGAATGTACTGATAGAACAGGAAATGCAGCAAAAGGAATAGAAGAAGGTGTGGAAACAAAAGCAAATATAAGTTATCAAAGAGGAAAAGGAAAACAGAATCAAGCCAATAAATCTGGGAAAATATGTGAAAGCAAGAACGCAGAGGTAGATCCTGAGGTGATTCACAAGATAATGCAATTGAAAATAATTAAACCTCCTTGAAGCAATGGAAATGTGAGCTGAGTTTTGCAAGGCCCTACCAAGCAGTATTTCTGAAAGAACAGAAGACAAAGTTGATGCAGTTCTACCCAGAGCCCACAGATTCAGAACCTGCAAGGGGATATTCTGGTAAAGAGGAGAAAGGAAGTTCCTCTTCTCACAAGGGGTAATGAAGAGATCACGAAAGAGAAGGATGCTTCAAGTGGGGGGGTTAGGGGATGTTGCACAGAATAATAGAAGTCCTGTGCAGAAAGGCACACTGTGAACGTCACTCTTGGCTTCAGAACAGAGATTTTCATTCTGCCTCAAGATCAAGAGCATGTAGCTGCATTAGGAAATACCTGGCAGAATGCTTTGCTTTTTTGAGGAGAAATTGGATGTGAAATCAATCTAGCAAAAGGCACAAACGAAAAGATATCTACAATGACTTACTGGCCTTTTAAAATACATTTATTAAACACTTCAGAAGAAGGATAAAGAAGGATATTATTTTCTCAGTAAAACAACTACTTGATAGAATTAGCTGAGACCTTTTTTTCCCTAACTTTTTCCCTGAAAAACGAATATTGAAAGGCTTTTCATGGGAAAATGTTATTTTAGATGAGGTTCTTATTTTGATTAGTTTTAAAACAAAATAATGGAGATGTTGAGACATACTAATTGAAGGTTGTGAAAACAGTTTGTTTTTAATATAATGATTAGTGAGAATGAAAATACAAATTAAAAAGAAAATAGAATCTAAAATTTCTGCTAGAATATTTTTCAGTAGCATGATTTGAATTTGTAAGGTATAAAGATTTTTGATATTTAAATGACTTCAGCTGTTCTGCATCCAGACAAAGCTAGGAGATATAATTAATATTAGGCCTATACATATATATATATGTATATACATATATATATGGTATATATATATGTATGTGATAAAAATTCATCCCTACCCTCAAAAGTAGATTCCACAAANTTTAAATGACTTCAGCTGTTCTGCATCCAGACAAAGCTAGGAGATATAATTAATATTAGGCCTATACATATATATATATGTATATACATATATATATGGTATATATATATGTATGTGATAAAAATTCATCCCTACCCTCAAAAGTAGATTCCACAAAAAAATAAGTGATAGATCTGTGACTAGGATAGTCATTTGTATTTAAGGGCCATATTCATGACCTGTTTTGTACTCCAAATGTAAACTGTTTATGATGTAAATTTGGCAAAGCTGCCTTATTTTTACTACCATTAGTTAAAGATTCTTAAAAGAGTTTTGAATATTTCAGACCTATTTGAAACCCTCCTTATTACATTACATAAAGAAGAGTACTTTGTTTTTTACAGGAAGGATATCATTGAAGACAGAGATATCACAATGCCTTGCTTTCATCACATCTACTCACATAGTAAACTGTTTTCTTTCCACTTGATTTATTCATACATATCAAATCATTTTATAAGAGGCATCTGCAAACACATTTCTCTGGTATGAGAGACTTCTTTGAATAGTACACTTAAAGAAATGTTGCTTATTATATTTCTGTGTTTAATACTTGTTTATTATGTTATGTGCAGTTGACATTTTTTATTTAGTTTTCTTATTTTGAAATCACTACAGAGGAAATTTGGCTACAATACCTTTTATGAAATAAAAGCAGGTACTTAGGACCTTCCCAAGCTCACTGTTCCACGGTGACTGGACTCATCCTTAGGAGAGGGATGATCTAGGATACAAGTCCTCACTCCCAGGACAGTTTCTTTCTTTCTTTTTTTCCCAGTGAGAGGTTAACATAAAATGCATATTTGTTCCAGGGACCTACACTAGCAACCAGTTTTGTATTCACAACCCTTCTCTTTGGTGACACTTATTATGCCCAGAACTTCAAAACCACATTAAATGTTCTGCTTGCCATTTGCAGACGAAGTCACGCTGGAACAAAATGTATGCCCCCTGTCCAAAGGAAAATGTCTTGCAGCATCCAGGTGTGCATTAATATTAAAACCCACCAAGGTAGTAGTACAAAAAAGGGATTTTGAGACCCCAGGATTAAAGGACCCTTTGGTAACTCTCTTTCCAATTGCAAAATGCTAAATACCTCAAACATGCATTGCAATTTTGGTAACAGAAGCAGCTGCTAATGCTGTTATCTGTAAATACTAGTGCAGGAAATTCCCTGTACAGAGGCAGAAATAGCATCTGTAGCACTGTGATAAGCAGTCAATCATTTTAAAAGGATGTCTACACTTCAACCATCCCTTTTGGAATTGACCAAAGACAAATTATTTGTATAAATATGTATGCAAATAGGATTCAGCTGTAATTTATGAGAGAACCACCTAAAATATATTCCATTTACAGGGAAAATTCATCTCAGAATAGTGAACATCTAAATACATTGGAATATGCTTCTTTAGAGAAGCAGAAAATGTAGCCCTAAAATCACAGATTGCATAGACGATAGAATGACAGTTCAATCAGATGAATTAAGAATGTACAACTCCAGAAATACCCTTATATACAAACACAGATTTACTCTAAAGCAGAATTACCTTTACTTCCTGCTCCAGCTCTGGAGAAGTAACTCACACTACACAAGGGATAAATGTCTCACAAATATGCCAAGGAGGAATCATGAAGAATTAAATTAGCCTTATACATTTTGTTTCTTTTTTAAACAATAGGTGCATAAAAAACGGAATAGTATGTCTTGATATTTGTAAGTCTACATCTTGTTTATTTACTTTTTTCTTTTTTAAAAGCCTGCTTTATACTCTATTAAAACTTGGAACATTCATCTACACGAAGATAGTACTCTCAAAAGACAAGCTAACTTTTCTAACTAAAAATGCATTTAGAAACAACTTGGCACAAGTATTTGTTTTACATTCAGTATGAAACTGGCACCACGTCTGGTCTCTGGCAGCATTGACTATACTCCCCTTTGTTTGCTACCACTCCGTGCTCCAGCACTGAAGCCAACACCTGTGGCCATACAAAAGGCTGCGTTCAGCAGCTGCAGGACTCGGATGTCCATACTGAAAGGAATTTCTAAAGCATAAGCATTGGGATGTGTGGCTGGCTTCCTCGTCTGAGTCTTTTCAAGGCCTTCTTTGGCGGTGCACGCTGCTGGGTGCTGCAGCTATCGACTGTCTGCAGTGTTACTGCTGACCAGTGTGCACTGTGACATAGCACAGCCTCAGACTTAGGAAAGATGCTCTGGGTTATGCTGATGTAAGGCTGCCTCCACTGAAGGTAGTTTTTTGTAGGGTTTGTCAAACGTGATACCACTGATACAGATATATGTAAAGAAGGGCAAGGTCTACTCTAAATATTAGCATGAAAGGTAAATACTAGTGAACCATAACACAAATTTCTGCTTAACACTTTGCTCTCTGACAGTAATTTGTTTGATCCACAGAAAAGACGAACACAAGTCCAACCATTACATACATAAAGCATCTCCTCTTATTTCGGCTCGACTAATAATAAAATCAGAAATGTGCTCAGAGTTGCAATTTGAAAATCGTAACAGCGGCAGAACTTAATTGTACCATTCAGAAAATCTAGAACAAAAATGCCAATACATGAGCGTTTTTTCAGAAAAATGGTATGAAGTCACGTTTTTTCTTAACTGCAGCATAACAACCTTGTGTGGAAAAGCTCTTAAGCAAATGGAAACAGACATTCAGAATTACAGACCATACTGTCCCTGCTCTCAAGTAAATACAGAACGTGTGTAAAAACCAGATAAAAATGACATGTTTTCATTTGAAGGAATGTATTACATATGCAGGTAACAACAAATTAACTATTCTCTAATTCTCTGATATCATTAGAATGAGCAATTGGAAGTTGCAATGTTATTTACATTTGGATGTTGGAATAGAAAAGCATATAGAAGTAACAGGCATAATCTTGTATTACACATGTGCAAAACTGAGATAAATGCCACTGAGGAAAGAACTTAGCTCTAAGGATCCTACAACACTGTCACAAACAAATCATTAGAAAGGGCAGAGATGATTCACTGGCATGGCAACTTAAAAAGCAATATTTAAAATTATCATGAGTCTCTTGTCTTCTCCATGGCACCCACTAAGTCAGAATATAGGAAAGCAAATTCTTCAGATTAGTAATATAATAAGCAGCAGTTTATTTCATGGTTTAGGATTTATATATTTCTATGGCATTTGCACATTAGGCTGTGCTCCATGTTCTGAGCGTTTAGCCAGATGACCAAACACACAGAAAAGTTCTGACGCACATGGAATACCAAAATCAGGGAGTCATCTGGACACTTGATGATCAGCTTTTTATAATACCTACATTTTCTGTTAATTTCAGCCTTGATCTAATGTTCAATCATTTCAGTCAACAAGAGGAGCACTTTCGTTAAATGAAACATTCTGAAAGCTCTTGGAAGATTTTTCACATGTAGCAAATTAAATGATGACCCTGTTGAGTTACCAGTATTGCTTCTCTTTAGTGGCAAGACAAGGGAAAGATGGAAAGTCACAGTATCATTCCTAATGCTGATTTAAGAATCCAGCTGCGTTTTAGTTTCGCATGTGCATTTATTACCTGTATTTTCAAGCTGCTACCACCTGCTGAGAAGATGAGGATGAGCTGGCATTTTGCTGGTATAATTATTAATGAGCAAACACTGGCAAAACAAAATCGGCTGCAAGCCAACTACTGATGGATAAAGCACTTTTCTCTATTTCATTAAAAACATGGAATTTACTGATACCAAGTAGAGACAACAGTGGATCATATGAAAAATTTACTGCAGTCCTCCAAATTCATCTATATTTGACAAAACATTTTTTCTGAGTTTTGACTATTGGTTCAGATTGGCCTGCATTGAGTTACAATATAACTTTGATAAAAAACAAACACAGTGGTAGCTGTATCCCAATATGTGTGACATGATTCACTGTCCACATAGGAGTGTTTGCTGAAGACAAACAGCTTTTTATCAGATTTAATGGGGAATATGGAAAAGTTCCAACCCTGCAGACCAGGGTGTTAGAGCAGTCTGAAGACTATGAGAGCAGGTATTGGATGCTGTTTCTTTTATCAATATTTCTTCAATGTCATGACAACACTGATCTTTATTTCACAAAACTTTAGTACAAAACTGCTTGATGCAAGTAAGAACTTTCCATTGTTAATGGACCCAGTCATGAACTTATGTTTCATTTTATTGTCCAACATTTTACCAAAGATCAGTAGGATGAAAAATTCATATTGTGGCAATCCTACCAAATTCTTCCTGGAGATAGTAATGAAAAAAGGGCCCAGGATGAAGTGGATGACTGCAATTGAACAAAGTCAGATTCCCAACATAATGTTCTTTACAATCCATAACTTGTTTTTTCAGGCTTACCTGTGATATTATTCTAGAAGTTTGAGGCAATAGTGATGTAGGTTTGGGCTTAACAGTGCTATGCAGAAAACAATAAATAAATAAAGAGCACTTGGTGTCAAAACCATTTTTTCAGTATTGTTTGTTAAGGTAACCTGAAATTTGTTTTTTATTAGCAACACTTTGTCCTTCTAACTTTTTTCACAAATAAGAGTCTTGACTCAGTATTTTAATGCACATAAAAATGTAAGTTATATGTTTATATCACTACAGACTTCAGTAAGTTTAGCTCTTTCAATTGAGATATTGAAATAACTATTACTATTACTTTGCTATTATATTGCCACTATTTTCACTAGTGAGACATTGAAAAATTTGTTCAGAAGTGCAGTAAAAATATTGAGAAAAGCTTGATGTAGAGCCAATTCCTTCACCTCCTAAATGCCCAGCTAATAATAAACTATTGAGTACCATATTATAATGATAGTCCTTCAACCTGATTTTAGAGTGGTTTTATCTATATCACTTAGAATATTTTTTATCTTATTTTTGAAAAATAGAACACATGAAATGTGTTACAAAGGCTATGTATCTATATATAATTGAATAGAAATAATGTATTACTGAAAGTTGCTCCATGAGAGAAAATTTTAAAAATTGTCTTTTCAGTGTCCCAAGTACTGTGAAGAAGCCATTCTCAGTTTCCTAGAGAAATAATGACAACTACATAAATAATCCTGAGGGGAAATAAGAGATCATCTGAGGTGGACATAGCAAGCCCATCACCACTGCAGATGTTTACCAACCTCTTCAAAACCTCTGAAGTGATAGCAATCTTACTCTAGTCATAAGAACCTCACCAGCTTCTTCCAACCTGATTGAAACATTTTTTCCTAGTAACACTTCAAACCTGCCTACATAATTCTATCTTGTATACATCTCATAAGGTACAAATAATTGATCTTTGCTCCTTAACAGTCCTACAAGTAAAAAAATAAAATAAAATATCAATTTGTAAAGCTTTTACTCATCAATTATGTCTTTTTTAAAATATTCTTTCTCTTCAGTGGCCCCTTGAAACTTATTCTGTATGTGGTGGTCACTGATGACAGTGCCATTCCAGCAATGGATCCTTGTGCTACATTTATACCAAAGGCCCTTGTCATAGCTGAAAACTGTATCTGGAACATTAAAAGGGCAAGGAAACATTTTTTTGAACATTTTTGATGTTTTCTTTCGCAGTGAAAATCTCAACATGTGACACAGCAGCATGGACAGCCAGGTGAGAGGAATATTCAGCTTTCACGACTCACATGCAACATTCTTTTTTGAAATTTCAAAATAATGTCTACTTTACTGAACACAGTATGGCTTTCTGTACTTACATTTTACTCATGGCTCACCACAACTCCTGAAATATATCTATGATATTAATTCTGAGACAGTTACTCTTCGCTTTGTATCTATGATTCTCCCCTACTATGTGTTTATCCTTTATACTACCTTATCACATTTCACCTTCTTGAACTATCTATTTGGCAGATCACTTTGAACCCTGACCCCTTTTCATCCCACTCATACCTTGGCCAGGTTCATTAACCCACCAAAGCCTTTCTCTGTGCTGTCACGTAAATTCAAAGACAAATCCCTTGGACCTCACCTGATACCTGCTCTTACTTTTAAAATATGTCATTAGCAAAAAATTTGGGGTTATGGTTTCTACTTTTCAAATTGCCATGCTATAGTTGACCCTCTATTTTCTATCTTTTTCTGTGAGAAAGTCAGGCCCGAGGCAGTGTCACTGGAGGTACATGGATACACCAAACCTAATGGTTACTGCTGAGCCAGATGCTCTGCAGTAAATTAGATTGGCCTGATAAACTGATTGTAAATAAATCCATAATCTCCCTCAAAATAAGAGGGGAAGTTTTAAATTTCCTGGACCATTTTTTGCCTACTCCAGACATCTTCTGTTCTCTTTTGGGACTCACTGATCCTCCACAAATTCTTAGAGACAAAAGCCTAGAGATTGCTTCTCTGTGTACTGTAGGATTAATTCTAACAAGCCACCAGTACTTGTATAAACCTTCTGCCAGGTTTAGATTGTCATAGAACAGTTTCAACTTTAAAGGAGTTGCAACTAAAACACTCTCCAGAAATGTGTGAAAATTAAATTTATCTTGTGCACAGTGAGCTAATTTTCCCCATCTGCAGCCATGACTGAGTTGGCTTTATGAACATGTAATTAAAAGGCGTGGAGGGAAAGAAAAAAACATTAACAAGGTATATAAGCAGGCTCACATATGATGCCTAAGATCTATAGAACATAACTGTTTTACAGTCCTTGCTTCTGCTAGGCCAGCTGGCAGCTCTACCCTTTGTGCTCCCCACCTTAGTCACAGTCAGGGACTGAAAACTCTTTCTGGGAGACACAGCTGAATTCAAATGAATGCTGACATTTTGTGAAAGCAGTTTCCAGCTTGCTGGCTGCCATCCTCTCAGGTGTCCTGTGTGTTCCCATGCTGCTCTACAGCCCCTCTGCCACTCTCCATCCTGGGACTCCTCAGCTCTGGGTAGTCCCTGCAGTTTAACTAGCAACTTCAGTCATTCCAGGTCTCAATAAGGCTGCATATGGTGTGGAAAACTAACACTGACCTCTTGTAGACTCAATTCTTGCACAGCTCAAGTCTATATTGGATATTGGCAGTGCTAGGTGAATGGTTGGACTTATACTTAAAGGTCTTTTTCAACCTATGATTTTATTCTTAAAGAAATCTACGATTTTATTCTTAAAGAGCTCCTCACACATCACACAAACTCCTCCAGCCTTCTTCTGCGGTTTCAGAGTCCAAATTTTTCATTCTGGTGCCAGCAAATGTTGTCACTAACTAGTGAAATCACACTACAGGTATACTTGTGCTAGGTCAAAAATCCCATGGATTTACAGATACAATGCTCCACTTGATTATATGCCTCTTTTAAAATTAAATACCTTTCAGTCACGATAAAATGACATATATAAACTGAATTTTCCTCTACTCTACTCATTTGGTTTTTTCACTCAATTCCCTTTAGAGATTACATCAAATATTACTTGAGCTCTTTTTCCCTGCTGGGCTTCCCTTTCCTCTGGTATCTCAAGGCTTTTGTTTCAACTTTTTCCTGTTATACTTTGCATAGCTCAAATAAATGTTATTCAGACAGCTTTTTCCCTGTCCTGTCAGTGTTCCTGGCACTTTGCTGTTAATATTAATTGTATTAAACATCAGCTCATAATTAAACCTTTTTAAACCTGGAATGAGGGTAAGAGAAAGAGGAATGTATTGAAACAAAAGGACCCTTCAGGCTTCAGCCTTTAGCATCACTCTTGCTCACTTTCTCCTGTTAAATAATGAGCTGAATTTTCCTTTATCTTTCTCTTAGGTCTAATGCCTCTTGCAATACCTGCTCTCCTTTTCCATAATGTCCCCTGCTAGATCCAATTAATTTTGTATTTTTGCCATTCTTTCTAGTATCTTCATTCGGTCACAGGACAGTGATTTTCCAGACTGTGAGTCTGGCAGAACATCAGAAAGGGAGATTTAACGTAATAGGTGAAGCCACGACCTCGTCAGAGTTTGTGCGGTCCAAGACTGCTGCAGGGTGTAACCCCAGGTGTGGGATGTGGGAATGACTTAAAGAGATGCAACAAAAGTACATTCCTGGCCTGAACTGAAATGCTGACATAGGTGGCTCCAGCATTAAAGACACAGGTTCTGCAGGCAGCTTAGGGGCTGTCAAAGAGATGAATGGAATGATACAACAGAGAAACCTACATTGATAACAGGATTTAATTGCTCAGCCCCCAAGAGTGAGCAGTCGCTGAGTCACATGAAATAGAACCAAGAAGCAAGCAGGATAGAAAGGCTCAAAAGCAGGTCTGAAAACAACATTCATTTGTCCACCACTGCTGCTGAAGTTTTGCCTAAGTGTATTTTGTCATTCTACCTTTTGTGAAGGACTTCTGCCTTTTACAATACTGACAGCTGCTAAGTAGTGCCTTCTTCACAGACAGCTGCTGTGTCAGGCTGGAATTTAGGCTTATTGCTTACCTTCCCCCATAGAGCTTATTCATAGCTTCTCACTTAAGCTGCAAAGATCAACTTGCAAGCCCAGCAACTAAATGCTGAGGGGCTTCATCTTCCTTCAATTTGCTTCGATGGGGCTGCTCAGAGAAACAGGGAGACATCTGGTATATAAAGGAAGGATTGCTGACAAAAATCTGGACAACGTTTATTTCTGGCCTCACTGACAGAGATTACATGACTCATTAATAATTTTTTTTTTTCTTTTTACAGTTACTTTGATAGTAAGGTGGTGCTTACTTTTTTTAAAGTGTATCTCAGGTCCACGTTGAAATTTTGTCTTGTTCATAGGTGGTGAAAATTTACTCAACAATTATGTGTCTTTACTGTACTCTTACTGCCAAAAGATACATTGAATCTTATCTTCTGCAGGAAACTGCATCACAAGACATATTCAGAATTTGAGAGACTACTCAATCTAGCATCCCCTGAATTCAAGCTGGAAAATGTCATGTCTTTATCAAAGATGTGCTGATGAGTTCAAAGTGGCCAAGTTCAGTGCCATAAGAATTAATTATTAACTATGCTGTTATAGACTCTGTTCTGAAACTGTCCTTGGTGTGACATCACCTGCTTAAAAATGATGTCTCAATCTAATTAAGTGTGTGAATTTAGATGAGACAGGTAACTGCAGGTTGTGCACTTCTTTATTTGATCTGTTGAACTTGTAAGTCCGCATCTGTAATAATGCGCTTGTTTTCTTGTTACTCATAACTATATCTTGAGTAGAAATACTTTAAAATTCTGTGATATTTTTCTCTTTCCAGTACCTAATACATTCTATAATGCTTCCAAGAACTTCCTTTATGGGTCCAGCAAGTATTAAAAAAATATTTAGTTAAAAACAACAAACAAACAATTATGAAACAATACAAACTATCCTTTTCTTCCATTATTCATTTTGATTTTCAAATTTAGGTATTTAGGCAGAATATCAAGGTAAAAACTCACTAAAGTATAGAAAATTAACTTCTATTGCCACAATCAAATAATTAAACAGATTTAGTTAGGTCTGTGTAATTCCCTATTTCTTCTATAGAGTAATTATACTGGAATAAAGCCACTTTAATTCTGGAATAGAGTGTCCACATGGGGAACTATATTGAAACAGCTGTAGGAAAATAATTATTTGACTACAGCTATGCTGTTCACATCCCTCCTGAAAGCAAGCTACCAGCATAAAAATCTTGCCTCTTTCACAGAAGCTCAGCTATGCTGGCTCAGTCCTATTCCACAAACAAACACTTTGCCAGCAGAATGAAGACAAAACTTGGAGAACAGCTTTTACCTCTCAGTTCCTCACTGAGTGGTGACACACAGTGATGCACTTACAGTTTTTTACCACTTAAACAGTCCTGGGATGCATTGGGACGTGGAATGGAAACTGTGGATAGAAAATACATCCTTTTCTGTTATTAACTATATATTTTGTAAAAGTGTAGAGGAGATCACTCCTCTAACAGAGGTAACTCCAGCTGAAGGGAGTAGAAGGTGGGCTGTGGCAGCACTCCCTCCCTCTGCTGGCCTGTGGATACCTCATGGCTGGCAAGAATTGCTTCTGACCTCCACTACTCTGACACAGCTTGAGGGCAGAGCCTTGACCTTCTAAAGCTTGGAAGTCCCACAGGCTCACTCTCATCTCAGCTTACACCAGTGCAGATGCAGAGGTGGCTGTTCCTCTCTACTTCTTTGTACTGCTGTCACTTACTAAGTGAATTGAAGAGAGAATAGAGGTGTAACATTCTGCTCTATTGAACTGTGTTTTTGTTTCACTACCATTAGTTTAAAGATTTTAGTATTCTAGACTTAAAGCACAGGCTTTGGCTGGTCGATTACATACTATGTGAAGCCAATATCCAATTTTTGCAGACTGAGGAGTTCTTCCTTCAGCTACACAGCAACTCAGTCAGAGGTATTTCACCTCAAAGGCCCTCTAAAATTTGGCTCCCCAAGCTCTCAATGGGGTATAAAAGTTCAGAGCTCTTGCAAAAGCCATTTGAACGACGAAGGTAAGAAAGCTGGGTCACAGCTTACCTCGGTCTGTGTCGTACAGGAAAACAAAGCGGTTCCATTCATAATGATCCAGCAAGCTCAGGAGGGCTCCCCGCAGGGACGGCCGCAGCTGCAGCACGAACTGACTCTCACCCTCCGTGGGGAAACTCGGCGTGATGAGGGAGATGTGCAAGGCGCTGCAGAATGAGGTCAAGGTATGTACTGATCTCTTATCGTATAGTCCAAAAATGGCAAAAACTCCTCTGGAATACTGGGAGCAAACTGAAACAAACAAACAAACAGAGTTTCAGTAGTGACAAAATCTGTGAATATGTACTTACACATTCCAACACACCCAAACTTTTAATTTGAAGATTTGAAATTCTGCCTGTATAGTTACATTCAGTTTTTACACGTGCTTTATTCTGGAAACCAATAAATAAATAGCTAAGTAACATTTCGTGGCTTTCTGATCCTATTCATCGAACACTAAAGTATCTACAGTGGTTTTGCTCTAAAATAAAAAGTAAAATAAGTAACATGTGTTTTTGCATACCAGTGGAAAAAACCAACATACACTGTTTTACCATAGCTCTGCATAGTATCAGGCATTGAGCATTTCCACTACCTTGAACTGAAAATATTCACATTTTAAAATGTGAAAAATATAATAAAAATGTAACTGACCTTGTAAGTGAAATTTGGACATTTTGAATAGTAACAATAGAACCTTTGCTCCCTTTTAAGCAGGAAGCCCTTGTGGTACATTAAAACACTTCTAGGGACATTGGGTAAAAACCTACTTCATGAATAATCTCCTTGACTTTAAGAGGGCAGTTTAAGTAAAACATATTAAGTCAATAGTATCTGACTTTTGCCCCAACCCTTTTGTTTCTACTCTGTGCTAACTGAAAATCAGAAAACAAATGACCTGAATATGTATTCTGAGTTTTGATTTGCTCTTCGACTCATTTAAGACATAGGGAAAGACTTCTGTTGATTTCATCAGTCTAGGTAAGGACTTTACTCTGCACATACAAGAAGGCATATGGGTATTTTCTTGACCAACTACTGCATTTCTGTCTATTCATAAAGGGTCTAACGAAAAACATTCCATTTTTTTTAAGCACAGATCAAGTTATTAGAAACTGTGTGATCATTAACAGTGTTACCTCTCCCAGAATCACAGAAAATGGAGAAAGGAACAGTCAGTTAGGGGATCATAATATTTCCTATGCTTTCCTCTCAGTATTTCCTATGCTCTCCTGTTCTAGATCCTCTCTTCTCACAGTCCATTCTTATGTGTTCCCTAAACATGGGAAAACTTTAAGACACCCTCCCAGCAGTCTGGAGTTCGCAGTCATCCTGCACGCGCAGCACACTCAGAGTACAATGCACAACCTTAGCAAATTCAAATTACTTCAGCTTTAATTTTTTCGCATTACATTTACTGCATAAAGAGCTGGAAATACAAATTGTGCATTTTTCTCCTAACACTTGGGTGATTTACCCAGTTCTGAAGCCAGAACTGGCGTAAGTAGCTTGAGGGCAGTTTTGTGATTTTATGTTCTCCTCCACTGTTATGGCTCCCATCCTAATGATTTTTATAGCCAGATTTTATATCAGCAAAGCTTTTTCAAAAGCTGTCCTCGTTTACCTAAGTTCACCTTCAATATATGCATCTCATACAAACCCTCTTAGTATTTTCTTTGCTGGACCACACAAAACAGATTCCCACAGACCCCTCAAATGATTGCCTTGACATTCCACTAATCATCCCAGGGAGCATTGCTCTCTGCTTTCCCAGCTCCATCTCATCTTGCTTGAACACAGATGACCAACATGTTGAGAATTTCCTGGGTTTTTTTTTCACATTATTTCCCCATCTCAACCATAGAATAGCTTTTCTGACATATCCTAAGACGATACTTTGTTTT
This sequence comes from Polioptila caerulea, assembly GCA_013397295.1. Lineage (NCBI taxonomy): Eukaryota > Metazoa > Chordata > Aves > Passeriformes > Certhiidae > Polioptila > Polioptila caerulea. Next base: position 1,007,878 of record VYXF01005943.1, on the reverse strand, counting down.
TCTAAAATCTGAACCTCAGTGATGGCTGATGATACTGTTGGGATCAAAAGTCTGCTCTTGCTTCCTTCTGGGCCATTTGCAAATGATGAGTTTCTGCTTATAGCAGAATGTTTTCATAAGTCACTAATATTTGTTTTCCATCATGCCACACATATTTAAAATTATTTACTTCTATACTTACAGTCTTAGTCCGCTTTGCTTGATGTACTTATCTGCCTCTCCAGAAAAGTCCATCATGGTACCCTGACTTTTTATCTCTGTGTCTACTGTAAAATTAGACACTTACGATCTTTCTCCTGTAATTGTGCTTCTCCAGCCTGGTACCTCCTCTTCTACCAAAATTTGTTGCCATCTTCTCCACAGTTTCATGCTCACCTTTTGACTCTGTCTCCATTTCCATAAATCACTTCTCTTAAGAGCATGTCTCTTTTATTACATTCTCTTGGCAACTGGAAGATAGAGATCAATCCTATACTGTCTACCTCAGTAACTTCTGGTTGCATTTTATGCCCTTTTCAGTCTATAAACATATTTTAAAACTTTCTTTCCATCAAAACCTACAACTTCACTGATCATACATATCACAATTTACTTAATAGCTGTAGTAAGAGGCGCTTATTATTGCATCTGCCCTTCAGTAAACCAGCTCTTCAAGACTAGGGAAGAAAAATGTGACTTCTCTGTTCCCATTAGTTATCACATGTCTTTTAAGATCAACATTCTCCTTGAGGGAAAAATCAATGTGAAATATCTACTAGTTTTAAATCTCCAATTAGATTTTCCCGCTTTTCTGTCCCATCATCAATATAGAACAGCTTCAATTATTTTCCTTTTTCCAGTATTTTTATTTAAATATGTAAATGACCTTCTACTGTTACTTTATTGACCTTTAAAAGTTTCATTTTTCAGTGGAAGCCCTAACTTAGTCTCTCATTTCTGCAGCAAATGTCTTTTAAATCTCCTTTTTTTAAAACACAATCTCTCCTATTAATAATCCTTTTAAAATGCTTGTTTCTTGTATCTACCTTCTATAATCATTCATTCAGTCACATCCTGTACGTTACTTTCCTCTGCAAAAGGATTTCTCCATGTTTTACAAGTATTTCTGTGAGGATATTATGGCAGGCCTTCTCTATTTTAAAACATAGTTCAATTAACTCTGACGACTGAAATAATTGAACACAAACCTCACGTAAGTGATAGTTACTTAATGTGTTTCTTGTTTAGACAAAATCCTTCCTAAGGCACCTTGTTGTTGTACTTCCTTGCAGTTTTACAGGGGCACAGAGTACTTTTTGTAACACATGGTCCTTACAGTAGGAATCCATATGATGAAAAATTCAGGAAATCAATGCCAAGCTGTGAAATTGTACACTTAGTGGAGTTAAAGCTCAAATTCATTCTCAGGATGGAGAAAAAATTCAAACTTGAAATTTCATTAAATAACATAATATGACCCTGAAGTACTTATAATTTAGAGTAACAGAATAAGAATTCCTCATGTTCAAAGCAAACTATGCTTGCCCCAGTCTAAGTCCAAATGTGATAAAACATTAACTGAATACCATTAAAGTCCTGAAATAGCCGATCCAAGAAAACTTGTGCTACTATACTTGAGATCAAGACTGGGAAATAACCGAAGAGTGTCCTTCTATGCTCCTTGATAAGAAAAAAATGCTAAGATGAGGGGTATGAGACTTTTTTCTTACTCAGTATAAAACACACAGAGAGGAAAAATGCCTGTGACACTATGGAGATGAAGCTTAAACATATGCAGAGATGCTGCAACACTCCTGAATCAATTTTACAGTAATCAGCAGGGACCACAAAATCAGCAAAGCCATGAGGATTTGCATTCCAACTCACTACTGTTCTCAGAAAATGCCTCCCGGCAAACATGACTACCTGAATTTGCCAATTCTTTTTGCATTTCTCTTACACTTCTAAAGACATTTTACTCATTAAAAATGCACTAAATTATGCTTGGTAAAACAGTTGCATACTAGCATTCTAAGAAAATTTTGTTCAAGACTTTTTCCCTCATAAATACAAAGCAGTGGCAAATACACATTTATGAGCATACTTTGAAAAATATTGAATAATAATTTTTCTTTAAACCAGCTATCTTTTTGTAGCTGACAACTTACTATCTGTATTACACATACTATTTTCTCTGGCAGATTTTGCAATGCCATTGGTATCATCAAAGATGAGATGAATGCGGAGGTCAGACTCATATGATCATAGAATGGTTTTGGCTGAAAGGGATATTACAGATCATCTAGTTCCAATATTCCCCGTCATAAGCAGGGACACTTGCCACTACATCAGGTTACTTAGAGCCCCATTCTGCCTGGTCTTGAACATCAGGGATGGGGCATCCACAACCTCTCTGGGCAAACATTTCCAGTGCCTCACCACCGTTACAGTGAAAAATTTCCTCCCAATATCTAATGTAAACCAACCCTCTTAAAGTTTAAAGCCATTTCCCCTTGTCCTGTCACTACATGCCCTTGTAAATAGACTCTCTCCATCTATCTTGTAGGCTCCCTTCAGGTACTGGAAGGCTGCAATTATGCCTCCCTAGAGCCTTCCTTTCTCCAGGCTGAAACCTGGTTCTCTAAGTCTGTCTTCACAGGAATGGCGCTCCAGCCCTGGAGTGCTGGGAACAAATGTCCCACCTCTGGCTCCAGCTGGCTCCATGTTGGGCTGGGCCCCCAGAGTTGGATGCAGCACTGCAGGTGGGGTTCTGAGCAGAGCAGAGCAGAGGGGCAGAATCTCCTCCCTGGCCCTGCTGCCCACGGGGCTTTGCATGTAGCCCAGGACACCACTGGCTTTCTGGGTTGTGAGCTTTTATTGCCGAGACACGCTGAGCTTCTCACCCACCAACACCTCCAAGGCTTCCCCCAGGGCTAGTGTTGATCCTTTCTCCATCCAGCCTGTTCCCCTTGGAACTGACTCCAGAAAAAACGTTGCAATGCACCTTAAATAACCAAGGTAGTGTTATTGCAGTAGTAGTAATATGAATTAGATGTGTTCTATTCTAGCAGATTGTACTACGTGATAGTACAATCACTTTAAAAGAACAGGTGACTCACAGGACCTTCAGTTAAGAAAAGTCATCATAATGCCAAAAAGGCAAAAACAGTACATACTGAAGAGCTTACTGAGACACATGGTCAAGTCATGTGGTCTTTTTTCTTTGTAAGAGAAATACTTTCCAAAGTTCCTGCTATTGTTCCTGCTATTGTTCTAAAGACAAGTCCCTCACTTAAAGACAAATCTTATCTTGAAAAACAAAATGCAAAAATTTCCAACAACTTCTTATTCCCATGTTATACCCATATAGTTTAAATCCTCTAAACAATATATTTACAAAGAATAAGTAGTGTACAGCTGGTCTGCCAACAAAGTTAATTTTGCTCAGCAGCAAACAGGTAGCAGGAATCACATATGTAGGAACCTGGGAGACCTGCAGCCTAACACCAAAGTAACATGATAGAACCTGCATCAGACATGAAATCACAAACCCTAAGTGTTCCAAGACACAGGTTCTGGAATTAACATTTTAAAATGCTTTCCCCTATGTTTTCAACTCCTGTGTGGGAAGCCCTGACACAGTCAGCTATTATAGATATTTTGAGAGACACACTGATCTGTCATAGAAACACAAACTATGGAAGTGCCAAAATTGAAAGACTCAAGACTAGTTTGCATTGTGGAAGTTTCCAAATAAGACGAAGTCTTTCGCTGCTGGCTCTTCCCCTTCTTCTATGCTTCTATGGACAACCAAATGGGAATTTGAGATTGTGATCAGTCAATAACAACTTGTATCTGACTTTCCTTCCCCCTCAGGCTGCTTGCCCAATCCAGCATTGGAATTCCCAAGGAGACAGAGTCCTTTGCAAACTTCTCCATCATGGACCCTCGCCACAGGCTGCAGATCCTCAAGAACTGCTACGTGGTAGGCACCCCTCAAGAAACAGTCTTTCAGGAAAAGACTGCTTCAGCATGGGTCCCCCACAGGCTACAATTCCTGTTGGAAAACTTGCTCCCATGTGGGCCCCTCTCTCCACTGGGCCACAGCTTCTGCCAGGAACGGGCTCCACTGTGGACTCTCCACAGGCTGCAGCTTCATTCAGGGCACTCCACCTGCTCTGGCATGGGATCCTCCACAGGCTGCTGGTGGATTTCTGCATCCCCACGGATCTCCATGAGGCACAGCTGCCTCACCATGGGCTGCACCATGGGCTGTGGGGGAATCTCAGCTCTGGCACCTGGAGCACCTCCTGCACCTCCTTCTGCACTGACCCTGGCATCTGCAGGGCTGTTCCTCTCACATACTCTCACTCCACTCTCTCACTGCCCTTATGCAATGCTTTTTATCCTTTACCAAATTTACAGAAGTACCACAGCATCACTGACAAGTTCAGCTCTTACCACCAGCAGGCCTGTTTTGGTGCTGGCTGAAAACTCTGTCTGACATGGGAATGGCCCCTGGCATCTTCACACAGAGGCTCTCCTTGTAGTCCCCCAGTCAAGCACTGACCTCTTCTCTGTGGTGACCAGTGACAGGACCTGAGGGAATGGCCTGCAGCTGTGTCAGGGGAGGTTCAGGTTGAATATTAGAAAAAGGTTCTTCACCCAGAGGGTGAATGGGGTCTGGAACAGGTTCCCCAGGGAAGCCATCACAGCACCAAGCCCAAAGAGATCAAGGAGTGTTTGGACAATACTCTTGGCCACATGATGTGACTCCTGTGAATGGTCCTGTGCAGGGCTGGGAGCTGGACTTGATTATCCTTGAGGATCCATCCAACTTAGCTTATGCTACAATTCTTTGATCTGGTAAACTCCAGAGAGCAACAAATTTAAAAAGTTTATTTAGGGAGTCACATCTCCTTGAGCCACCAGAGTAGCACATGAAGACTTTCATTTGAGGTGTGACTGCGTGCCATCAGTGGTCCATGTCTTCAAGGGTCACAGTCACCTACACTATTTTTTTCAGCTGCTGTGCACCTGCCAGCACTGATGTAAAAAATACTGTGCAAATTTTCCCAACTGAAAGAACTCCTTCCAGGAGCAACAGCCTAAGAGCCTGCTCATATGGAGATGCAAGCTCTACGTGTGAGATGAAGCATAGAAGGGAGAATCATTTCATCTAAATATGAACCCACCTCCCAAGGTCAAATGATTTATTAACTTATGTCTGTGAGAACTTTGACATCAGAGATGAGATTAAGCAGTATTTTTAAAATAGCTTTGAGATTGGTGTTTCCTGTTAAAATGCCCAAAGATCTTTCTGTTCATTTTGCACAGATCATCCCAACACTCTCTTTCTCCTCTGTGCTCTCTGATCCCCCTCCTCCTGATCACTCCACTGACCTCCACCTCCTAGAAGAGGACACAGGGCTAGTGAGACCTCTGGAACTAAAAGACAAATGATCTAAATTCATCTATCTGTGATTTTAAACTATCTTGCATCCAAATCCAGTACAGATTTGAAACACATATGGTCTTACTCAGTTGTGTTTGAGACTGCTGATTTAATACTAAATTATGCTTTTGCATTAAGAAAAATTCCCAACAACTTAATAAGCTGAACTAAATCACTGATATGAGATGACAGACAGGATTACAAAAGAGAAAACAGTGTTACATGAAAAACATTACAGATCTATTAGGACCAGTTTACTACTATGTTAAAAACTGTCTGGATTAGAATAGGATACCTCTAAATTGTTACCCAAAATAGGACAAAAGAGAAACAAGGAGTTTTTTACAAATTATATAGTTAATACATCCAACAACATCCAACAAACCCTACCAATGTNAACTTAATAAGCTGAACTAAATCACTGATATGAGATGACAGACAGGATTACAAAAGAGAAAACAGTGTTACATAAAGTGGATACATGAAAAACATTATAGATGTATTAGGACCAGTTTACTACTATGTTAAAAATTGTCTGGATTAGAATAGGATACCTCTAAATTGTTACCCAAAATAGGACAAAAGAGAAACAAGGAGTTTTTTACAAATTATATAGTTAATACATCCAACAACATCCAACAAACCCTACCAATGTTCTATTTATAGACCCTGCACCCTCTAAATCATCATCTACCTTTGTCTTTTGATCACAAACTCCTTCAAGTAAATTAATTATCTTGCTTTTAGGAGGCATATATCACATGTCAAGTAGCAATGTATCTAAAGTGCTATAATCAGAAATAATATCACAGCATTACTTTAACCAAAATCAGCTTATTGCTCTAAAATTTAGCACTGTATTAGTGGTTGAGGTGAATAGAGAGAGACTACATGAATCACAAGTATTACCCTCTTGACTATTTATTCCTCTTAAACATTTGTCTTCCTATAATAAGATATTGCATAATGAGAAGTCTGGCAAGTTGGGTACTGAATCTCTGAAACAGAATTCATACCCTGGAGCAAGTCACTTTGCATTCCCATGTCTCAGTTTTCAAGGTTTAAACTGTCTGTTCTACTGGGGACTGTAAACACTTGACAGGAAGGCCAGTCTCCTATTAGGTATCTGTAAAAAGTTAGGCAAAATGGTCCAGCTGTCTCAATGTGGCTTCTGAGTTCTACCCCAATGTGTATGAATGTCATACCTAGTGGGCCTGTATCTTGCAGCTCCATGGTAAATTCTGAAACCTTAAAACTACACAAGTCTTCATCCTATAGGTCATTGTGTTTGGCTATATGCATGAAGATTAAGCATATACTAAAAAGTGTGCAGGAGTATTTAACTGGAGTCCAACAGACAGATCCACTGAACACAGAAAATTCATGAGTGTTTTTTACTCACAGCAGTGGGCTCCTTCTAGTACTCTCTTCTAAGCGACTTACCAGCTCATTTAAAAATACTCTCCCAAGTACAGTGAAAGCCTTGGTTTGATGTGCTAGATCAAATGGTAATTTGGGAAATACAATTCTGTTTGTTCAGCTGCAGATGTGAAAACATATTGCAAAACAAGATACAAACTTACTACATTTTTTAATTAATTGTTACATTTCCAGAAATAATTTTTGTGAATTTGGTCTAAAAGACTATTTCAGCTTACAGACAATTCCTGAAAGAGTATCAGAAAGTGACAGTGCATTTCTTGCCTAATGAATGGAAAATGGAATTGAATGAGCTTAACTAACACACACAGTATTTTCTTCTTTTAAAATAAATTTAAACTTTATAATATAGTGTTTTGTGTACAATGTCTTATACCAGATCCCTAAGCCACAGAACATTAACTTTAGAAGGTTACCCTGAGAGATGCCCAAAATAAAAGAGAAGACAACTGAGACCAGGCAAGACCGGCTTGTTGATCCAACTGCTGAACTCTTCTCCATGCTTCATATGAAGGAAAGATTTTGTCTCCACAAATTAATACACTGATTAAAGTCTCCTCCAAGCCAATTGCCAAAGAAGTTGTGAAACAGGTATGTGTGTCTTTGTATGTATAGGGGCACACAGGGAGAGTGGAGGAGTCTGTCTCACCTGGTTCTTACCACCTGAAAGTCAAGGGTTTAATTTCTGGCATTTTTTTCTGTCTCTAAAATAGAAAAAAGGTATATTTCAAAGACAGATCTCATAATGGGTGATAAAATGCTTGTACTGATTTATCCACTAGAGGTACCTTTCTCTTTTTAACTGCAAAACGAAACTACACAATTATGAAAGACTTGGCACCTACATTTAGATAGGTGAAAAATTGTTCACACAACCTCAGTTTAGGAAAAATGCCTCTGTATTTTTAATTCCCACTCCATCCCTAGATTCAATGTGATTTGGAGCTGCCCTTCTCTGAGGCCCATCTCATATGATTGACACAGATCCCTTGCAGCCAGGGGCTCCAAGTACTTCTCACACAGAGATCATGTATCTCTATTTTCCTTAAAAGTGCTCACAACTATCATTTCTTGATAAAGAACACAAAGTAGCTTGTCCATTAATAAATTTCTGTGAGGGAAACTGCTTTCATCTTTAAATACTTTCCATCTGAAAACTTGGGCACCACTAAAGTGTTTTACTTTCATTAATATATAATTCCACATAATTTAAATCCAATGGAACGTTTTTACAGAACAAGAAAAAAATTTCCACTGGGTTTATTTAGAAAATTTCTTTTTCCTCCGTGCCTTGGTAAATTTCTTTGATAGAACACCCCTCATGAATTTCACATTTGCTGAACACTAGCAATTTTTTTCTCATTTTTAAAAGCACTTTACAGCTCTGTCTAAAATAAATTATCCAGTCTTTGTGCCTTTGTCCTCCAGTCCTGTGCACTCCATGGATCTGATATTTATAGCTGTCTGGCAATGCACATACACGTGTGAGTCCCCCAACTCTGCCAAAAGTTTCTTTTTCAAAGCTCTCCCATAGAGAATCCACACGCAGCATTTACCTTTCATAGTCTCATGAATGAGAACCCACATTGGTACAGAAGTTCTTCTTTGGCTGTTTTTAAAAGCTGATAAAAATATCAGTAACAAGTGAGAGTTCCAAGCTTTTCAGAACTATAGAATTTTTTTTAAAAGTTAAACATGGTAGGAAGTTCTTATGACACCGGCAGGTTTTCTCAAGGACAAAGCCTCAACAGCCATCTTTGAAATTTTTTTTTCTACTTCAGGATAAAAGCTTAGAGAGGCATAACAGATTGCATGGAAATTAGACTGGACTACAGTTAAAAACTGGTTTATGGAAACAATTGTAAAATTCCTAGTTGTTTGACTGAGGTGAACATTTCACCTCTGATACTCCAGGTGGTTAGAGATCTTCCTGCAAAATCCTATCACCTTTTTAGTTTGCCAGCTGAGGAAAAACATAGTAATTTAATTAATATCATGTTTGATAACTTATCTAGATTGCCTGTGTGATTAAAAGTTTTTTGCTTCTCTGATTAAACATTTTCTCTCTTTCTTGGCTTGATTCATTTTCTTACAGGACGTATTATTTCTTTCAGTTCAAATTTGAACTTCATCCAAACATTTCTTTGTAGAGAAAACAAATTACTTTGCAGCTTGTTTTTTCCCCCAAAATTCAAGATTTTATAAAAACTGTCCTCATATCCTCTTTTTACAAAACAGAGCAAAGAAAAATATGCATTTTGTTTTAAGACGTAATCCTTTGATGGCCCACTTCTCTACAATGCTAGCCTCTTTTTTTTTTTTTTAATTTGAAAAGGAAAAAAATAGGCATATTTAAAAAGAAGTTTTTCTTTCCAGAAGAAAAAGAACTAAAAAAAATAATCAGTTTAATCAGTTTTAAATAGGAGGGTATCTTATGAAGCGTGCAGTTAATTACATAAAAATAACTTTTTATACATAGCTATGTAATCACAGGTTTTTCTTACACATAAGAAGAACTATTTGCAGTTTACAGAAAAAAATAGCGACAATTTTTTCCCTAATTTTGGAGAAATACATGTTATTTTTGCAGTACTCCTGCCAGTAAAACTGTCATTGACAGGAATTAACTGAATTTTTTTTGAGATGTGAGGTGAAGCCATAGCTCATAACCTAAGTTGTTTTGATGAAGGCTTTACCGTAATTTGTACCTCCCATGCTGTGCTCAGTTCTGGGCCCCTCAGTGCAAGAGAGACCCTGAGGGGCTGGAGCGTGTCCAGAGAAGGGCAGCGGGGCTGGGGAAGGGTCTGGGGCACCAGTGCTGTGAGGAGCAGCTGAGGGAGCTGGGGGGGTTCAGCCTGGAGAAAAGGAGGCTCAGGGGGAACCTCATCACTCTCTGCAGCTGCCTGAAAGGAGGGTGCAGCCAGG